>JAKSZT010001178.1:15891889-16043531 GCA_026826555.1 Tolypeutes matacus
TCCTTCCTTCCTTCCTTCCTTCCTTCCTTCCTTCCTTCCTTCCTTCCCTCCTTCAACAAATAGTTACTAAGCACCTATAACATCCAAGCACCCTTAAAAGTAGTGGGGATACAGCAATGAACAAAATGGACAAAAACTCACTGCCCTCATGGGGGTTCTTACATTCTAATGGCAGGAGGCTGAAATAAACAAATAAGTATATTCTCTAGTGTGTTAGAAAGTAATAAATGCTAAGGAGAAAAGGAGATTGGGGATGGGGCATGGGGAGTCCCAGGACAGGGGCAGGGCTACGAGTATAAAATAAGGGAGTCAGGGTAGGCCTCACTGATGAGACATTTGCTCAAACCATATTTTCCAATTTCTTAAGGGTGTATGCAATAGTGGCAAGGAGGGATCACTGGAGAAAAGCACTAAGAGGTGACCAAGAAGGCCAGAGTCTAGCACCAGCTCTGTCATGGTTCTGCTCTGGGGTGTTCTGTTTGTCTTTATCTGTGCACACACCCTGCCAAGCTGGGGGTCTGTGTGTCACAGGACTGCATGCACAGGGGTGCTCATCAGAATACAGTGAGGGAGCTATAGTCTTCGAGCAGCCTCCTGGTAGGCCAACTCTCATTCCCGCTGGAGCTGACTCCCCTCTTCAGTAAAACATTCCTTCTGATTGGCCAGAAACCTCACAGCAGCTGCAGTCCGTGACTATTTTTTCCCCTCAGAAAGATTAAGCCACAAATAAGGAACCTTTTCTACCATCAGAGCAAAGTGTTTGGTAAATACCAAATATTGAGTATATGTTTGATGAGTGAATACATGAGTGATTTTTAAAATTAATTAATTGAATTGATTTTTAAAAAAACACCTTTATTTGAGGAGGTGAAGAGGGCTTTACTATTGCATGGCAAACCCTTGACATTGTGCATTCATCCTCCTAACGTATCCTTCTAATGAATGCACGTCCTTCTAGTGAAGGATGATAGTGGTCTCATGAAAGGAGAGCTGGGGTCTATTTGTGACTCTACCACCACCTAGATTCATTTACTTGCAGGCTGCATTAACAGTAAACAGTGTATCTCTCCACCTTTGAGAACTGGGTCATAAAGGACACCTACAAACATCTCCTGGAAATCATCCTTTGCGGCTGCTCACAAAAGCATCCATCCATTCCTTCAACAGATTTTTATGCTGGGCCCAATATGTGTCAGCCACTATGCTAGGTGACAGAGATGAATAAGAAAAATTAGTCCAGGTGGACTTTCTAGGGGAGGAAGTAAATATACACGTACTACCAGACGGCAATAAGAACTACAGAGAGAAGAAAGGAAGGTGTGATAGAAATGACCGAGTGGTTTCTTTTAAGTTGTACAGTTAGGAACAATGTCTCTGAGGAAATGACAATTAAGTTTAGATGTGATTGACAAGCAGGAGCCATACATCTGAAAATCAGGGGCAAGAGGGAAGAATGAGCTTGCCGTGGCATGTTTCAGAAACAGAGAGAATGCCAGAGTAGCAGGAGCAGGATAGGGGAAGGAGATCAGTGTGAGATGAAAGACAGGTAAAGAAGCCTTACAAGAGTTTGGATTTTTTTTTTTTTTTTTTTTTTTTTTAAGGTACCGGGGCCAGGGATTGAACCTGGGACCTCAAATGTGGGAAGCTGGTGCTCAACCACTGAGCCATATCGGCTCCCCTGAGTTGGTTATTTCATTTGTTTGCTTGTTGTTTGTTTTTTTGTTGTTGTTATTAGGAGACACTGGGGACCGAACCCGGGACCTCCCATGTGGGAAGCAGGCGCTCAACCGCTTGAGCCACATCTGCTCCCTGGAGTTTGGATTTTAATCTGAAAGTCATTGAAGGAGGAAGTCTTTGAAGAGCTTTGAGTAAGAAATTGCACTATCTGATTTGTGTAGGGAAAATGAAAATGGGGGCTGAGGATGGTGAGGAAGCTATGGCAGTAATCCCAGTGAGAGATGGCAGAAGGATTAGGGTAGGAGGAGTGGAGAAGAGAGAAGTAAACTGATTTTGAGCTATTTCTCAATAGGACTTACCAATGGATGAGATTTTCAGTTTGGGTACTGGATGGATCATTTGGCAGTTTATTGCAATGGAGAAGACTATAGAAGAAGCAAGTTTGGGGGTAGAATTCAAAAGAGCTGCTTTGGCCTTGTCGGGTTGGAGAAGCCCACTAAATATTCAATGTAGACATTGAGTAGACAGTTGGAAATGAATCCAGAATTTCAGATAGAGGTCAGATCTCGTGAGGCCAGAAGTCTCAGATGGCAGGGCATGGACATGATTTGGTGTCATCTTTTATTGACTTCTTTCATTAAATTGTCAAGTGATAAAATGAAGGAGTAGTTGCAAAGAGAACAAAGGTGGCTAACAGCTGCATAAAACCATATTCATGCCACTTACTGCCACCTCTCAGACCTTCATTGCCACCTCCCAGGACCTTCATTGTGCTTTTCTTTGAAATGGAGTGAGTGGCAACACCTACCATGAAGGGTTGTCCTGAAAATCAAATGAGCCAACATTTGCAAAAGTGCCTGGTAAGGCAGCTGGCACCATGTGAGCCTCATTCAATAAACGACTAACTAATCTATTCAATCTGAAAGGTCTTCGAGAAAAACAAGGCACAACCCGGAGACCACCACAGAAAGAGTCTTCCCCATGCTTCACAAAGAATCAGGTCCTTTTGTTGGCATCTCTGGGAAAGGAAAAACAACACTGTGCAGAGCTCTTACTTGAATCTGAAATCAGTTCCTTTCGGGAACAACAGTTGTGCTATTTGTCAGCCGATAACGTATTTTTTCACAGACTTGACTTGAGTCAAGTGAGCAACAGTAGAAATGCGTTCTGCTTCTGAGAGGAATATTTTTTCGTTTTCTCTCTCTCTCTTTTTCCCCTTTAAGAAAGTGCTTGCAAGGAGCCTATTTTGGGGTCTGACTTTAGTTGTTTTCCTGGCTAGGCTCCCGTGAGGTTCATAGCAAGGGTTGCTCAAGCTGCAGACAGCGGTTTTGTGGGCTATTTGCTGTTGCCTTCAAGTCCCAGAAAGACTTCTCATTCCCACGTTTTCATAGTTCAAAAAGGAGGTGCAGGGCTCCTGACCATTAATGATGAGTGCAGATCCTCTGAAATCAAAGGGTTGGTAGGCAAGGGGGGAAGGACTATTGCTTAACTCAACGGTAATCTGTTCCCTTCTCATGACAGTGGCAATTCCAAGCTGGACCGGCTCCAGGATCCTGGTGGGAAAATCTGTAGACAAACCACCACAGCAAACAGCACCCTTGGGGAATGTTCTATCATAAAGGGGCTATTTGCACTCGAGAGGTTTCTCAGAAGACCCAATCCCAGCACGGTGTGTCAGGAAGAGGGCAGGGGCCTGCTGTGAACCCCTCAGGCACCTACTCAGGAGCCTTCTGGATGAAGGCTAGGAGCACAGCAGGGCTTGAGCGACCTATAAACAGAGACTGTTAACTGGCCAGCTCAAGTGGGCACTTAATTCTGGGGGAACAAATTAAGCCTTCACATGTCAGAGAGCAGGCTCTGCCTAGAAGCTCCCAGACCAGCCTTCACTCTGAATTTGCTGGGAGCTAATGTCTCTAGAGTTTCCACCTGAGTGGAGGGAGCTTTCACCTGGAGATTTAGGAACAGGTCAGGAAAGACCAGAAGGTGGGCATCTGGTGGTAGCAGCAAGTGAAATAATGAGGAATGGGCAGGAATCCAGGAGCCAAACCAAAACCAAGAGTCACCTGAGTTTCATCCTGATAAAGTCCCTTTAGGGTTCCCTTTATTGTCCCCTTATTTTCAAAAACTCAGACTAGCTTCCAGGACAGCCCTAAGAATGACAGAGGCCCTGACCCAGTCACGCACAGGAAGGAAAAGGAGTTCCTCACTTAGAATTTCTCACCTCCCAGCATTTCTGCAATGTGTGTTCCATTGGATGAGCCTCCTTGGCCTCAGGGAAGGTCAGGCGCTGAGGTGAGATGGAAGGGGGAATTGTGGGTTATGGGTCTGGATCTGAGACTGGGTTTCTTTGACAAACTTTTCAGTCATTCAACAAATATGTATTGAACTCCTTGTATATGCCAGAGATTTCCTAGAGGAAGAAATCCAGAGGCAGTCTTCCCTCTGGTTTATGGTTTAGAGAAACAGACAAGTAAGTACCCCTCTCCAAGCCCCAATTTTCCTATTTTATAAAGCATGTGTAACAGTAACCATCCTAAACATCATAAATGGCCAGTAATGTATGAGTGCATAAATAGATTGTGGTATAATCATAAGAATCCTATACAGCAATGAGAAAGAATGAACTAGAATTACATTTATGAATATGGAAAAAAACTCAAAACATAAATTAAGTGAAAAATGCAAATTGGAGAAAGGTAAATTAGTATGATTATTTATGTAAACTTTTAAAATCTGTACAATGGTAGACTATGTATGCATATATTTATGGTAAAGGCTAGAAATTAGCATGGAAATGATATACAGCAAATCTGGAAAAGATTATCTCTGGGGAAAGAGGGAGAACAAGATCTGGGAGAAGTCCTCAGGGGATTTCAAGTGAATTTGAAATATTTATTTTTTAAGCTAGGTAGTAGGTAGTAGGTAGTAGGTAACCAAGTATTTTGGTACCCCTGAAATAGATTGAAATAAAAGAATTTAATACTACATTGAACTTCTGAAGACAATTATCTACTTAATCTTCATGATCAGTCAATTCTGCAACAGCATGGATAATCCAAAACAACAGATGACCTTAAGAATATCTATTTGGATCTGGAGGGAGGAGGAAGGACAGATAAACGATTTGACTTTCAGGCTATTATTATTAATCATTATTATCAGCATGTGTTGAGTACTTACTGTGTGCTAGGCATATAGTGCACAGTTGCTGAGGATTTTACATGCATTATTTTATTTAAACTGTAAAACAACCTTTATGGACTAGGTGCTATTGTCATTGTTACTATTATTATTACTATGTTAGTAGAGGATGCTAAAGCTCAGAGAAGTTAAGGAATATGCCAACCTTACCTGACCAGTAAGTAGAGGATTCAGAATTCAAACCCAGGTCTCTGTGCTAGAAAGAAAACTCCCCGGCAACTCAGCATCTTTTTCTGATTCACTGTCATCCTGGAAATCAGAATTACAAAGGTGTGGGGGTGGGGGGGTTGGAGAAAAGGGGGTAGATGTCCACTTTCTGGTCCACACTGCCTGACACTCAGCAAGTCCATCACCCACCCCCAGTATCTCAACTTTCTCCTACTGGCTGGAATATGGGGACAATAACAATCAGCTTCCACCCTGAATGGACTTCTTATCGAAAATGTGCATATCTCTCCATTGCCCTTGGACTGGATGAGTGTCAGCAGCTATATGTAGTGAGATTAAATAAAAGTCTCCTGCATCACCCCCACCTTGGTGCCACACCCTGTTACTCTTCTCATGGTTACCTCTTTACTTATGGTTACTTCTTTACTCAGCTTGAGTCCCCCCTCCCCCGACATTTCCACTGTCAGTTCTGCAAAAGTGAGGTAAGTTCAGAAAAGGCTTTTTAGTTAGGCTGTTCCATTCCAGATCCAAAAATTCTTTTTTTTCTTTTATTTATGCTTTCTTTCACCAATAACACATGGATACATTTTTATTACAATAAAGCCAAATTCTCCAATAAACACTATACCAAAGATAACTGCTACCAGTTTGGTGGGTATTCTAGACTTTCTCCAGTCATTCACACATACACATATGTGCCTATAAAATATAGTGTGGGAGTATTTACAAAAATTGTATCATACTTTACCTATCCGTCAAGAGGTTGTTTTTTTTAATTTTTATTTTTATCAAAGTTACACAAGCACATAATTTCTGGAGTTAACTGGATCAACAAAGTCAACCAGCAGTCCCCAGACTCCCATTTCATTTTTCCCAGAGGTAACCACTTGCAATTCTTCTGGCTATTTCTTCTGGTATTTACTTCCTTCATCTTAATAATATGCTACTTTGTGTTTTGTTTTTCAGTTTAAGGAATAATTAACTGATTTCCCATAATAAAAATGAGGCTTAGCTCTCTTTCCTTGTCCCCTCCCTGAAGCCCACATTCTCTCGTATTCTTTCTTTTCATCACTTCATCCTCCCCATATCTTTATAGTGCAATATTTGTCATTTACTTGATGAAGATTATTAAGTAATTCAGAGCATTGCTATATAGTAAGCTATATTTAAATTCTGCCTTGCACAACTCTTTGTTTATAACGATCCGCACCCCCAACCCCACCCCCATTTTCTTCGTTTCTGAAGTAACTATGAGTAATTCAACAAACTCACTGCCAATTGTTTAAATTTTCTCTCAATATCACAGGTATATGGGATAGTTCTGGCAATTAAGTCTTCTGACCTTTTCTTAATCTAACCATTTTCCTTCTATGCTAGGTGCACAGCTCTTACCATGGGATACCTCTTCGCCATAATCCTAAGGATTCGCTTCATCTCTTTCCTGTATTGAATCTCTTGTTCCTTGCATCCCTTGCCTTCCTCTTTCTAATGATGGATACTTGGATTATTTCTATTTTTTGCTATTCCAAACAATACTACATGAACAAACATTATTTGTGCACGTCTCCTTTTCCACGAGTAAATATTCTTCCAGGTCATCTCAAAGAAGCAGAACTGCTGGAACACAGAATGTGTGCATTTGAAACTTGGGTTGACACTACAAAATTGATCTCCAAAGTTCCAGTTTTATTTCTACCAGCACTGGATGGGAGTGCACCTTTTCTCACATCTTTGTCAACCTTTGATGTTATCAAATTTTTAATTTTTGCTAGTCTGAGGGATTCAGAAAATGGTATTTCATTGTCATTTTAATTTTAATTTCCCTGATTACTAACTGACAGCTGGTGAGGTTGAGCATCTTTTCATACGTTTAGTAGCCATTTGCATTTCTTTGGTAAATTTCTGGTTTTTAACACTAATTTTTAAATTGAGCTGTTTGTTTTTTATTTATTGGTTTGTAAGGTGTTCTTTATTTTCATATTATATGCTGCTAATAATTTCTTCAAGACTGTTACTTGTCTTTTCATTTTTAGGATTTCTTTTGGCATACAGAAGTTTTAAATTTTGTTAGTCAATATTGTCAGTCTTTTCCTTCCTCGTATTTTGCGATTGAGTGAGGTATTGTATAAAAAGATCTTATTGATATTTCACTTGAGATTACATTGAATTTAGGGAGAGTTGACACATTTGCAATATTATGCCACTTTCTCCATGAATAGGGGCGTGAACATGGTATAACTCCTTATTAATTTAGGTCTCTCTTTTTTTGTCCTTTACTAAAATTTTAGTTTTCCCTAGGAAGGCAATGTCTTTTTCTTGTTATTTGCAGGAATTAACAGTTTTAGAGTTTTCTCCATCAATAGATTTTGGACATTTCTTGTTTCTAGGTTGTTGTTTTTTTTTTTTTTTAATAGCCTCTGTTTTTATCTGAATGGAATATATTTCTATTATACTTTCTAATAAATTGTGGCTGGTATATTTAAAAACCTATTGCTTTGATCTAAACAGACTTTTTTCCCTACTCTAAAATCAATTTTGGTCATTTCTATCTTACCAGAAAATCATCCATTTTGATTAGGCTTCCAAACATCATGTAAAAATTTGTATATAATATCTCCCATAATTTTAATTAAATATTAAAAATTGTTTGTCCTTTTCCATTTTCATGGTATTTGTGCTATCTTTATAAAAATTAATACTTGTCAAATATCTGTTTTCATTGGACTTTTCAAAGAATCAGCTTTAATTTTATTGATCTTTTTTGTTTTCTATTTTAATTTTTACTTTACTCATCATTAATTCTTCTCTAAAATCTCTTTGAGTTCATTTTATTGTTTTTTCTAGCTTTTTTAAAATGTGAGGCTTACTTTGCTTATTTTCCATCTTTCTTATTTTCTAAAAAAACATTCAAAATAACATTTTTCCTGAATACCCTTGGTCACACCCCTGTATACTAAAGTATACACTTCACTGGTATTCATTTCTATATAATTTCTAATTTCTGATTTTATTTCTTATGGAACCAAAAACTTATTTTAAAATGTGTTTTCCATTTCTACGTATAGCAATTTTTATGGCATTTTAGCAAATGAATGTGGTTTTCATGATTATTGTTTTTGGAGTTTATTGAAGTCTTTTTTGTGGTTTGCAACAGGATCAATTTTTGCAAATACTCTGTGTTTGTAAAGAAGATGTATTCTCTGAGTTGAATTAATATTCATTATACCTATTAAAGCATTCATAAACCTAGTTTATATAGAAATTGTTAAAAATCTTCTATATTCTATATCTTCTATATTCTTACTGATGTTTGCCTACTTAATCTGTTAATTTTTGAGAGGAGTTACATTAAGTTCCCCAACTCTAATATATTTTTGTTAATTTATATTTTTTATTTCTACTAGCTTTGCTTTATTGATTTAAAGCTATATTGCTTCATTTTTAAAAATGTGGTTACTGATATGATTCAACTTATTCCTGGAATCTTATTGTGTGTTTTCATTCTCCCTTTCTCTTTCCCTCACTCTGTCTCTTCTTCTCTCTTTCTCTCTCTTTTAAACCCCAGCTGTACAGAATTGAAGTGATCATGTTCTTCTGATTATAGTACACTACCATTGCTGGTCCACTTATGGCCCTTCTTTTAAATTTTATTTACTTTATTATTATTCCTATCTTTTTATCTCCCATTTCCTATCCCTGATCCAGTTCCCCTTTCTCTACATAGACACACGTGCCTCCATCCAGGCCAATTCCACCTTGCATACATTCCATTACGTTCTTATGTCTCCATGGGAAAAATATGTATAGAATTGCTTTGTTACGTTTTTCACTTATATAAATGGTATTGTGCGGTGGATATTGCGCTTTTTCTTCCTTATTTTCACCTAACATTATTTTGGAAATGTATTTCCATTGCTTGTATGTAGATATAGTTTATTTCTTCTCACTGCTGCTTAGTATTCCATGGCAGTATGAGTGTATGTATATGTGTGTATAACCTATTTTCCTAGTAATGAGCATTTCTTTTGTTTCCAACTCTCCACAATCACGAGCAATAGTACAATGAACATCTTTGTAAGTGTCTCCATAAACACAGTGAGTTTCTCTGGCTTGCATACCCAAGAGTAAACATCATGGGTTATAGGGTATGGTCTTGCTCATTTTCATTGAATATGACCAGATTTCTTTCCAAATAATTTCACCAGGACACTCTCCCCAAAGTGTACAAGCATTCCCATTTCCCCATATCCTCACCTATCTCCCAACATTCTATTCTCTAATATATTGTCTAATCCCAAGAAAATAAAATGATGTCTCATCGTTGATTTTATTTACATTTTTTGACTACTAATGAGGCTGGACATCTTTTTGGATGCTTATTGGCCATTCTGTAAATTATCTGTTCAAATCCTTTGCCCGTATTTCTATTGAATTCTGTTGCTTTCCCTTGCTAACTTAAAGGAATATATTCTACCTCCTTACACTTTATAAGTTTATAATTAAACTTATCTTTTAGAGTTTATCATACCTATATATTCTTGAAACTAATCTATTCCTGTGGGTGTGGGACCCTTTGATTGGATTGGATTCAGTTAGGGGAACTTTGATTGGATTAGTTCAGTGAGGTATGACCCAGAGTGGCTCTTGGTCCTCTTGCTGGAGTCCTTTATAAATTGAGGTCTGAAAACAGAGACACTGAGAAAGAGCCACAGGGACAGAGAAACCCTGAGAGGAGTGGGGTGAGATGAGGCATATTCCTGATATCCCACAGCTGAATTCAAGGAAGAAGTAAACCTGGAGGAGAAGACAGAGACCCAGACTAGCAGAACCGCCATCGTGTCTTACCACGTGGCAGGAGTCCAGGATCACCAGCAGCCGACATTTGGTGAGACAGCAGCTCTGATGCTGCCTTGACTGAACATTTTCACAGCCTCAGAACCGTAAGCTTTTAACCTAAAAAGTTCCCATTATAAAAGTCAACCCATTTCTGGTATATTGCTCCCAGCAGCTTTTAGCAAACTAAGACAGCTGGGCATAGAATTATGGGTTAATTTTGTTCTTGCATCCATATTTCTCAATGATATATTTGATGTAAATTTTATTTCTGTTTCTTTGTAGATAATCATTTTCTCGATCTCTGTTTCTCTGGAAGTTATAGTTCCTTTGGAGTTCTAAATTTTCATCTTACATGTCTAGATAGGGTCTGTGGTGTTTATCCTTCTCATATCTTGGTGAGAGCTTTATTATCAAGGAATGGTGCCTTTCTTTAATGTGGAGAAATATTATTTTATTATTTGTTAAATTTTTCTCCCACTCATTTTTAAAAATTGACTTTTTATTTTAGAATAGTTTTAGACTTACAGAAAAGTTGTGAAACTAGTTCAGAGATCCAATAAACCCCTTACCCAGTTTGCCCTAATATTAACATCTTCCGTTACTACATTTGTCATAACTAGGGAACCAAAACTGATACATTATTACTCTACCATTTATTCAGCTTTCATTCGTTTTCCCCTAATTTTATTTTTCTGTTCTAGGATCCCATCCTGGATACCACATTACATTTTGCCATCACATCTCTTTAACCTCCACTGGTCTGTGACACTTTCACAGAATTTCCTTTCTTTCCTTGACAAGTTTGAGGAGTACTGGTCAGGTAGTTTGGAGAATAGTCCTCAATTTAGGTTTGTCGGATATTTTTCTCATGGGTCAACTAGGGTCATGGGTTTTGGAGAGGAAGACCACAAAGGTGAAGTGCCATCCTTATCATGTCTTATCAAAGGTACATGCTATCCATGTGGCTTATGGCTTATCACTGGTGATGGTAACCTTAATCCGCTAGCCTCAGTAGTATTTACCAGGTTTCTCCGCTGATAATTAAATATAAATTGGAACCTTTGAATAACCCTCTATTGCTCTTAAGTTTTATTCCTTCTTTTCTATCTTTTTGACCTTGTGATCTTCATTCTAGGAAAATTCTTTTATTTGATATTGATGTCTATTAAGTAGCTCTTCAGATATGTCCATTATGCTCTTTAGCCTATCTCTGTTTCCTTAGGTATTTAGTCTTTATTTTGATGATTTTTCTCCTTCACTGTGTCAGATTTCCTCAAATGTTTGTGATTCTTAACTATGATTAATATCTCCATGATCATTTCTGTGAATGTTGTTATCTATTTGACAGAGACTATTTGTGGGGGAGTGGTAGGATATGTTGATGGGTGTTTTATACAGTAACTTGATTAAAGGATTTTGGGAGAGGGGTGAGATTACTGCTGAGACAAATGAACCAGTAGCCAGTCTTCTGGGGGAGTGTGCTTTTCATTCCTACCAAAATTTGCCCTCCAACCCAAATGCCAAGAGTCATAGTCTAATCCAAGAGCAGATATCTGCTACTCACTGCCTGCCTGAAGTTGGAGCCGTTAAGTGATGTCAAGGATCAATCTCCTGAATCTCCTAAAGTTTTGATGAAGTGATAATCTTCATAGTTGGTTACACCTACCTCTGCCATCCATCAGTTCCAAGCATGAGCATCTTGGAAGTCATCCCCACCTTTTACAGAAATCCTGTTCTGTGTTCATTTTGGACTGTATTTTCTTTATAAATCCAATGGTCACAATTGATTGTTTGTCTTTCAGAAATTCTTTTTGATTTCTGACCTACTGAGAGCATGCAAATAAGTATGAGGGAAAAAAATCATTTTTGTAAACCACAAAGTTTGGGGATATTTTGTTATGCATAAATATATAATAAAATGACAATATTATCCTTCTTATGTTTGTAGGATCTGTAGTGATGTTCTCTCTTTCATTTTTGATATCAGTGCTTTGTGGTTTATCTCTTTTTCCCTGGATCAGTCTTGCCAGGGATTTATCATGTTTATTAATCTTAAAAAAACAAACAAACAAACAAACAAAACCTTGGCTTTATTAATTTTCTCTATAGCTTGTCTGTTTTCTGTTTCCTCATATTTTACTTCTTTCTTCTTATGTTAGTTTTAATTTGCTCATCATTTTCTGGATACTTAGAGGTCAACCTTAGATCATGAATTTTAAGCCATTCTTTTTTAATGTAACCATTTAAATCTATAAATGTCCATTTGAACACAACTCTAGCAGCATCTAACAAATTTTGATGTTCATTTTTCATTATTATTCAGCTCACACTATTTTCTAATTTCCTATATGATTTTCTCTTTGACTGATGGGTTATATAGAGTGTGTTTTTTAATTCCAAATATTTTTCCAGTTATCTCATTGCTATTAACTTATAATTTCATTGTATTCACAGAATATGCTCTGTAAGAATTCAGTCTTTTGAAATATATTGTGACTTGTTTTATGGCCTACTGTACCTTCGTGACTCTTCCATGTGTACTTCAACAGAATGTGTATTCTGCAGCAATTGTGTATAATGTTATATAAATGTCAGTTAGGTCAAAGTGTTTGATAATGTTGTTCAGATCTTCTATAGCCTTTCTGTGTTTTTGTCTAGTTTTCTATCAGTTACTGAGCAAAGGATGTGAAAATCTCCAACTATGATGTGGATTTGTCTTTATCCCTTTAGTTCTATCAATTTTGTTTCATATATTTAAAAGCTCTACTATTAAATGAATACAGATTTATGATTGTTATGTTTTCCTGATGAATTAATTATGAAATGCCACTATTTTTCTCTGGTCATACTCATCGCCTAGGAGTCTATTTATATGTATATATATATTTGAAGTGCCTGCTAAAATCTTTGCAGTTTTATAGGGTTGTCTATCTTATGACCATAGAGTTTTAAGAATTCCTTATATATTGAAGATGGAAATTCTTTGTCAAATATTGTATAGAAAATATTTTCCTCTTGTCTGTGACTTGCATTTTTCATATTCTTATTAGTGGCAAAGAGCAAAAGTTTTAAATTTTTATGAAAATTAAAATTAATTTTTGTGACTCAAGGATTTTTGCAGGTTCTATCTACTTTTTTTTTTTTTTTTTTTTTTTTTTTAGGAGGCACTGGGAATTGAACCTAGAACCTCATGCATGTGAAGCAGGCACTCAGCCACTGAGCTACACCCGCTCCCTCTGTCTACAAAATTTTGCTTATCCCAAGTTTGCAAAGATTTTCTCCTATGCTCTTTTCTAGAAGTTTTATAGTTTGGGCTCTTCTAGATGTACAATCCATTTCAAAACAATATGTGTGTAAGGAGTAAGGTAAAGACTGAGGTTCACTTTTTCCAAATGGATAGTCTGTTGTTCCAACACCATTGAATACATGGTGATTACTGTAGCTTCATTGTAAGTTTTAAAATCAGGTAGTGCAATCCTCTAAATTAATAAGGCCTCCATGTTTTGAGTCATTGGGACTCAATTGTCTCCCAATCCTATGTGAGGTCTAGTAATTGTTCAGCTTATAGCTCCACAGTCTTTGTTTGCCTAGCATTATGGAGCTTCACTCTACACATGTGCATCTTAGAACTCAGCAACGACTCAACCAGATAGACTAGGCAGATTTCTGTATCTCTGTATATATTTAGCTCCCTCCTCTTCAGAACTCTGTCCCACAAATTCTAATCACCTCAGCCTCCCTGACTGCAGATCTCTCTATCAGCACCTGGTATAACTACTATATTCTGCTTGAGGTATACCTCCCCATTCTGTGATTTAGAGTGTGATTCCAGACAGAGAGCCAGTATTCATCTCATGTATTTCTTGTTTCTCAGGTATCACAGACTCATGTTGCCTGTTGCCTATTGTTGAAAATTGGGTTTCAAATATTTGTCCTGTTTTTTAGTTGTTTATGGTAGAAAGGTAACTCTGGTCCCTGTTCTATCATGGCTGAACTCGGATATCTTTTAAAGAAATTCAAAGAAGAAAAATACAACATTTTAAAATATTTTCTTACATATTTACCATTTTGAGGTCTCATTAATCTTTCTCAAAGATCTAAATTTCCATCCAGTATTTTTACCTTTCAGTCTGAAGGATTTATTTTAGCATTTCATATCACCATGTACACTGGCATTGGTTTCTCATAGCTTTGTTTATATGAAATGTCTTTATTTTGCCTACATTTTTGAAGTATGTTTTAGCTGGATATAGAATTCTGAGTTGAGAGGGATTTTTTTTTTTCTTTCAGCACTTTAAAGATGTTATTCTATTTTTTTAAAATTCTCCATTATTTTGCTGCATAATGAGCCATTTTTTCCCTATCATTACCGCTTGTATTAGTCAGCTAGATGGGTGCTGATGCAAAATACCAGAAATCTGTTGGCTTTTATAAAGGGTATTTATTTGGGGTAGAAGCTTTCAGTCCCAGACCATAAAGAGTAAGTTACTTCCCTCACCAAACTGTGTTGCCTTGTGTTGGAGCAAGATGGCTGCCAGTCTCTGTGAGGGTTCAGCCTTCCTTTTTCCTCTTAAGGCTCCATGGTCCCAGCTTCTTCCAATCTCAGCTGTAGGCTGGCATAAGGCTATTCTCTCTCCACGGGGCTCTTTTCTTTCCAGGCTTAGCTGCTCTGTTCTCTTCACAGGGTCAGCTGTAGACTATCAGGCTCAGCTCTCTTCCTGGAGCCTCTGCCATGTCTAATGAGTGATCTCTATTTTTCTGTGTTCCACTCCTGTGTATCTACGTCCCTGTGAGAGTCTATCAGCCCATCAAGGGAGTGGGGATTCAACCATGCATGCCCTAATGATGTGGTTGTATCAAAGCCCTAATCTTAATATAATTTAATCAAAGACTTCTCAGCTGAATCTAATATAATCAAAAGGTATCACATCCAGAGGAACAGACCAGTTTACAAGCATAATCAAATATCTTTTTTTTTGGAATTCATAAATAATATCAAACTGCTAGCTATACCTCCCCATAGGTTGTGCCATTTTTCTCTGGCCTCTTTTGATTAGTTTTATTTATATTTGTTTTTCACCCATTTTGCTATGATGTACTTAGGTGTGTGTGTGATCTTGCTTATGATCATCAAGTTTATTAGAATACAAATTTATTGTAAATTCATATTTTCCAGAAACGTTTGGGTTATTTCTTTAAATTTTTTCCTTTATCATTCTTTTTCTTCTCTTTCTGGTCTCCAATTACACATATATTAGATCACTTGATATTGTTCCACAGATCACTGAGTCTGTATTAATTTTTCTTCAATCTTTTTTCTCTATTTTCTCCAGATTGGATAGTTTATGTTGATCTATTTTCAGTTTACTGACCCTTTCTTCTTCCATCTCCAATCTGCTTATCCACTGAATTTTTCCTTTCAAATATTGTAATTTTCAGTTCTCAAATTTCCATTTGGTTCTATTTGCATTTTTGGTTGAGATTCCCGGTATCTTCATTCTTTATGATCATATTTTCCTTTAACTCATTGAATATGTTTTTACTTGCTGCTTCAAGATTCTGGTCTGATAATTTTAATATCTGAGTCACCTCACAGCTGGTTTCTATTTGCTGCTTTTTCTCTTGACTATGAGTCACATTTCCTCATTTCTTTGCATGTCTGATGATTTTTTTATTATATAACCATGGCGACTGATACATTACAGAGTCTGGAGAATGTTATTTTCCTCTGAAGAAGGTTAATTTTTCTTCTAGAGAACAGGTAACTTGGCTGGATTTAAGCTCCAAAATGTGTCTCCCCTGAATGAGCAGCAGCTGAAATATATACTAGTTCTTTTAGCCTTCCAACAGTTGCTTTCAAACTTGATTCCCTTTAAGTCTCCCTCACAGTTGCATAAACTAGTACTTAGCCAAGAGTTTGGTAAAGCACATATGCAGATTTTGGGATGTCTCTTCTGCTGCTCTCTCCTTCCCATGATTTCCTACCTCACTTTGAAGACTGTTTGGCAGCCCCAAACTCTGTCCTTTGACAGATCATGGCAATAAGACTTGAGCTTTCTTCTAGTATTCAGCCATGCTGCACCCTGTAGACTGGGTAGTGTGCTCAGGAGCACAAATCTCATTTGGTCTGCTTCTTTCAAGGGTTGACATCCCTCTGCCTTCTTTTATTCATTCTCCAGTGCCTTCACATAGCTGATTTTAACATTTTGTTCAAAGTGTGTTACTGTTATCTGTGAGAAGGTTAATCCAATACAAGCTACCATTACTGAAAGCACAAATCCTGTATACTGCTTTTAAACTACATTAATCAGATTAAACAGTATATTTTAAATATACACCTGAACAACTTTCCATTTAAAAAATAATATGCTTAGTGGTTTCATATTCAATTATATTTTCTAACACACTAGAAAATATTTTTACTATACAGTGTAAGCACAATCCATTTTACCACTTTCACAAAAAGAAGTACCTTTAAAAGTAACTATGACTTATCTCTTTTTGTTATTTGATTAAAAAAAAATTTTTTTAAGAAGCTTTAGATTACATAAATGTTACATAAAAAATATAGGGGATTCCCATATGCCCCAACCCCTCTCCTTCCTATACTTTCCTGTATCAACATCTTTCATTACCGTGGTACATTTGTTACAAATGATGAACACATATTGAAGCATTGCTACTAATTGTGGGCTATAGTTTACATTACAGTCTGTACTCTGCCCTGCACAATTTTGTAGGGTATGACAAAATGTATAATGGCCTGTATCTGTCATTGCGATGTCATACAGGACAATTCCAATGTCCCAAAAATGCCCCCATGTTACACCTATTCTTCCCTCTCCCTCCTTTCAGAACCTCTTATGGTCACTGCCTTTATAACAATGATACAAGTTCTTCCATTGCTAGAATAATAATAAAGTCTACAATAGTATAATAATAAGTCTACTATTATTTGATTTTTTAAAAATCAATTTACCTGAGTCCAGGATCATTTTGAATGATTTATTTACTTATTTCCCAGTGTTATACGTAACCAACATATTTCTGGTTTTTGAGTCAATTAGCTTTGTAAACAATTTAATCTTTGTTAAGACTTATAATAACAATGCTGATATTATATAGATGATGATGAAATATAGCTCTCAGAAAAGGAGAGTATCATAAGAAGAGATGAGCTGAGAATTATTTCACAAGTCTCTGGACTATTTCCTTTTATTTCTGTTAAGTTTTTGTCCTTATACTCAGCGAAGAATAGAAAACTGCACACACACTCTTGGACTGTTTTCTTGTGGACAATCCAACCATTCCTAGTAGCTTCTGCCCCCCAGGCAAATGTCTGTACCTCCTCAAGTGAATTCTTACAAGCTGCTATGGCCCTTGGACCTGAACTTTTAACATTCCACTTCCCCAATTTTCACGACACCAAAGTGCACTTCGTGAGGCCCTGGCTGAGCATGGTGTTGTGCCCAGCAAGCTAAGCACAAGCAGCTTCTGTTGTCAAGGCAGTCAACAGCATAAGAAATATGGACAACTCAACATAAAGGCTAGATGGCGGTTCCTTTAAGTCTATGGCCTACTGTGCCTTCAGGACACCAAACATCTGGATGAAAGATGCAGCATTCGTCAGAAGGCCTGGTGCCCCTCCAGATAATTTACTAGACTTTTACTTGAATGTACAAATCCAGAAATTATCATGGCTGTGTCAGCTTGTGTATTGTACGTTGATTTATGAATACAAAGTATGTGAAGCCTCATTTAAACCATAGTCTATGGGGTAGGCTTAATTACTCCCATTTTACAGATGAGAAGCCTGAGTGTCTTTAACTGGCCTGTATTGACTTCATACTCTGTGTCAGACACAAGGCCTACAAAGGAGAAATGGAACTGTCTCAGCCCCAAAGGTGCTCACAGGCCAGGGGAAGAGTGCAAAACAGAACAAACCTGACTTGCCCAAGGTCACACGACTAGTTAGTGTCAGATCTGGGCTTGGTCCAAATTTTCTGACACTGAGTTCAACACTGTCTTCACAGCTGCCTCCAATAAAGGCCAGATGCACTTACAAAGCAATGAGCAGAAACAGGAAGGGATGGAGTTGCCAATGGAGTGGGAAGAATCTTGTTATTAACATTGAGATCAGAAATGAAGTACAAGTCATTAAAATTACAATTATGAAGACTATGTTCAGGCACTGGAAAATGTTTGTGTTATAATATTGTTTTTGTTTTTTTAAAGCAAGAAACATATGGTATCTCTGCTGTGTTCATTTGATGTGCATGGGGACAGGCTCAGGACGAAAACATGAGCAATTAAAACAGCTGGATTTTTTTTCAGGTGGTAGGATTGTCAATGAATTGTTCCTTCTCTCCTTCCTCCCTTCCCTCCTCCTTTCTCTTAAGACCTTATAGTTTTGTTGATGTTACTAACAAATAAATTAGAAGCAGGAAAGAGAAGGGGATAAAATGGAAAGATTAAAGCTTTTGTAGACAGACAGATCTAGATTCAAATCCTAGTTTAGCAACTGACTTAATTGTATGAGCTCGGCTGAAGGAATATAGCTGCATGAACTTGGGAAATTTATTTAACTTCTCTTCACCTCAAGTGTTTTTGAGAACTGTCTCAGCCTTGCAGTGTTGTGCTGAGGATGAAAGATTGTGTTAGAATGCCTGAAGTTGTAATTGCTTATTATTATTATATAGTGTGAACCAAGAAGTGTGTTGGAAAAGACACAGGCATTGCTGGACTGCTGTGAGGCATGGGTTTCGACAACAGTCTGCTGTGGTATCGTTAAACAAAAAGAGCCGTAACCTGGAATTGTTCTTATTGCAGCAAAAACACATTTTGAGCCAGGTAGTAGGGATACAAACATGTTTAAAACTCACCTTCTAAAGGGATTTACCATCAACCTCTTAATCTGTTCAATAGAAGTTTATTATTATTATGAGTTTTATGATATGTGAATATGATCAAACTTTTAGTTTTTCATTAACAAGAAGACTTTGGTCATGTCACTTAACCAATCTGTACTCATTTTCTCATCTTTCAGAACACTGGAGAAACAATTGAGTTTGCTTTTAAGATTAAATGAGATAAATGTGCTTGAACAGGATTTTTTTTAAAGTAATGTTTCTGTAATTTGTTAAGCTGCCTTTTGTCTGTTATTTTATTTTTGGAAGTTGAAATAAAGTTTTAAAAAATAAACATGTATTAAGCTTTTCTTATAATCCAAGGACTAAGAGAAAAACTAGTGGTATAAGGATAAATAAGACCCAGTTCAATGAAGGCGAAACAGATAAACACAATAAAGTGTGGAAAGCTTACTCATAAAGTTAAGCATGTGGGAGCATAAGTACTTGATCCAACTTGACCAGAGAAATGGAAAGAAATCTAGGAAAACTTTCTGAAGATGGTGGCCCCTGAGCTGAGTTTTTAAGTAAAAGCAGGAGTTAAAAAAAAACAGATTGGGCATCCTGCCAGAAAGGAAAACATACACAAGTGTATATTTGAGAACCACAGGGAGTTTTGTTTTGCCAGAGCATGGAATTTGGAGTAGAGGATGAGGTTGGAGAGGTGGGAAGGAATCTGCTCAAGTGAAGTTTTATAAACCTTACTTGAGAGCACCAAAGGATTTGAAGCTGAGGAGTTAGGAGCTGAGGTAGTGAGATTTACATTTCAGACAAACCCTCTGGAGCCCTGCAGAGGAGAGATTTGAATGGGACAAACTTGGGAGCAATTAGGGGTCATCTTTGGGGGTCTAGGAGAAAGATGAGTCTGGACTGGGACAACGATCATTAGAGTAGAGGCAAGGGGGATGGAAATCAGATGCTGGGATAGTCCCAAACAAGCCAAAGAGCCCAGTGAGAGGCAGAAAGGAAACACCCAGTTAAGTCTGTGGAAAGAATCTGTTACAGGTAGTCTGGGAAAGCTTCCTGGAGGAGGTAGGACATGAGCGGCCTTTTAAAGAAGAGAATATATTTGGAGAAGAGGGGCCAGATTCCAGTCAGGGGGAATGGAACTCACAAAGCCAAAAGCAATAATGTTTAGGTTGTGTTCACAGAAGCAGAAGTAGGTCGGCTGGCAGTAGGAGCATGTGATCCTTGGCATTCCCTCTACATTGTAAATTCTCATCCCCAACATGGGGAAAGCATCTTAGCAGGATCAATTGTATTTTCTTCCCATACCTCCCTCCTGTCCCAGCACCAGGTATAAGTGAGGCTACACAGTCAACCCAAGGTAGAGCTAGGTTCAGAAATTCTTCCACAGAGCTATCTAGAAAAGATAAGACCAAGTCACTTCTTGCAGCTAGAAAAGTCTGATGGTCTTAGGGTTACCCAGTAAGTCTATGGCCAGACCTAGGGATGAGCTTCTTTCCT
The DNA here is from genome assembly GCA_026826555.1 of Tolypeutes matacus. Classification (NCBI taxonomy): domain Eukaryota; kingdom Metazoa; phylum Chordata; class Mammalia; order Cingulata; family Chlamyphoridae; genus Tolypeutes; species Tolypeutes matacus. The sequence continues at coordinate 15,912,145 of JAKSZT010001178.1, forward strand.
GCTCCCACGCCCACCTCTAGCTTCACTTGGTGCTGTCCAGCAGCAGGCAGAAGACAATAGCTGACAAGCTACGCCAAGGAGAAGGACAAGTTAGGTGAGGGAGGATGGGAGGAAAGTACATGAAGAGACTGATGAGTCAAGGGGGAAGGGGAAGATATTTCAAATGGCTTTTGTATTCATTAAAATTTCAAATACCTCTTCCATATATATATACTACACTTGATCTTAGCCAAAAGGCCGAGAAGCGATCCATATATATATATATATATATATATATATATATATACACTTTTTTTTTTTTGAGGTACTGGGGCCAGGGATTGAGCCCAGGACCTCATATGTGCGAAGTCAGCACTCAATAATTGAGCCACATCAGCTCCCCTGAGTAGGTTTTTTCGTTTATTTGCTTGTTGTTTGTTTTTGTTTTTAGGAGGCACTGTGAACCAAACCTGGGACCTCCCACGTGGGAAGCAGGCGCTCAGCCACTTGAGCCACATCTGCTCCCCAACTTTAATTTTTTTTTTTTTTTAAGGTATAGGGGCCAGGGAATGAACTCAGCTGAGCCACATCAGCTCCCCCACTTACTATATTTTTATAAATCATATCATGGTAGGTAAATTCCTTTTAAAACCCAGTAATAAAGCAACAGCAAGACATAACCCGGCTATAAAATGCTCCTCTGGCTGCTAAGAAAGCCAGGTGACACCTGGGCCCATGCCACATGAGGCAGCTGGCCTCCCTGTGGCCTTAGTCATCTGAGAGGTGGACAGAACTTCTTAAGCAACTATGAGACTTGCTCTTGCCCAACTGGCGGCCCCAACTTGTAAGATCCTCAGACCTTCCGTGGAGACACAATGTTTTATCTCTCCTCACAAATCTCAGTTTTTCCCTTCATCCGGTACTTAATGATCTCTTCTAGTTTCCAGAAACTTACGTGGTCTTGTTTGGAAAATATCTGACAATCCTCGGGCTTTGTGTGTTCTTCTAGCAGCATACCTGAGGGATAGCTGTGCATCAAAATAAGATGATTAGGAAGATTGACTTGCAAGATTTGTGACAAAGAGCCCAGCCATGTTCCTTGGCCTAGGCACAAGCCTGATTTGCTTAAAATAAATCAATAGCTTGTGAAATTCAGATTATAAAGCCACTTGTGTTTAAATCCTTCCCCCTCCCCCAACCCACTGCCTACAGAATAAAAGGATTCACGTAGTTACGCTTCCCTTCTTTTCTGCTCTTTGGAAGCAGTCATTCCCCCTAATTAGAGAAATTTCAGGATGCTTCCAATGTCTCATCCCCTTATCTCTGCTTCAAGAGCTTTGTCCAATATGAATGATATATTGCAATAATTTTTTTTTAAAAAAAGAGCTTTGTCCAACTTCCCAGCTACCTTAAGAGAAGAGATTCTCCTTCCCTTAACACTTGTAATCTTTTAGAGGTGGGTATAAATGAGAGGGGCCAAGGAGAAGAAGAGAAGCTCCTAGAGAAAACAGATACCTGCTCTGCACTCTGATTACTGACACTCCTCCTGCCCTCAGCTGGCCCTGAGATGAGACAAGGAGCCAGCGCTCTGTCCACCAAGAATCTCCTTAAAAAGTGTGTGATCTGCAGAGCTCAAACCTGAAAGAACCCTGCCAAAGGGATTTCATAGAACCAAATAAGGCAAATTCAGTTGTGTGCCTTTCCAAGAAGTCGAAGCTCACAGCACTTGCCCAGTTGTGAAGGGGGAACCTACCCTCCATTGCCATAGAGTGGGGAAAATGGATGCCCTTTTCCCATCACCAGGGCTCCCAGCGAAACCCATTTTCTGTCCTAAGGCACAAGGTTGGTTCAGCTGGCTTCCCACAAATCTGGTCCTGAAGGAAGCACACCACTCCGCTGAAAACACATTCATCCTCTTCTCCCATTTGATCTTTCCTCCACATGCCTTTTGAATTAATGCTGGCATTTTGTTCCCATCTGTTTTCAACTCTTGGTTAGAAATAAGTCTGGCTCTAGTGCTCTGACAGGGCCAGGGGCTCCTCGTCAGGGAGCTTCTCTGAGGCAGAAGGGCAAATATGTCTTATTGCAAAGAAACAAACATTAAACAAGTACCTACTATGTGCCAGGCACTTGCTCATGCCACTGCTCAAAACTTTCACTCCATTTCACTCAGAGTAAAAGCTTGAGGTCTTACAATGTTCTACAAGACCCAAGGTGGTCTGTGCCACCCATCTCTCTCTACTCATTTCTAACAATTGTCTCCTACTCAGTCCCCAAAGCCACCCCGACCTCCTTGCTCTTCTGTGAACGGTCTGGCCACGCTTCTGCCATGGTGCCTTTGCACTAGTTGTTGCTCTGCTGGAAACACCCTGAACCCAGAGTGGCTAACTCCCTTGCCTTTCTCAAGTTTTTACTTAAACATCACCCTTTCGATAAGGCTTAAACTGACGAGCCTGTTGAAAATAGCAAACCTTCAGCAGCACTCCCAAATGCCCTTCTTACCCGGCTCTACATTTTCTTTTTCCATGGCACTGATCACCTACTGCCTTGGCCCAGTTCCCTAGAAAATATAGCTTGAAGGAATGCAGTTCCAGAGAAGCAGAAATGAAGGGAAGAGGGAGTAAGGCAGGGAAGGTGGGGAAGCAGACATAAGGGATGTGTTCCCAAATGATCATGGCTTCATAGCAAGATGATGGCTTGGACCCACAGGGCATCTTCAGAGAGACTGTATGAAGCTAATACATCTCCACATAGTGTGGCAAGGGGAGGAAGAGAGAAGAATGAATCCTTCGGTTCCTGGCTCCCATTGGTCAAATTTGCCCCATGGATGTTATATCCCTCACGTCCAAGTGACGCACAGATAAGTGGGTGCAAAAGAGGTCCTGTGGTGCCCCTCGCTTTAGGGGCAGCAGAGAAGCCACAGGGAAGAAGGTGAGAGTTGAGAGGTACACAGCACAGGCACTGGGCTGTAGGGTACTGCTGTGAGCAACACGAGGGACAGAGAGCAATCCTCTTAGCAGGCCCTTTGGCCCAGAGGAGTGGCTCCAGGATTGCAGGGACAGCAGCCAGGGTTGCTGCAGCCAAACAACCAAGTAAGTGCATGGACCTGGACCATGCAAAACCTGAATCCCATAAACCTTCTAACATGGAATCCATCTCCCTCCACTCGAATCTAAGCTCTGTAAAGCAAGATCTCTGATGCATCCCAGGAGCCTAGAACAGGGCCTGGCACCCGGGAGGTCCCCAGCACACTGTTGAAAGAAGGAAAGGGCTATAATGATGAATAAGATACAGACCCTGCCCTCAGTGAGTTTCCAGTGTCCAGGGGACACAGACAAGTAAACAGGCCATTGCAGTACAGAACAGGCAGTTCCTTGCCAGAGGCAGGCCCAGGTTGCTGCAGGAACACTTGGCAGAGCTGCAGTCCTGGTCAGTTCAACTTCAAGCCTGATGAGCTGTGCCCAGCCTGGCCTCTTTGGTTAAATGGGGAGTAGGAAGTTGATATCTGGGCTCTAAACCTCAGTTCGGCTGCTTATGGCTGTAGGATCTTCCAAGAGATAATAATAACAATAAGACTATTTCTCAAGGGTTGACTTTCTGCCACCTCATAGGCTGAGTGATATACATACATTTTTAACAATTTAGTGAGAGAGTGATCACTGTCTTCCTTTAAAAGAAATCTAAACTGAACTCAAAAAAGTTGAATGGACTTATTCAAAGTCTCCTGTCTAGTAAGTAGCAGAGTTAGGATTTGAATCTGAAACGGTCTATGCCAAACTCTAAGTTTTTAATCACTGCCCTCTAGCACTGTGCATTGGGTCTCAGTGCCCTCTTTCATAAAGCGAAAAGTTAGGACTAGATAAACTTTAAGGTCCTGTCCCATTAAGCTGCATCCCATACATGTCAAGGGCAGAGAGAAGTGACCCGGCCCAGACCTGGAGAGAAGTTATTGGATATTGTCCAGGACAAATACACCTAATGTGAACTATGGGCTACCAACCAGATCTGAGTCACCCCAGCCTCCTCCCAGCCCCCAGACCTGTAGCAAAAGCCTTTCTGTTCTGTACACAAAGACAAGCGATCAGCTTGGCCAGGGTAGAGGTGCCTAAGGAAACTGGATTTAGGATCTTGAAGACATACAAAGAGTGTCCTCTGAAATTCCAAGTTATGAAATGTGCCTTATGGAAGCTCAACTACTCCCACATGGCAGAGCCCGCAGGTTGGAAGGCACCAGGTTAAGGGCAAATAAAGTCTTTAGCCCATAATTCAGCTGATTGAAGGCTTCCCCCATTGATCTAGAACAGTGTGTTTTCCAATAGAAATATAATACAAGCCACACAGGTAATGTTTACCTTTTTCACTTGCCTTATTTGAAAGAACGAAAAGAAATCGGAGGAATTAATAATGACATTATATTTTCTTTAACTCAATATCTACAAGACATGGTCATTTCACCATGTGATGGATGTAAAAACTTATTGAGATAGTTTACATTCTATTTTTCTACTTAGTCTTTGAAATCCAGTGTGTCTTTTATACTTACAGCAATCGCAATGCAGGCTACTAGCTGCAGTTCAAGGGTTTGGAAGCTGCATGTGGCTTATGGCTCCTGTACCAGGCAGTGCAGGCCCAGTGTCTGCTTGTGCTAATGGAGGACACACACACACACACACACACACACACATACACAACCCTGAGCAGCACACAAGGGATGTTGTCAAATCCCTGCAGCATCAGGACCAGCAAATAAAACAAGTTAGACTCTTGGACTCAGGCATCTGGATACAGCACTGGGAAAACCTAAGACCCAGAGGAAGTAGATACCAAACCAAATTCACACGCAGAGTGCAGACAAATGAGAGGAAATGGGCTAGCGCTCCTGGGGGAAAGAAGACTCCTGGTTTGCTGCCTTTTGAAGTTCAGTTCACCTTTTATTATCAAGAGTAGTAGGCCAAGAAAAAGAACTGGAAGCCTTTAAGCAACTGAGGCAAGAGGTCAGAGGCCCTTGGTCCTTTCCTTGGGAAATGAGTTTCATATGAGATTCGGGAGAGGGAGGAAAATGGTTGAAATTTCATGAAGTTAACAATTTGGGCACTTAAGTGGTGTCAAACCACAGGGGCCTGGAGTCCTAACAGTTTAATGAAAGCCTCTGCCCCAAACTCATTAACACTGAAATTAATTGCTGCTCAAAACAGACCAATAGATTCACAGGGCAGCAGGAAAGCTGTGTGTTTTTCACAACTGAAGTACTTGGAGACTACAGAGCGGTGGGGGTGGGGGGAAGCATTGTGGTTTTTCCAGGAATGGGATGGATTGAAACGGATTAAGAAAGAGAGCGCGAAAGAAAAGAAAACATTTCCAACCCTCTTTTCTAGCTCCCACACGTCAAGGAAACAGGCAAAGCAACGAAGGAAGGGGGATGTCTCTGTCACTAGGAGAGGGCTGGCTCCCTCCCTGAAGTTTTGCTTAGCAGATCCCAGGCTGGCCTATCCTCCCCAACCTTCCCCACCTCCACCCCCACCCCCAGGCTGCACCATATGGGCGACACTTCGGAATTACACTCCTGGAGTGTTTACTTGCTGCATCTGTGAGGCTGAGACTGGAGCCACATGGAAGGCACATGCAGGGAATGCGCTGTAATAATCTTATGTTTATAATTCTGAGAGCAGGATGGTAGAGTCGTGGATGGGATTGATCGGGGTCCAAATCTATTTCCTGGAGTCAAATTTAAAAGAGAGATGTTAAGGGCAAAATCTCTAACAATGTGGGTACGTCGCAACAAGCTGCAAGCTGATTTCTATTGGTGTCTGTGCGGATTTTTTAAATCTGTTGCTTTCTTCTCACATGTACTATCTGATCCCTGCCAAAGCTTACAGAACCCTGAAAACTGCCTCCTATAATTTGTTCTTATCAAATTCAGAAAATTTGATTTTCTAAGTCATTTCCAGGACAACAGAGCCCTATTTTGCTGTCATGCCTTTATCATTTTTTAATTGTTGTTCTTCAGATTCTAAGCTTTGCCATATGGCAATCTTGTCTGCTTTTGTTGATGTTCAAAAGAATCCACCCAATCGTTGTCCATTTTCCAAATTTCTCTCTGAGACAAACGAAAACTTAGAATTGGTCTGTTATTATTCCCTCACATATTCACCCAAGAAATGTCTTTTCAAAGCATCTTATGGGAATCGGCCACTCTTCCAGAGCCGTCTCTGAGTCACTTTTCCCCATTGTCTCTCTCAATTATCTCTACGATGAGATGTTTTATAGCTCTTGCTGGGAAGTAGATTCCCCGGGCTCCCTAACATAGCAGCTCAATTCTAATCACATGACTCAGGTAGGAAAGCTGTGAGCTGGAAAAGTAACTACAAGGATCACTAAAAATAATTCCTAACATCTGTATCGTGAGAGTTTACAAAATAACTCCACGTACAATATCTCATTTAACCTCACAATCACCCTGTGAGGTTGGGATTTATGCTTTCTTCTTATAATAAGGAAGCAAACTCAGTTTGCTGATACATCTCACCTAAGTTTGCATGCTTAGTCCACAATGAAGCTAAGAATTGAAAGTAGCTCTTTCAGACACCCAGGCCAGCTTTCTCCATATATGACAGCTGCCAGCATCTCTTTAGATGCCAGCAAATTATTCCAGACACTGGAGATGTTTTGTTTAGCCTCACTCAGTCAAACATTGGGTATAGAAGACATGTTTAATCGCAAAATGATGTGCCTCTTTTACCTACCACATTTCTAAGCCCCGTCCATCACTGCCCTTTGAAGATGCTTAGGCAAAACAATTTTAATATTCACCCAAAATGAATATGATAAGGGAACTATAGTAAAATTTCCATTAAAGTCTTTTATTGAGGCTCTATCATATATGAAAAAACTTGATGCCTATTCTCAAAGAGTTTATATTGTTTGACTAGAAAAGCTATAAATTGTTGAGGGTTTCATAACAACACAGAATAACCAAACAAGAGCTGTCACAATTGTCAAAGGTATGGGGGCTGGGGGAAGGGCCATGGGGTTTTTGTGAAGAAGGAGGACCATGAGCAAGCCCTGAACAGTGACCCCCAAACCTCCTTGAAGTCAAGAATCACCAGGGCCACTGTTAAAAATATGGACTCCATGGGGGAGCCGGTGTAGTTCAGTGGTTGAGCATCAGCTTCCCACGTATGAGGTCCCGGGTTCAATCCCTGGCCCCGGTACCTCAAAAATTTTAAAACCTGAACTCCTGCACTCTGAATCAGCCCTCCTGAGTCAGGATCTCCAGGAGAAAGACCTGGCAAACTATATATTGAACCTATGCCCCAGATGATCTTTATCTTATGGAAGTCTGGGAAACAGTGAGAAACATGGTGACATCTCAATTGTAGAAAATTTGTGTGGTATGAAAGAGGGAGTAGAAAGGGCAGAAAAATGAGGTGAAAGAGATCCAGGGGGGTGAGACTAAATGAAGATAAATAACAAAATAAGACTGAACTCCAAAATAAGGGCAAGGACTGCAAAAATTCAGCAGGCTGTGGGACAGATAGAGTGAGGAAAGGCTCCAGGAAAGAAAAAGTTCTGGCTCACACCCACCTGTGAGGTGGGAAGGGGCCTACTGAGCAGGTGAACAGTGAGGGTAGGACCCCAACTTCAGGGGCATCACTTGCTGAGAGAGTACTCACTTTTGCCTGTGAGCCTGCCCTGGGAAGCGGCCAGTCATGGTCCTCTTGATTTCAGCTGGGGCACAGGAGAGCAGCGGAGTGACCCCAGTTGCCAAATGAGCATACATTTTCACTCAACTGCTGATAAATCTTTGACCAAGCCCTCGGAGACGCCAAGGAATTTTGTCCCAAAGGAAACCTGTATCAACCATGGTAAAGGTGGAAAAGCCTTGTGGCCAAGGGAAAATCTGGGCTCAAATCCCAGTTCCATGAGAACCTTACAGTGGAAAATCACATCTTGGTCTTCAGGTTCTTCCTCAAATAAATGACAGCAATAGCTAACACTTAATACAGTGCTTACCATGTGCCCAACACTGTTTATATATATATATAAATATATACCTGTTTTTTAGGAGGTACTTGGGATTGAACCCAGGACCTCATATATGTGAAGTGCACATCCAACCATTGAGCTACACACGCTCCACATGTTCTATATATTTTTACACATTAAAACCCATTTAATTCTCACCACAAGCATACAAGGAAAGTACTGTTATTGTCCCTGCTTTACAGATGAGAAAACTGGGATACAGAAGGTTAAGTCACTTGCCCAACTAGGACAGAGCCAAGATTCAAACCCAAAACATCTGGCTCCAGAGTCTGTATACTTACCCACAACGTGGTACCACCTCTCTAAGACTAACAATACCTGACTAACCAGAATAAACAGGGTGTGTGAATGCCTATGGGGATGTTGGGGGGAGATGATAGAATTAAGTGAATGGTGTAAACTGTGAATTCTAAGAAGGAAGATGATTCTGGATCAGGAAGTCTTCATGAATGCGTTCCACCCACTTGATGGAGAACAGTCCAGAAGAATGAAGATGGATCTGGATGGAGACTGGAAGGAAAATAATTTTAAGAAAATGTTTACAACCAATAGTTTTACTTATTCAGTCCAGCAGATAGTATTGAGTTCTGGTCTGTGCCAGGTCCCATTCCAAACACAGGAGACACAGTGGTGAGACACTCCTCTGCCTTCATGGCACTTACAGTCTAGAAGGGGAGATGGACAAAAAAGTCAACCAACAAATGAATAAAGCAATTAGAAAAGTAATAGGTCAAACAAAGGGAGGAAAGGAACAAAAGGAGCTGGAGAACAGCAATCGGAATTTTAGCTTAGGAGGGCAGGAAGGCCTGTCTGAAGAGTGAATATCTCAGCTGAGACCTGAAAGAGCCAGTGGGTGTGAGAACCTGGAAGATGAGTGTAACTGGAGCACAAGAGGCAAAGAAGAAATGACAGAGGGTGAGGGTGAAGACAAGACAGGACCAGATCACAGAGGCCCCTGGAGGTTGCAGGAGCAAGTTTGGATTTCATTCTAAGTGCAGCGGGGAGACACTGAAGGGTTTTAGGCAGGAAAGAGATTTGATTCAATTTGTGTCAAGAAAACATTTCTGGCCAACTGTGAGGGGAATGGCTTGCAAAGACCCAGTTGGAAAGTGTAGCAGTTTGATGGTATTTATGAATTCAAAAAAAAAGATATTATGTTTGTAAACTGGTCTGTTCCTCTGGGCATGATACACTTTGATTGTATTAAATTCAAAGGTTTTATGTTTACCTGATTAAATCAAGATTAGGGCCTTGATTTGACCACATTAGTAGGGCATGACTCAGGGTTGAGTCCCCACCCCCTTGGTGGGCTAATGGAAACAAACACTCAAGAAGACACACAGAAGAAGACACAGAGAGGAAGGGAAAAAGAGCTCCATAGAACGGCAGAGGAGAGAACTTTGATCCTGCGGCCCCAGGAAGAGAGATGAGCCATTCGACTGACAGTTTTCAGCTGCAGAGACCAGAGTAGCTGAGCTGAGGAAGTCTGGAAAGAAACAAACCCTATGCCAGCCTAAAGCTGAGATCAGAAGAAGCTGGGCCCACCGAGGCTTAAGAGGAAGAAGGAAGGAGAGACCAGGCCCGCCATCTTACTTCATCATGTGGCAACTGACATGGGTGAGAAAGTACCTCTTATAGTACCTTGAGTTGGATTCTTTAGGGTCTTGTAACTTCAAGCTTTTACCCCAAATAAACATCCTTTATAAAAACCAAGAGATTTCTGGTACATTGTATCAGCACCTCTTTGGCTGAGTAATACAGGAAGGTTTACAGCCATTCAGGCAACAGGCAATGGTAGCCTAGACCAGGGTGTGGCTGTGGAGGTGGAGAGGAGAAAATTTTGAGATGTATTTTTGAGATGGAATTGACAAATACTCATAACTTTGTTCCCACCACCACTGTAGAACAAGTTTCATAGAAAGCAGCAGGGTTTAAACCTAGGGTGGATGACTTATTTGCCAACCATAAATCCAAAAGAAGAGGGCTAGAGAGTCCATGCCCTCCCACAGCTTATAACAGTGGGAGCAACAGAGGGACAAAAACAAAGCCTCTGTCTTCTGGAAGACTTGGTTTGTGAACTGTTCTCCAGGTACACACAACTCCAAAAGGTGAATCGGTGAGCCAGATTCTCTTAGGCACTTTCGAAAGAATCTAAATTTAGGGGAGGAATCCAAACAAGAACAATACACACTCTATGGTGAGCCAGGCGGGATCCCCACATGGAGCATTCTCAGTCAGATAGTCAGACTTGGTGACGAGTGGCGTCCTGGGCCCATAGCCTCCTGTGGTGAGAACCTGAGTAGTAAATAGACTCACAGAGCTGGGGAGAAGAGATGGCCCATACCAGGTACAGAGCTTAACTACAAGGGAAGAGTACTCAGGGGCTTAAAAAGGGAAAGGAGAACGCAAGTCAGGGAGTCCAGGGGCATCTCAGTATCCATGATCAGAGAGTAATAGCCAGGGACAGGGTATGTGGAAGTTGTAGTAAATTTGCTGCTGGGGCTTAGAATTCTTAGGCACTATATTTCATTTAAAATTTTTTATTTTTTATTTTTAAAGAAGCTTTAGATGACATAAATGTTTCATAAAAAGTATAGGGGATTCCCATATGTCCCACCCCTCCCCCTCCCACACTTTCCCACATTAACAACATCCTTCATTAGTGTGGTGCATTTGTTACAACTGATGAACACATATTGAAGGATTGCTACTAACCGTGGACTAGAGTTTTTTGATAGATATTTTTCTTTTAAAGATATCCAGTAGAATCCTAGTAAATTATTCTCTCACTTTCCCAGTCTTACCCATTCATTCATTTATTTAGTACATGGTTACTGATGTAATATTCTAGGTTTGGACTACACAAACTTTAACATGCATATGGATCATTTGCAGATTTTGTTAAAATGCAGATTCTGACTTGATAGGTCTGGGGTGGGACCTGCAATTCTGCATTTTTAACAAGTTCCCTGGTGATGCTAATTCTTAAAAGACACTTTGATTGAGAGACTCTGGCCAGAGTAGACATTTTTTTCACTGGCCTTTTGGTCCATTTCTCACTGCATTTGATTTTAAAATAAAAAGAATTCATTCACTAAATAGTATAGTGCCTTTTAAGTGGAAGGCAGTGCCTTGAGAATGAATACAATCAATACAATCAATACAATAAAATGTTCCCTTTAAGGCAATTACACCCTCTGCCAGGCATCTTACTATGTTGGAATTAGAATGCATTGCCCCTCCTAAACCTCACTACATCCTTGAAGCAGGAGTTGTCTCTATTTTACAGAGGAGGAAAGTCAACCTAGGAGAAGTTAAGTTGCTTTCTCAAACTCACACAGCCCCTGAAGAGTTGGATTTTTATTCAAATTTGGGTCTGTCTGACTCCAAAGTTCAAACTCTTTCCATTAAGCCATACTGAGGGCATATATATGTATAAATATCCAAAGCACTGGGTATTATGTGATGAGTGGAAAACGAGAAGGACCAACAGATGACTGGAGTTGTTTAGGGAGTAGGGTGGTAGGTGACAGAAATTTGGAACTACAGTGAATTTACTGAATGTGACTTGTTTACCAGAAAACAGCAGCATAGAAGACTTCATGTTGAAAAAATATTTTTTAATATTGTAGGAAGGAGATCGGTTTCCTTGTTTGTTCGTAAGTTCTCCTTTTATGGACTGTAGTTCCAAATACCTGGAAGCCACTTGCCCAGCCAAGAGATGTTGGCATCTCTGGCTCATGGCTCCAGGTGGTAGGAAACACCCAGAAAGAGTGCTTCCCATCCCAGGAGCAATCTTCTATATGTGTCTGCCTCGATCCAAGGAGAGAGGGGCACATAGCCTGAAAACCCAGAATGTGAGAATCCTCATAACTCAGCATTATCTGGCTGAAAATCCACACCCACTGCTCCCCTGGCCCTGGCCCCCAACCCCCAACTCTTCACGCGGAGGTTTGCCTCCATTGTTGTCATCGCTTTTCAGAGCCCTTCCACTGACTCTCACAGCCTCCACCAGCTCCTGCCTGGACGGACCCGCCGACTGGGAGCCCCCGCCGAAGCATGTCCGGGATTCAGAAATGACTCCACTTGCTCCATTGCTGAGTCATTGTTAATGGGACGGGACGACGAGAACCTGTGAAAGTGCATCCAGCCTGGTGCCAGCGCCACTCCCTGCACTGCCCCACTCAGGGGCTCCACCTGAGGCTCCAGCAAAATGTTCCATTGCATATTTGGAACAGAAAAGGCAAAGAGAACCAAGGCAGTCTGTCATTAAACACTGAAATTCCTGGAAGTTGGGCCCTCCCTGAGACCTAAAAGAAGATTTTAGTCAAGTTCTCTATTTACTTGGCGCTAATGCGTGCTTTCTGTTTCCTGTAAGGGACACGGTTAAACTGAAACATCTCAATTAAGGAAAGGATCCCGGTAAACACTCCCAACCAAGCATCTGGTTCCCAAAAGAACAGAGCAGTTTTCTTTCCAGACCTGTCACTCTTCCTGATTCCTTTCACTTCTGGGGGCAGAAACCCACACCAAGTCATAGATGCTAAGGGCATTTGCGTGGGGGGATGTTCCTACACACTCTATCATCCTCAGCCCCAAGGATGGGGACGCCCAGGAAGCCACACACACGCCCAGGCCCCCACGGTACTTTTTGTCATTAAGTATACATGAGTGAGACCTGAAGGCACCAGGACCTCTTTTGCCAAACATTGTGGAGGTGGTTTCTGGAACCGCTGAAATCCCATTCCTTTCTACCAGCTGCTGACTGCTGGGGCAAGATCCCGTGTCCAGAGATGACACTAATACAAATTGAGCCCCTGCCGCAATGAAACTAGTCAGGTTTTAGGGGTGATTTGTTTAAAAGCCACATCATAAATCAGCTTTCAGTTGTTCTTTATTCTGGGCCTCTCAGACTCACCTTTACACTGAATTAATCGCATCTGAAACTTGACCTCCCAGCCCCAGAGCTTGCTGGAAACAACATGTGCTCAACGACTTCCAGTCAAAGCAGCAAGAACTTAAACTGTTCCACATTTTTAATAAATGAGCCAGGAGCCCATGGGGGCAACTCCCATTGACCCGGAGGCTCAGCATATTGATCAGATGAAGAGGACAGAGTCAGGTTTTCAATGACGAGATTTGGGAGAACGTTTATGAACACTGGCAGGCCCAACCCTGGACAGAACTGATTCATGTTTTTAAGTAAAACCAGAGTGAGTCTCAGCTCGAAGAATAGTCCAGGAATGTTACATTAATTGCCAATAACAGCTTGGCAGGGTGGGGAGGGGGCGCTAAGTGGAAGTGAAGAGAGCAGGGAAAGCAAGCCTGCAGGACCACCGGCCAGGGAGGGTAGAGGGAGTTGAAGCATTCGGTAAAGACCTGGGTCCCTGGGACTCCTTCCAGTCTATTGCTTCTGGGATGCTCGAAAGAGAAATTTGCTCAGGAAAACATAGTTTTGGAGCTCATTGTGATAGGGCCTAGGAACACATGCCTTGATGAGCTCTGCTAACCACGGGAAACACAAAGATGAGGAAGGCAAGCTCTCCCTTCCATGAGCTAACCATCTTTAGGGGGAGACAAACATGCAAATAGATTTTTTTAAATGAGATGAACAGCTATTAAAGGCCTGTGCTAGGCTTTCAGGACTTGGAGTTGTCCTGAATGACTTTGCAATGACAGATACAGACCATTGTATATCCTACCATAACTTATGGAATTGAGTGGCAGAACATGTGGACTACCATGTAAACTATAATCCATGCTCAATGGCAATGCTCCAAAATGTGTTCATCAATTGCAATGAATGTATCACACTAATGAAAGATGTTGTTAATGTGGGGAAAAGTGGGAGGTGTGGGGAGTGGGGCATATGGGAATCCCTTATACTTTTTAAAATAACATTTTATGTAATCTGAGTATATTTTAGAAAAAATAAAAAAAAATATTAAAGGAAAAAAAAGGCCTGTGCTAGGTTCAGAGATTTAATGGGGAATAAGATATATGCAGCCCTTTCCCCCAACATGCTCACACTTTAACACAGGAGACAGGTATGAGAGTGGAAAGTGTGATAAGAGCTATGTGATGATGCCTCGGAAGCCCATCGGAGGACCAGCTAACCCAGACTAGGGAGATCAGGGGCACTTCCCAGATGAGGCACTGTGCAGCTGAGAACTGATGCTGAGCAGGAATTTCTCACGTGGGGGTAGGACCCAGAGAAGGCGGGGGCAGGGAAAGAAGGAGCCAGAAATGTGTTGGTGGAGGGATTAGGATATGTGAAAGCCCAGACGCAAGAAAGCCATAGTACCTTTGTGACAGTGAAAGAGACACAGTAAGCCTGGGGCATAAAATGCAGGGGCAAAGAAGCCAGGGAGAGAGCTGGATAGAAGGCAAGGCCCAGTTAGGCAGGAGTTTTAATAGAGGCGTGAACAGAGCATTGTGCATGCACAGAGAAGGGAGCAGTGGAACCCACTACGGTGGGCTGGAGAAGGCTTTGCAAAAAAAAAAAAAAAAAAAAAAAAAACACCTCTTGAAGGGTGAATAGCCACTTACCAGAAGATATGAACAGAATGTTCTAGGCAGAGGAAACAGTATGTGCAAAGGCAATTTGGCACTTGGGGGATGAACTCTATTCTCTCCTGAGTGCCATATCCAAGGGGTCCAAGATGAACAACACACCATAGACCAAATTCTGTTCTGTAGGATTGTATCAAGGCCCAAGATTATGAAGTCTTAAGTTCCAGAAAAAGTGGAGGGAACTACAAATATGTCCTTCTGCACAGGTACTCTCCAACTGAGAAGAGCATACGTTTCCCAAGAGACATAGCACAGTCAACTGGGAAAATTTTAGGGAGAACCAGGGAAAGGTTCTCCTCTTTGGGGGAAATTCCTGTGAGTGGTTATTGTCTCATTAAAAATAAAGAAACACTCGCAAAGCAAGTATTCTCAGAAATTGCACCAATTTAATAAGCAATGCTTACTGTGGGCCAGGCCCTGTGCTAAGTGCTTCCAATCCTCTAAACAACCCAATGAAGTGTGAGTATTCCTATTATTTTGTGGTGAGAAAACTCAAGTTAAATATCCTGCCCAAGGCCTTATGACCTTGGTAAATGGTAGCTGGAGGAAAGACAGGGGGCCTCAGCGTCCACGTTTCCCACCACTATGCCCTGCTGTTCCATGTCAACACAGAACAGCATCACCAAACCACTTTCCCTGTGACTCTATTCAAGAAAATAACATGAACATCAGCAGGAAAATTGTTTCACAAATGTGTTTGTACCAGAGTGACCACTGCGAGGTTTACTTGAAGGCAAAAGCTTTTAAACCTTCTCAGGTTGGCAGCCAATTTTCCTCAGCTTACTAAAGACAAAGATGCCTCTTCTGTGAGGTATCTGGGACATTTCGCGTGTGTGACCCCTTTGCACACCTTTTCTCGTGCACTCCCCAACATTCCCATTTTGCAGATGAGGAAATCAAGATTCAGAACTGTGGAGTACCTTTTCCAAGGCCTCACCACTATTAAGTGATTGAGCCGTGACTCAAACCAGTTTCTATCTGACTCCAGAAACTAGGTCTTTCCATAACACCGTACCACATCATGCCAGAGTAAAATGGAACTCACTCTGCAATGAGGAGGGGATACCTAGCAGTCAGTGAACAAAAGATAAAGTCCCATTTCACAAGACAGCTCACAAAGAGAAAAGGAACTTTACAAGGATGCCGACACATCTACCAAACACAGGTTCTTCAACAAAAACACAAAGACAGTTATCAGTGCCAAAAAAGAGAGAAAGAGAACATTTGCTGATGAATACAATGCTCTTCCAGCCAAACTTTCAGTTAAACTTTCCACTCTCAAATGTCATTGTTGGACAGTAACTCTTATAGTGTGGATTCTTTATATAAGACAACATAAATACAGAGGGAGGGCAGGGCCCAAGGGACCTGGGATGAAACAGCAAGACAGGTCATTAGGGAAGGGGAGACCAGGGGATGAGACAGGAGCCCATCTCTGTGAATGCTAGTACAGATAAAAGCTTCATCGTATTTTCATGCCTAAATTTATAGAATCTCAAGCTGCCTGTAATCCTGTTTTAGAGAGCTGAAAAGTGATGTCAGAAAAAGAGCACTTGACAGAAAGGAGACCTGGGTTTAAGTTCCAGGCTTGCCATACTTCAGGAGAGTCATGGAAATCCTCTGTCTCTCAGTTTCCTTGTCTGTACCATGAGGAATTTGGACTGGATGATCTCCAAGATCCCGTCCAGCTCAAAAGCATGTGATTGGGATTCTCTGGGCCCTTCTCTCATCACTTTCTTGGCATGGCAGCAGAGGTGGGGCCTACCTGAGGGTATAGCCCACATAACCAGTATGAGAAGGTAGAACTCAAAGAGTTAGAGCCCTGAAGATAAGTTCTGTACACATCAAAGCCCTGTCCAAGACCGCTCCACCGTCCAGTCACAAGCCCTGGTCACAAGCCTTGTACACTTTCACATGTCTCTGTACCCAGGCACGCTTATCTATACCTTGTTTCTTCTTTCTACTGCCAGTCTGTGACTTCAGGTCCAACAGGGGCTGAGCACTTGGTGAAGGTAGAAGATGAAGAGCTCCCAAACTCAAGATGAAGAGGCCCATAAGAAGGCAGAGAACTCACCCTAAAGTTGAGACAAGATGTCATTGAGGCAGCAGATGCACCATCTCTTACAAGCTCTAGGATCTTGGGTAAGTGATTCAACCTCACCAAGCATAAGGTGCTATTTTATGAGTGAAGTTCAACCAGCTCCCTAGCTGTCAAAAAAGTCCCAAATTGCTACACACTTGCTGGACGGAGAAGAGATGACTTTCTTCAGGAGGCAGACAATATGAAGGAGGTACATGGGAGAGGGTCCATTTGCTCAGGCCAGACCAGACCAAGATGCACAAGTTCCCCAGGGGCCACAGAGAAAGAGCAGTGTGAAGAGATTCTCTTTTCTGACTGAACCAGCTTCCTCATAAAGTGAGTAAGAATCGTTCACAACGAGGCAATTGTTGCTCCTTGTTTTATCCCCAGCACCATGATTAAATATTTGTTGAATGGATGAATGATCAGAAATGGAGAGGCTAATGGAACAGAGATGCCAGTGAGCAAACTGAATATATTTCTGGATGGATCCCAAAACCAATTGATGTGCCAGAGGTTGGGGTGACCTGGAGAACCGAGGCTAGCACTTGACAAACAAGATCAGAGAATGGTTCAGTCTGTGAGTCACCTGTCTTTCAAACGTCAGAGCTGACTGAGCCAGGGAGTTGAGGAATTTAAAATTGTGAGTCAGCGGGTTATCTGCCACTGCTTTGTGAGTCACTATTTGAGCCAATGTGGGCCTGGCCTCGTGTGTGAGGGGGCGTGGGTGTATGTGTGTGTGCATGTGTTTATATATAGCGACATACTAGACAGACACCAGCAGCCAAAATGTGTCAAGAGTTTCTCTCACATTTTAATTAAGCACTGTCCTGTGAGTGACTCACTGCTTACCACCCCTCCAGGAGAAGTGCCTTTCGACAGAGGTGAAGCTTGGCATGCCCATGGTGTGTCGGGCACCATGAGATCTGCTTACTAGCAAGGTTCCATCAGGCTCTGGGAGCCACATGCTTTCTCGCTAACTATGAGTGCCCCGATAAGATGAGGTTCATTCCCAAGGCTGAGCATGGTATCCTACCCAAGCCCTACCAGGAACTCTTTCCCTCTCCTCACAAAGCCCTCCCAAGGCTCAACCCCAATTTGCCCCCTTACTACCACACAGTTTTCCTAGGGGGAAGTTGTAGAAGAGGCAGTTCACTCCCCTGGCTCTTGTAGTCTATTATTAGAAAATCCTTGAAGGTCCCAAAGCCACATGCTGTCCCTTCTCCACCTTGCTATAAGAATGTCTACTAAATCATTTCTTCTCACGACTCAAATCATTCTTCACATCATTACCAGAGCAACCTTCCTCTGATGCAGCTGTTTGCTCGGATAACTCCCATCTCTTAACAAATTCATACCAAATTTCTTGTCCTTAACACCGTACAATTTGTTGCCAGCCACATGTAAGGCGGAAGGGACAAGGTCCCGGCAGTCATGTTTGTACCCCGAGGCCCTCGCTGCAGAGCTGGCGGGTATCGCTTCCTAAGAAATTCTGAAGAGGGGCTCAGAAATTCCAGTCTCAGTGTGGGCCAGTGCCTTAAACAAGTAAAATCCAAAACCTCCAGGATGGTGGGGAGCTATTTTTCCCATAATGTGACCAGAAAAGCTCAGAAAGCTGGTCCACAGTTAAAGGAGAATGAAGCTGACGTGCACGGGGAAGCAGAGGTGACAGGAAAGAAAGATATTGCCTTAGTCCCATAAATTCCCATTTCCCAGGGTCCAGTGCAACCCAAAAAGTCCTTTCTCCAATGTTAATTTATAAACTGGTAGGGAAGAAGATGAAATGGTTAAATATCTACTTACAGCAAAAAATTTAATTAGAAAAATATTTAAAATCATAAAATCACATAGTATATAAAACAGAAATGTAATATTTTAGAAATGTTTGTTCACGTTCACAGTTCATAAAACAGATTTATTCAGATTCCTCATATTTATTTATTTATTAAGTTATTTATTTATTTTTAGGAGGTACTGGGAATCGAACCCAGGACCTCATACGTGGGAAGCAGGCACTCAACCACTTGAGCTACATCTGCTACCCCTCATATTTCTTTTTGTTATCAGTGTCTTGGCCTCCATGAAGCCATCTTTTGAGTTACCCAGCATCATTTTCCAGAATAATTTCAACTTCTTCCATGTATGTTGTATGTTGTTTGAGATGTACATAAGCCTGTCACTAGAAATTTTATCCAAAGTCACGCACACACACAAGCAATTCATAACATCAGAAATGGTATTTTTTCTCTTCTTATGAGTGGCTGTCTATGTTCTAAAATGATTTCCCAAGGACCTGTTTTCAATTACAACCATTACTTGCAAGTGTGAAGTCCCATCTCCAGGAATAAATATTTAATCTATATTAAAGTTATCTGACTTTTTTTAAGTCACCCATACCTAAACACCTCGAAAGCATCCCAAACAAGAATTCAGGTTGTTTCAAGCTGGGTCTTCCTCAAACACTATTCTATTGTGCAAAACAAAGAAATTAAGAGAGTTCCCAATAATACTAGGGACTTTGTATGGATTCGAATATAAGGTTGCTCCTCGGGAATCATTTAGATAAATCCTCACTTATATTCAGGCACTTTATCTCATTTAAACTTTACAAACATCATTGGAGGAAAGTATTGTTATCTTTATTTTATAAATGAGGTGACCAAGGTTTTCAGGGGATAAGTAGCTTGCCCAAGGCCACATCATAGATGGTAGAGCCAGTACTAGAAGCCAGGGTTTGCTGACTCCAAATCTCATCTTCGTTCTACTCTAGTTGACTGATGAGCAAAGCCTCTATATCTAAATGGGGGGACTTTTTCTCCCAGCTCTAAGTCATGCCAACAGGGCAATCACACTAAGTTTATGCCTGGTCTTGAGTTTGCCCCATCTAATATGAAGAAGAGAAGAGCTTGCTAGCAAAGCTGATAGGTTGTCTTTATTATTTATTTATTTATTTATTTATTTATTTATTTATTTATTTTAGGAGATACCAGAGATTGAACCTGGGACCTCGTACATGGGAAGCAGGCACTCAAACCACTGAGCTATACCCTCTCCCCAATAGATTGTCTTTAAAGCAAGCTGAACCATTCAGCAAACTCATTCAACTTCATTTTACTGAGCACCTACTATGTTACAGGGATTCTGCTTCATTTTATCACTAGAATTTCCAAAATCAGGTAGGCACGACCCATATGTGAAGAAAAAGCTTGAAATAGCAGAGAACCTGGAAATCAGGGCTTTAGGAAGGAGACAGCGGTAAGACAGGGTAGGGTAGAGAGGGAGGACAATCTGCAGCTTGATCTGAAGGTCTGGCATTATGACTTCCTATAAGGAAGGCAGGAAGTAGTAGGCATATTAACCTACTAATAACTGGATTTTAACTGCAGTTAGGAACCTTAAGAATAGTTAACAGGAAGCAGATGTGGCCCAAGCGATTGGGCTCCCATCTACCATATGGGAGGCCCTGGGTTCGATTCCCAGGGCCTTCTGGTGAAGGCAAGCTGGCCTGCAAGATGGCACAACAAATGGAGATGCAGAGAAGAGACAGTGAGAGATGCAGCAGGCCAGGGAGAAGAGGTGGCTCAAGCAATTCAGTGCCTCTCTCCCACACCAGAGGTCCCAGGATTGGTTCCCGGTGCCTCCTAAAGAGAAAGACAAGAAGAAGAAGGGGAAAAAAAAGTGGTTAACAATATTTTAATTGAAACTCATAGGTGTTTAAAAATTATTACTTGCCGTAGAGCACGAGCAACCCCAAAACTGTTTTTATTATAGACACATAAGCTTCTGGCCCAGGTGTGAGGGTCTCTGGAAGAATCCATGGCCTGTGTGTGTGTATGTCTCTCTCTCACTCATGG
Source organism: Tolypeutes matacus (assembly GCA_026826555.1). Classification (NCBI taxonomy): domain Eukaryota; kingdom Metazoa; phylum Chordata; class Mammalia; order Cingulata; family Chlamyphoridae; genus Tolypeutes; species Tolypeutes matacus. The sequence continues at coordinate 15,932,677 of JAKSZT010001178.1, forward strand.
TTTTGGTACCTAGACCTAGACCCTAGAAAGAAAAGGAAGGGGAAAGGAAGGAGGCAAGGGAAGGGATAGAGGGAAGAATGGACTTTCTCTAAGAAGTGTTTTCTTCATAGCAATAAAAATAGCTGGCATATGCGAGCCAGGCACTGAGCTAGGGTTTTACAAGTTATCACCTATCATCCTCACATACAGCTTAAGACGTGGGCATCATTATCACACTTTTGCAGAGGAAGAAACTGATCCAAGGTCACACGGCTAAGGAGATGGCAGAGTCACCGAGTTCAGAGCTTGGGTTCTGAAGCTGCTGTTACTCTGACTCATTATATCACCCATCTGGATGTTGGTGTTCAGCTGAGCCACGGCCAGATTGGCATGGCCTGCCTTCATTAGCCAGCCTAAAATCCAGGCCAGCTGTTAGGGAGATGATGGAAGTCACCGTGATTTGAGAAAAGGAGAAAGCACATCACTGCCCCAGACAGAAGGCTAGGTGGCTCAGACTTCGGCAACTTTTCCACCATCCTTTCTGTCAAACACACTCCAGTCAGGCCCAGAGGTTGGCCGCCTCCTAAAACAGGAGCCTGGAATCTCAGGAAGTTCCACAGGGAAAAGGAGCTGTCAACCAGGTGACCATTCAAAGCCCTGGCCTAAATATGAAGGGGTTAAATTGTTCTCGAAAGGTCAGAAACCAAAATGCCCAAGTCCCCTCATTCTCCTATTTCCACATGTCCCTCAGGAAAGCAGAAAAGAGCCACTGCACCAAAGCATCTTGTTTCGATTGCTCTGAAAACATCCCCTGTCACAGCCCAGACCCTGTGAATAGGCAGAAAGCAGAGCATTGCGCAGCGAACTGGCTCCCTGCACTCAAGGGTATGACAGCCAAGAATGCTTTCATAGTTGCGCTTTGCTGCTTGATTCTGTCTGGAATGCTCAGCCTTCGTCCCTTTGATCTTTAATATGGCTGCTTGGAGGGAGCAGAATCCCACCATTTGCAGTTACTTTGGTGTTCATTCTCTATAGATCCTGGACACAATTCTACATCAGTGTGCTCAGAAGAAGCCTCTCCTCCTTCCCTTTCATCTCACCATGTCCTGAAGGTATGTGCTCAACTCATACAGCCCCACTCCTCGCCTGGAGGCTACTCTCACCTCCTGTGAAATCCCTCCTCCCTCCTTCACATTGGAGTTAAAGGATACTTGACCCTTCTTTTCTCAGGACTCCCTCCAAGTTGTCTCCTGCAGTACAAATGCAAGGACCAAACAGCTAGATGCTTGGAAACAAGCATCTGGTTAATTGGCTGGGTTTTTTTTGGGGGGGGGGCTCGGGGGGGGTGTTGTTGGCTTTTGCTTTTCAGCCACATGTTGGTGTCATGCAGACCCTGCCTGGGAGTCCTGCGGCCACAGCCAGATACTGCATCTTCCATTATAATTAGGAATAAATCAGAGCAAGTGGAAGGAGTGAATGGGTTTGTTCTTTACAAGCAAGCCACTTTCCGGCACCACACCCAAGAACAAGACCTAGGGGCTTAACTTGCTCAAAAAAATCCAACTGTGGACACGCACTCTTATTTTTATATATTCTATATCAAAAGAGGTCAAAGTAAGATTCTAGGGTTGCTTGAAGTGGGCTGAATGGGGACCCCAAAGATATCAGGTCCTAACCCCTGGAAGCTGTAAATGTTACCTTATTTGGGGAAAAAAGTATCTTTGCAGATGTGATTAAGTTAAGGACCTTACAATGGGGAGATAACCCTAAACTACCTGGTGGGTACTAAAGGCCATCGCATGTATCCTTATAAGAGAAAGCAGAAGGAAATTTGAGCCGCATAGGAGAAGGGAAGGTGATGTGGCGGTGGAGGAGAGACTGAAGTGAGGCAGACACAAGCCATAGAATGCCAGCAGCCATCAAAAGTGAGACAAGTACCCAGAAGAACTGAGAGCAGTGACGTGAACAGACATCTGCACACCGATATTCATAGCCACATTATTCACCATTGCCAAAAGTTGGAAACAACCCATGTATCCATCAACTGATGAATGGATAAACAAACTGTGGTGTATTCACACGATGGAATATTATGCAGCTATAAGAAGAAATGAAGTCATAAAGCATATGGTAACATGGATGAACCTGGAGGACATTATGTTGAATGAAGCAAGCCAGACACAAAAGGACAAATAATGTATGATTGCATTACTATGAACCAAATATATCGTGTAACATATTGTTTGATTCAAAAAATATATATATATATGTATCCTGTACATTTAATTGAGAAATGTATGTATTTATTCATGTGTCTACTTTTCGTTTTTAATTGTTTATATTTTCAATTTTAAATGTACAAAATAAAGTAAAAATAAATAAATAAAATAAAAAGAAGAAGAAGAAGCTCCTGGTGATGCTCGTGCTGCTGGGAATGGACCATTCTCTGAAGAGCAAGGACCTTTCCAAGTGTTTATATCCTATATTTTTCTGAATTTCTGGAGAGTTTGACCTTAGAGGAACTGATTCTAGCCTCATGTAAAGCATTTTCCCTCCCCCCACAGCCCCAGGAGCAGGTTATCTGGGAGCAACCCATGCTCAAACATGCAATTCTCTTCAAATACAATATAAATGTTTCACATGAAGAAGCTACTTACCAAATATTTCCCCCTCTTCCTGTACCCTTATTGAATTTGATGCGAGTTCAGTATTTTTAAAGGTCTTTGGCTTGAGATAAACTATGGGAAAATAAATGTTAACGATGATTTTTTTTTTTTAAGTGAGAAAAGGCAAGGAACGGATTTTCAGCCAGTGCCTTGGAGAGAGCACTGCCCTGCTGGCACCATGATTTCAGATGTCTGGCCTCAGAAGTGTGAGAGAATAAATTCCTGTTGTTTTAGGTGACCAGGTTTATGGAACTTTGTTACACCAGCCACAGGAACTAATATTCCCAGGAGCTACTGCAGAGAAGCGTGGGGACAAGGGTAAAAGGAAAGAACAAAACTGACCAAGGGACTATAAGATCTGCACACAGAAGATGGTGGCTGGTTTGCATCGGCTCAGGGCCCACTCAGATTACAGAGCTACTGCAGAGCAGATGGAGAGTAATACCTCCTACAGCCACGTTAGGCATCTGTGTGAGGCTGGGGGCTCTTGGCTGGGATCCTGCTAAGGGACTCAGAAGTACTCCAGATCTGGTCTGGCTCACCCACCCCTCCTCCTTGTGATTCCCAGGACACATGTGAGTGTAAGGACTGACAGCAAATGGGGAACCAACGCCCACTGTATAGCCATCTGAGCTTGGGCCTGAAACTCCGCGGTAGAGCTTTCTATAAGCAGGGCTGATACATGTGTCCCAGCCTAATGGTTGAAGAGTCTCACTGCTTTCTGGCCAGTTATGGATGACCAAAGAGATGAGCACCCACAAGCCTAAGTGATTGGGTAAACATACTGGCCTGTTGTCTTCTGCATCCTGCCCACCAGTAAAGGTGGCTCCATGTCCTGAGTTGTGACTAATCTAATTAACAACGAATCCTCCCTGTTGGAGGCAAGAAGGGAAGTGGGAATGGAGGGGAGCCCATCCCTCTCCTAGAAATAGAAAGGGTTTGAGAACTACAACCTCCCCAAGACTGTTGACTAAAACCTCTATTTTTGGGATGTACTTGATGAGAGTGAATCACACCTGCCCATTTCAGTTTCCTTCTCTCACCTCCACCAGGGGTAAAAGATACTGAACAAACTTTGCCTGGGTGCCTACTTTATTCCATGTACTGTTCTGGGTACTGGGAATGTAGCATTAACAGGACAAAGTCCATATATTCCCTCCTGGGCCCTATGCTAAGCCTTCTCCACTCTGAAACCCAGTCCAAGAATGCCTACCCCAAGTGTAGTTCCTTCCAAAATTCATACTCCACAGTCACAGCTCCTACCCAGTGCCATGCTGGTCAGAAAACCTGAGAATGGGGATTCTGGCAAGAATCATGTCTTAAGACTATTAGTGAGAATCAGATAAAGCAAAACTCTCTGAAGAGCAGGAGGCGCTATAAAGTACAAGACATTTTTTTATTTGAATCTATAACCAGTTAGGTTAGAGCAGAAACTTGTGCTGCTGAGATCAAAACCTTGTGGTCTCATTAGCTGTATTTGGCCTCATGTCACAGCCGGAAGTCATGGGAATAAACCCCAGAAGAATTAAGACCAACAGAGGGTAGTTGACTCCTGCCGATCATTTGGAGGGTCAGTCAATAGCACTACCTTCCTGTAAAGAGGATGGCATGTCAATTTTGACACTTGAAAGAAACAGAAAAGGACACTTAGCAAGATCCAGAAAGAAAACAAGTTCATGAATAAGCAAGCTATATACCTACAGGTTGGAAGGAAGGAAGGGAGAGAGGGAGGGGAGAGAGGGAGGGAAAAAGTAGCCAGTCACCCAAATATTTCTAAATATGCAAATGTTTTGATATCGTGTAGAGACGGGAGCTCTTTGAGTGACCTTTAGAGGACAGACTTTCTTCTTTGACAACCATGTCCACGAGCAAGTACTGAAACTGAAGCTAATGGGAATCACAACAATTGTTCCAAAATGATGAAATGTGGAGATTAATTCTAACTGTTTAATGCTAGTAAAAACAAGTCAGTATTGACTAATTCCATGGGAAGAGACACAGAGCTTTCCTGCCCAGGATCTGTGGTTACCTGGGTGGCACGCATCCAGAACCAAATGCCTTTGTTTCTCCTCTGCCTTCGGTCCCAGCTCATCACTGACCCTCAAGAATCTTCCCGCTATCCCACAACACATCAGGAAGAATAACCATTGTTTGGGTCACAAAGGGGTGGAAAGTGTACCACAGTAGAAGAAATAATAATAGAGAAAAAAAGAGAAAAGCAAGAAGAGGAAGTGACAGAGATAAAAACAGAGTGGGAACATATAATTTGAAGAAGAAAGGGGAAACACACCACTTTAGAGGTTTGGTTGAACTGAATGAATGGAAGACAAAGGCCAGTATAATGGGAATTTGACCCAGCATTAATTATGTCCAACAGCCTGCCCAAAAGTTTACTTTAGTATTTCCCATTCACTCATTTACTCATTCATTCATTCAATACTTGCTTATGGCATATGCAGAACCCTGTGCTAAGTTCTAAGGAGGCATAAAGGTGAACACAAACTTGAGGGGAGAGTCTTGTAGAGAGCCCTGAGAATGTATGGAATGTGTGTGAATGTCCATAATACTACTGTGATGTGATCTTTACATGTGAAGAGTAAAATTTGCTAGGATACATTTTTAAGAAATTTCTTATTTTAGCATAATTTTAGATTTTTAGATTTACAGAGAAATTAGGAAGACAGTGCAAACTTCCCACATGCCCCACACACAGTTTCCCCTGTTATTAACATCTTACATCGTTGTGGTACATTTGTCACAACTAGTGAACCAATATTGATATATTATTAATAATATTATTAATAACTGAAGTCCTTACTTTATTCAGATTTCCTTGGTATTTACCAAATGTCCTTTTTCCATCCCAGGATCCCATCCAGGATACCTCATGATATTTGGTCATCGTGTCACCTTAGGCTCCTCTTGGCTGTTGACAGTTGACTTTCTTTTTTCTGATAGTATACATTTTTAAGGCAACTTTATTTTTTCTTGTCCTGTCTCTCCATACTGGCTTAGTGAATGGTCATTTTCTTGGCCCTGGATGAAATCTTGACCTGGTCTCCAAAACTCCCAGTCTCTCTCAGATAGTACATCCTATTCAAATGGAAAATTAATATGTCCATTTTAGTGTAATATTGGTCAACATTTGGGGTCAAAAGTCTGTAGAGGGGTGAGCAGGTGTAGTTCAGTGGTTGAGCATCTGCTTCCCATGTACGAGGTCCCAGTTTCAATCCCTGGCACCATTTTAAAAAAATAAACAGTTTATATAAATTTATTTTTTTTAAAGTCAGTAGAGGAGTAGCCAGACAAGAAGGGAGCAGAGGAGTTTGAGGAGATGTAGGAAAGAGAGTATCATGGAGGTCAAGAAGGGGCAAGTCTTAAGAAAGAAAGGGCAATCAGATGTTAAAGAGATGCCCAGGTAGAGGAGGAGAAAAGGACCAGGCAATCAGGAATTCACTTTAAATCCATCAAGAAAATAGCTTCTAAAGAATGGTAGGAGTGGAAGCCACAGTGAAACAGCTTCAGGAATGGGTATGTTACTGGAAAGCTGAGGCCAGCAGTTTAGATTCCCCTCTTGAGAAGCTGAATAGTAAATACAAGGAGAAAAATAGGCTGGCACCTGAAATGGGAGGCAACAGGTTTGAGGAGGACTTTGGGCTTGGCTTTTGTGGTACTTAGCTTCTGAGAAGCTCCCAATAACCCTTTCCTGGTAGTTACTCCCTTGTTTAATTCTACATCTGACTGCACCTAGTGATTTTCTTCTAAGAATAGAATACGCCAAAAGCAATGGGGTGGCACATCTAAGATTGGGTTATAAAAGACAATGATTCCTGTCTTGCTTGCACTCTCTCTCCCTCTCACCTGCTCTTCTCAGCTTGTTTGCTCTGATGGCGAGCTGCACTACAGAAGGACCCGCATGGCAAGGAACTGAGGGCGATTGCAAGTCAACAGCCAGCAAGAAACGGAGGGAGGCCCTCAGTCTAACAGCACGAGGACCTGAGCCGTGTGCAGGTGCTTAGCAGATCCTTCCCTAGCTGAGCCTTGGTACGGGTGGCAGCCTGGGCCAAAACCTTGATTTCGGGCTGTGAGAAATGCTGAAACAGGATTCAGCTAAGCTATGCCCAGATTCCTGAACTGCAGAATCTGTGAGATAATAAATTTTGTTGTTTCAAGCCACTAAAATTTGGGATAATTTGTTACACAACAATAGAAAGCTAATACAGGGTGGTTAGTTTTGATAAGGGAAGCCAGCACATAATAGTAGGCTCAAATTTTATTGTGCTTAAGAATAAGCTTTGGAGAAAACCCTGCATTGCATTGACTGACGACTGTATCCTGGGGTCAGCAGCTATATGCAGTCACTGATTACTGTTACCCACACTGTTTTATTTACTTTCACATTTCTTTAAGATCTAACTCAAAATTAAAATAAGCCAAGTGTAATCAAGGCCCCTTAATTCAGACCCTTTGGAACTTGCTGGGCCTACAGCCCAATTTAGAAAAACATTCTGATTTTCAAGTCTTTTAAAGTTAGGGAGAAGGATTTCATTGCTTTTAAATAACTACACTGTAATTGTATGCCAGGTTTTTGTTTTTTTATGAGACTACGTCTCACAAATGTTGCATAGTAAAACTTAGCACAAACATTACTTACAATTATTATCTAAATTACCTGTAAAATTTTTTTAAACTGTTTGATCTTGATTCTTTCTCTTGTAATGTGGGGAGTACCTACCTCAGAATTGTTAAGATTAAATGAGATGGTACATGTAATATAAATTCTAAAATACATAAGATGGTACCTAGTAAGAACCCTAAATGTTAACCTTTAATATTCCAAAAAGAAAAGGAAAAATAAAGATCCAAGAACCTGTCCTAATGCTTCTGTATTCTGAATGTTAGAGGTAAAAACACCCGACAGGTAAAGTTTTCCCAAATAGCCAAGAAACGTGAATTTAAAATTTTGGGCTTTAATAAAATTAACTCAATATTTAATCTTAAAAAAAAAAAAAAAAAAAAAAAGAATTACTTTGGAACTTATCAAAATGCAAATTCTAGGCACCAGGCCCAAAGATTTTGATTTGGTCATTGGGAGCAGATATTGCACTAATAGGACAGGCAGGTTTGGGGAGGGGCCCAAGAATTTGCATTTTTGGAAATACAGCATGATGATTCTGATATGGATGGGAAAGGAAAGATTGCATCAGTGAAAAAGTAATTTTTTATTTTTTATTTTTTTATTTTTTTGTTTTTTCCCATTTTTTGAATGTCCCAATCCTTTAATTTTATTCTATTTTTAGGTGGGTTTTTTTTCTGAGTTTCCACGTATTTTCTCTCTTACATTTAAGCTTATCATTATTATTTCATTTTCCTATTAATTGTATTTGGCTATTATAGGGACTTCATCTTCAAGGAAGGTTTAGATCACAGAAGGGTTACAATGGGGGCATCAGAGGATCATTGGTGGGGGGTGTCTGGGATGGGGGTTCCATGGGAGTAAGTTCATCTGAATATACGTGAAAGATATATAAAATTGTTCAAATGATCAAGGGGTGGGGCATGGTCACAGTGGGTAGACAATCACTCAATAAATGAGGGAAAACTGAATTCCCAGCCTGGAGAGCTCTGCCACATTCTCCAAGGGAGCAGCAACAGTCCCCCGAGTGCAGGGACAGTGTCTGGCAAAGGAGGAGGGTCCACTGATGGGTTCTTGTTATTGATAACTAGCCTTACGAGTCTTTGCTCTCGTAATTTAAACTTAGCCTATTGTTATGGGGTGCCTAAGGGTTGCCAACTGAGAGCCTCCTTGTTGCTCAAATGTGGCCTCTCTCTAAGCCAAACTCAGTATATGAATGCATTACCTTCCCCCCAGCGTGGGACATGACTCCCAGGCATGAGCCTCTCTGGCAACTAGGGATTAATACCAAGTGCCAACTGGCAATACAACTGGAAAAAGACCATGAATAAAAGGGGGGAAAGGTAAAGACAAATGAGTTCATGTGGCTAAGAGACTTCAAAGAGAGTCAGGAGGTCATCCCAGAGGTAGCGCTTATGCACACCTCAGTAGTATCTCATAGAATACCAAAGTGGATATCACCCCACACAGAGGGGCTCCTGAGGGCTCTGGAGACATCCAGGTCCTATATAAGGGGGGATAGCTCCAGAGATTGATGCGTTATCGGTGGGCTCTACTTTGGAATCTGTGCTCCTGAGAGTGACAGAGTTGGACTCAAATAAGTCCTCCCTGAACATGGACCATCAGTCCCTTCTATTCAGACCTATATGTGATGTTGGAGTTTGTAGGTGTACTTCCAGAGACTGGAGCCTCTGGCCTGCCCATGTGCCAGCTGTGTCTGGAATCTCAGTGGAGCTGCAACTCCTACTCTACAGCTCAATGAACTCACCCAAGTCACCTGGTAAGGAGACGATGATGGACAACGGCCATCCCAGGGAATGGAGAGAGCCTGCAGCTACAGGCAGGATAATCCCATCCACCGTATCCATGGGTTATAAGCCCCTCTCACTTGGAGGTTGAGTGGACATCACCATCCCAAACTCCTCAGGATTTGGGGAAGAGCTATGGACTAGAGTGGACTTAATGGTATTCTGTTGTAGACATATTGTGATTCAAGCAATGGAAGAAATTACAACAGTGAGGGGGAGCCAGTGGCCACTGGACGCTTTTGGGGCAGGGAAGGGAAAAGCAGTTGTAATACAGGGACTTTTTCAAAACTTGGGAATTGTCCTGAGTGACATTACAATGACAGATATAGGCCATTTCACATCAGCATATAACATGCAGAACTGTGTGGGAGAAAGTGTGGTCTACAACGTGAACTATGGTCCATGCTTAGTGGCAAAGCCCCAGGATGTGTATATCCATTGCAGGTGATGTGCCACACTAATGAAAGATGTTTATGTGGGATGTTATGGGAGTTGTGGGAGGTGGGGAACATGGGAATCCCAGTAATTTTTGTGTAACATTTATGTAATCTAAGCATCTTTTAAAATATAAGAAAAATAAATAAATTCTAAAAAAAAAAAAAAATACAAGAGCTTTATATATAAAACTTTTAAATTAACAACCATTAGAATGGAATCTTCTTTAACTTGATCTATATTTTTAAAGTATTTCATCTTTTTAAAAAATTTCCTTGGCCTTTTCAATGTCATCCTGTTGGAAAGCTTTGCTCACATTGTCAGTATATTCTTTCTGTTTAGCTGGACCTTAGCACATAACTGTGGGGTGAGAGGGAACCTCATGAATTCCATTTTGGACATGCAGAGCTGTAATATATAAAGTCTATGAAGGCCTGGGCCATGTCTTTCTTGTTCACTGCCTTATTCTCAGTGTCAAGCTGGTGCCTGCTAACACTGTGGCACACCACAAACCTCTCTGAAAACATACTCAATTTTTTTTTTTGCAGTATCACTTTGAGCTTCTGTAAGTTTTTCATTGATTTCCATTATTTCTATGAGAAATTTGCTGTCCATTTCATAATATGTCCCTTCTTGAATCTCTATTCCACAGAGCTTTAGCTTACCAGGCATATGCCCCTCCTCAGGGCAGCTAGAAGAGTTTTACAGGCATCATTAACCAGGTTGAATGCTTCTCTGAGAAGTCCTTTTCAGTCTGAGACTTCTGACTGGAGAAACCTGGATGGACAAAATGCCATGATTTCTGGCACTTCTGCTGGAGTGTTGTGATGTCAATTCTGAAGGAACAGCTGCTGACCAGTGCAGCCCCACCCAGAAGACAGCACCTCTCCAAGTTTCTCAATCTTCATAGAAAAGGGGGCTACCCATTACTTGCCCCTCCCCCTCTAATTCCCTTTTCATATTATTTTGACCTCTGCCTATTTTTTTTTTTTTTTTTTTTTTTTGATGAGGTGTCTCTACAAAACTTTTGCACAATTTTAACTGGATTGTTTGTGTTATTATAGTTGGGTAATAACAGTTCTTTGCATATTTTGTATAAAAGTCCTTTGTCAGGTATAAGGTGTTCAAGTGTTTTCTCTTAGTATGTGCTTTGACTTTTCACTCTCTTTACAGTGTCTTTCATAAAGAAGAAGAATTTACTTTCAATAAAATACATGCTATTATTTTTTCATTAAAAAAAAAAAGTAATACCAAGAGATACAACCCAGAGAGGTAGGTCTTGATGGTTCTAGAATAGGCAGGAGAAGCAAAAATCCAGGGACCCAAACGGAGGTTGGCCTTGAAGTTTTGACTTCTTTGTCTAAATAGGAGGGAAGGACAAAAATATGGGGGAAGAGGTAAAGACATTTCAAAATAGAAAGAAGGAAAAGCCTCTATCACCTCTGAAAGCAGGTAAGGCCATCTATAAAACCTGAGGAAGTTGAACTTTTTGTTCAAGGTTTTTAAAAAAAAAAATGATTTGGGATAAATAGATCATTTATTTAGCTGTGGTGAGTCAGTGATAAATTTTAAAAATAATAATAAAAGGATTGAGAGGGCCTGGAGGTGGCTGGAAAGCACAATTTGGAGGAAAATGAAGGTGCCCATTCCCCTCACCCTCCTCATTCTGTGAGTCCCGTGGGCATGGAGAAGGAAGGTCTCCGTTGAAGGAGGTTGCAGGGACAGTATTCAGGGGAAAAGCAAGCTTCAACTGTGGTAAAGAGCAGAAAGAAGGCTTTGGGGACAGCTCAATGCTTTCAATGGAACCAGGGTATACTGGGTGGGAGTGGGGCTGAGCTGGTTCGAAAGAGAGGAGGGCAAGACTGGACCACAGAGGGACAGGAGGCTGTGCCCAAGAGGCAATTTTTCATGGCAGGGATAACAGAGGCTAGAGGTTGAAGAAGAGTTAGAGATCCCTGTCAGTAAAGGGAGGGTGAGGCAGAAAAACAGTAAAGTTTATTGAATTAACCATCCTCCAAATTATAAGTTAAATATTCATTTTTTATCAACATCAATGTCTACAGTTCCTCTCTGAGAGTAGGTCCAAGCTCAGGGCTGGCCATGAGATATTCCTAGAGCTGCCTCCCAGAGCTGGTCCTAGAGTGAGACTCAGGTACCAGGAAAGCAGTTATACAAGTTACGCTCAAAATGTTCTGAGTCCTCATTTATTCGTTTTTTTTTTTTTTTTTTTTAAATATATATATTTTATTTTTTAAAGATAGTTAGATTACATATATATAACATAAAAATAGATATGCCCCACTCCCCATACATCCCACATAAACAACATCCTTCATTAATGTGGTACATTCATTCCAATTGATAAACGCATTTTGGGGCATTGCATCTGAGCATGGATTATAATTTGAATTCACCCTCACGTCTCCATTCACCTCATTTATCAATTTGCCTTGTGCCTAACTTGGTATGGAGGAGAGATCCAGGGGACTAATGTTTGGAGATGTGGGTCCTAGTCCCAACTCCACCCCTGACAAGCTGTGTGACCTTAAAAAGCTGTTAGCCAGGAAGCAGATGTGGCTCAAGAAATTGAGCTCTCACCTACCACATGGGAGGTCCCAGATTCCGTTCCTGGTGCCTCCTAGGGAAGACAAGCAAGACAGCAAGCTAACCCAATGGGCTGGCACGAGGAGCTGATGCAACAAGATGATGCAACAAGGAAACACAAAGAGGAAAGACAATGAGAGACACAACAAAGCAGGAGTGGAAGTGGCTCAAACGATTGAGTGCCTCTCTCCCACATAGGAGGCCCTGGGTTCAGTTCCCAGTGCCTCCTAAAGAGAAGACAAGCAGACACAGAGAGCAGACAGCAAATGGACACAGAGAGCAGACAGCGAGTGCAAACAATGGAGGGGGGGGCAAGAAACAAACAAACAAACAAATAAATAAATAAATAAATAAATAAATAAATAAATAAATAAATAAATAAAAAAGCTGTTAACATCCCTGTCCCCATTTGTAAAGTGAGGGGGCTGAACCAGATGTTTCCTCAAGTCCCTTCCAGCTCCCAAATTCTAAGAGCCTGAAAACCTGCAACAAACTAAACCAGTTCTAAAGATGATGTAGTCAAAGATCTAAAGATCAAAAGTATTCTTAGAAATCTACTTTTAAAAAAAAGAGAGAGAGAGAGAGAGAGAATTCCAGCCCCTATCTGTAACCTCCGGAAACTTCCCATCCATTGATAAGATTCCCTATGGGAAATATTTTGAAATAGTGGACATTCAATGAAATGAAATTCTGGGGATTAATCTTCAATGCAGGATATATTTCCAAGGCAGAAAATTTTCTGAGTGATTTTTCCCATATGTCTGAGAAATTTTCCTCCAAGTGGACGTGGTACAGATTCTCTTCTAAAGCATCCTATTTGCCACTTACTCATAAAGTTAGAGAAGATGCACTGACAACTATTAGTGAATCATGTCTAGGCCACTGAATTTCTAAGGTTTTAAACTCTCTCCAAGTATTGCCACACACATCCACATACACTTCGCTGCCGCCACCATGAGACAGATTGCGAAAGAACTTCAGTCACATTGATGAAGTGAAAGTGGGAACCTTCTGCTGACCTCCAGAATCCCTAGGGCATACTCTCTTTGACCACTACTGACATCTCTGATGGGAATCCCTGAGGTCATTTAGTCTAATCGTGCATTGTGGAAAAACAGGATAACCTAACAGAAATGTCCCAATCCACATCCCCAAACTTTTTGTGAAAGAAAGGGTATATTAAAAAAAAATGAAAATGAAAATTTCCTTTGATTTCCAAATGCAGCAGTTTTGATTACCAGGGTCAGACACTTGGAGATTTTTTTCACAATAGTTTTATCAGCAACAAGAAGACCTTTTACAATGGTGCACTTTATATTTTAAATGTTTTATCAATCATTTCATAAATATATATTGAGCATCTTGCTAGGTTCTGGGAGGGAGCGCAACACCTAAGATATGAATTAACTATAATGCAGTGCAATGACTTCTCTAATAGTGACATATTAAAAGGAGGATGTAATTAATTCCGCCTCAGGGAAGGGAAGTTGAGGAAAGCGAGTCTTAAATGATGAGTAAGAGTTTGAAAATGAGAAAGAACTAACCACATGAAGAAGAGGTGAAGGGCATTCAAAGCCAAAGGAACAGAAAGAAGAAATGTGAGACCATCTGAGGAGTATCTGGCCTTACACTAGCCGTCTAATGTGTCTAAAACACAGGCTGCAGAGCTTGAAGGAAGAAGTGACTGATAACGGGACAGAGGGATGGAAAGGTAGATTAGCAAGTTGGGGCCAGCTCGTGAAGTCCTTGAATACCTACTGAGCACTGTGGCCCTCATTCTTCAGGCAACGGGAGACAAAGAATTATTTTTCTTAATTATGGAAGGGACACTATCAAATCTGCATTTTCGAAAGGTAGTTGTGAGAGCATTAAAGAGAACGCATCAGCAGGGAGAGAAGGAAAGCAGAGAGAGAAGTCAAGATCTATTGTAATCACTCAGGAGAGCAATGAGCTATGTAAAACGTATCCCATTTTACTGTTCTTTGTTTCTGTCCCTCTCCCCACTCCCACATGCAGATAAATTCCTTGTAGGTGGATGCTATGTCTTGTTCACCTTTGTACTCCAGCACAGAGCGCGTTACCTGGCATTACTATAGCATGCAATGAATGCTATTCTTAGGTGAATGAATGAGTGAGTGAATGAATGAATGAGGACTTAAAGTAAAGCAGTCACAGCAGCAACATAGAGAAAAGGACCTATATAAGAAATATTTTCTGAGGTAGACTCTAAAGAATTTGGTTCTAGGAAAAGAGAAGAATCTAAAGTTTCTGGTTTGAGTGAAAACCTAATAAAGTTTTTAAGTAAGATTTTAAAAATACAGGAGGGTAAGCAGGTTGGTTGAAAGGTAATGAGTTGAGTTGGGGACAGGTTGAGTTGGAGGGGTCTGTGGGACAGGGTCCAGAAGTCCATCGGGCAGTTGGAAATATGTATCAGGAGCTCTGAAGGGTCCTGAGATTTTGACTCATGGTCATCCATAGATGAAGATAAGCTAGTCTATTCAAAATCTACAGTTTTTTGAGCATGTGCTGAAAACTTTGCTTCCAAAGCAAAGAGTAACAAAGAAAATGAAAGCTGTCTTCAAGGATCCCTGTTTACCACCCTTCCTGAGACAAAAACAAAGACAACAGGAGGAGCATGGGATAATCATCTGCTCTTTGATCTCTTAAAACGTCAAAGTGAAGTTCTTAGACCTTCTGATTCCCAAGAGAAAGGTTCCTATGAGCAGGATTAGTTGTCCATGCATTAGTTAGCTGACTCACTATAGAGCATAAAAATAATGAATATTCCAGGATAAAATCTCAAATCTTCCCTTTGTTTTCTTCCCACATACTGCCACTGAGAGTTCTTAGGCAGGAGATGCTTTCATGAAGTTGTATGGCATAATGGGAACCTGAGGCCATATGGTACCTGGAAAGAGCAACTGGATAAAATGTTAGGATAATTGGTTTTAGTCCCTTCTCCTCTACTAATTGTCCAAGGGGGACGTTGAGAAAGTAACTTCCCTCTGCTGAATCACAGCTTCCTCACCTGTAAAATGAGGCTAGTCTAGGTTTTCTCTCTGTGTATGTTTATTTTCTTTAAAACTTTGCACTAGCCTATATCCTTCCATATATATTAATCATTAACTCCTCCCAAGGCCTCTCACTAACTCAGGGACTCAAGATGAAGCCAGATGACCATGCCACAGAAAGAAACATTGTATGCTCAGGCACTTCTCCTTTTGTGTGTCTGCCCCTTGGTAGACCAAACTGCCCCCACAAAGTCAGAAAATATATACACCTTCTAATGGTTTGACTCATGCAAATTTTGATACCTGTAAATGGGTTGCTGCATTACAAAAAAAAAAAAACTAAAATATAGGAGTAGCTTTGGAGACAGGCAGTGGACAGAGCTGGAATGGCTATCAAGGCTTTAAGGAAAGCACTAGTGAAAGCCTAAATTGCCTTGAACAGACTCTTAGGAGAATTAGACCTTGAGGAGGCTGCTGGTGAGGTCTTAAAGGAAAGTGAGGAAAACTTGTTAGAAACTTCAATAAAGGAGATCCTTGTTATATCGTGGCAGAAATTTTAGCAACACTGTCTCCTGCAATGATGTGAAAGGTAGAAAATGTACCCAAGGTAATGGATAATTTAAGTAAGAAGATTTCCAGCCAGAGAGTAGAAAGTGCCACTGGTTTCTTGTTGATGCTTAACAATAAAATGTGAGAGGAGATAAGCCAAAAGAAGGACTGTTGAACCAAAAGGGGACAAGACTTGCTGGATTTGAAGATTCTTAGGCTGCCCAGATGGTAAACAATACTAAAATTAATAAACGGCTCCCAAGAAAATCCAGGAAAATTTCAGGAAAAAAAATGATCTAAATGTGAAGCCAAGGGTATGACTGTCAAATCCTTTAAGACCTCAGAAAGTTTAAAAGTGGTTCTTCAGCATATGTTAGTTGAACAAAAGGGTCTCTAAAGGGTTTAAAGTTTCCCTCATAGCAATTTTAAATAAAATAATAGGATTTCTAAGAAGCTTAAGGGTATTGTCCCTCAGTCAATTCAGAGAAGCTCATGTAAGGAAGGGCTTACCTTAAAGAGACTTTTAGAGATGGAGTTTGTCTAATGAAGTGAACCCCAATGAGATTCACAAGAAGGTTTTGAGAGAATTATATCACCAGAAATACTGCCAGCTAGATGGAAAGTGACAGAGAGAACATAAAATAAAAAGAGGCCATTAGACCCACCCAATTTCTACAAGCAAGAAACAATCTGAGAAAACTACTCAGCTGCAAGTATATGATACATTCCCTGAGAAAGAAAGGATGATTCAAAAGATGGACCAAGAACCCAGAGGATGGAACCAAGAAGTATGGAGAGTCATTTCCAGGTAGGAGTAGACTGAGTGCTAATCAAGGAACTTACCATATTTGTCTAGCTGGATTTCAGAGTTTCTGTGAATGAGTGATTCCTTTGTGCCTCCCATTTCCTCCCCATTTGAAGAGTTATGTCTATGCTGGTTATCCTTCACCTGTACCACCATGGTATGATTTGCATAAAGGGGACAGATCATCTATATCCTTAGTTCATAGTTTTACAAATTGAGAAAAGCATTACTCAAGGAGCTGTACTTAAGGAGCTGTACCTGATGAGCTGGGCCTGATTTAGATGGTGAGATTCTGAGCTTTGGGCTGATGCTGTAATGTGGGCCTTGAGAGGGAATGAATGTATTTTGCATGTGTAAGGGATATGAGTCATTGGGGGCTACCGAGCAGACTGTGGTAGCCAGACTCCAAGATGGTCTTGAATGACTCTCACTTCTTCTATTCAGATCCTTGAGTAGTCCTCTCTCACATTGTACCACGGTATGTTTGTGTGACAGCAGAATATTACGGAAGTGGTAGTATGTCACTTCTGAGATAAGGTCATACTACAGCTTCTATCTTTCATACTCATTCTTGATCTGCCTCTCAGATCATTCACTCAGGGGAAACCCAGCAACCTTATAGAGAAGACTACATGGTAAGAAACTGAAGCCTCCTGCCAACAGCCACATGGATGACCCTGAAAGCAGATCCTCTAGCCCAAACTTAACCTTTGAATCACTGCAGCTTCAGCCAGCAATTGACTGCAACTCATGAAAGACTCTGAGCCAAAATTACCCAGCTAAACTATTCCTGGATTGCTGATCCTCAGAAATCGTGTGAGATAATACATGTTTTGGAGTAATTTATCACACAGCAATAGATAACTAATGAACATGGCTAATATATAAATATCTGCTATAATTCTACTTATTAGCAAAACAAGTGGAAAATGAAATCTTATAAATGTGATTTTCACTTGCATCCAAAAATATAATATACTTAGGGATAAATTTAAAGAGCTTCACATGAAAAAGTATTATACATTGCTGAGAAAAGATAAAAGAAGACCTAAATAAATGGAAAGATCTATCATGATCATGGTTTGAAAGACTCAGTTTTTTTCTTGTATTGTGAACTTTGGGAGCTTTTCTAGAAGCCAGTGGAGAAAGAAGAGATCTTCCTAGAGCTTTGAATAATTTTGACTCTTCTTTTTCATTCTCTCTGGAGTATTTTGAAATATTCAGTTTATTAGAAAGACAAAATATTTTTTACACCAGTTTTTTCAAATTGATCTATATTTTGAACACAATTCAAATTAAAATCCTAGAAGATTTTTGTAGAAATTGACAAGCTGAATCTAAACTTTATATGCAAACCTAAACATCCAAAGCAATCTTGAAAAAGAACAATCTTGGAGAACTTACTCCACCTTATTTCAAGACTTATTATAAAGCTACTCTGATCAATACAGTAAGGCATTGGCATAGAGACAGACAGAAGAATAATGGAATAAACAGAGTCCAAAAATAGACCCATACTATATTGTCAATTAACTTTTTAAAAAAATTTTGTGTAGGTACTTGGGATTGAACCCAGGATCTCATACAGTGAAGCACACACACAAACACTGAGCTACACCCACTTCATGGTCAATTAATTTTTTATCTAGTTGTCAAAGTGATTGAATTGGAAAAGGAAAATCGTTTTTAACAAATGATACTAGGACAACTGTCTATCCGTGTGTGTGGGGGGGAAACTAACCTCAACCTGTACATAAAGTTTAATTAAGATGGATTGTAGAACTAACGTAAAAACTAAAACTGTAACATTTCTGGAAGATAACATAGAAGAAAATCTTTGGGGAGGTAACAGTTTCTTGGACAGGAGCCAGAAAGCATTAACCATTAAAAAAAAAAACACAAATTAGTAAATGAATTTTAGCAAAATTTAAAACTTCTGCTCACCAAAAGACACTATTAAGAAAATGAAAAGCAAGGCACTGATTCGAAGAAAATATTCACAATACATACATTTGACAAACAATTTATATCAAGATATATTTTGATACAAAACACAAAGATAAACAATCCAATTTTTTTTAATGGGCAAAAGGCTTGAACAGGCATTTACAAATGAAGATATACAAATGGTCAGTAAGTACTTGAAAAATTACTCAAGATCATTCATCATCAGAGAAATAAAATTAAAATCACAGTGAGATACCACTCCCCATACACTGAAATAACTAAAATTAAAAAGAATGACAATACCAAGTATTGATGAGGATGTGTAGCAACTGGAACTTTCAAACATTGCTGGAAGAAGTCTCAAATGGTACAACCAGTTTGGAACTAAGTCTGGTCATTTCTCATAAAGTTAAACATATACCTACCCTGTGACCTAACATTTCACTTCTAGGTATTTTCCCAAGAGAAATGATAACATATTTCCACGCAAAGATTTACACAATAATGTTCAGAGCAGCTTTATTCATTACAGCAAAAAACTGGAAACAACCCCAAATTTCATCAACAGGGAAATGGAAAAACAAGTCATGATATATCCATTCAATTGAATACTATTCAGCAATATGAAAGAGAACTACTGATACATGCAACAACATGGATGAGCCTCAAAATATATTCTGAGTTAAAGAAGCCAGACACAACAGATTACATACTAGTGTGATTCCATTTATATGACATTCTGAACAGGCAAAACTAAATTATGGTGAAAGAAATCAGAACAGTAGAACAGTGTTTGCCTCACAGGACAGGAATTGACTAAAAGGAAGAAAAGGAATCTTTCCAGAGTGATGAAAATGTTCTAGAGCTTGGGCTATACAAGTATATACAATTGTCAGAACTCATCAAACTGTAAAGCTAAGAGCTATACATTTCAATTTTAAAAGGAGGATATTATTTACAACACCATTAAAAATATCAGTTACCTAGATAGTATCCTAATGAAAAATGTGCAAGCCTTTCATAGGGAAAACTATAAATCATCACTGAGATAAGAAGGCCCAAATAAATGGAGGGATAATCCATGTTCATGTCCTGGAAGAACCAATATTGTAAAGTTATCAATACTCCACAACTGATCAATAGAGTCAACACAATTTCATGAAAATTCTGGCAAAAAAATTTTTGGGTGAACTTAATAAGATTATTCTATTTATGTATGGAAACACAAAGGTCAGGGTTAACCAAGGCAAAAACAAACAGAAAGGGAGGTGTTTTCTCCCAGAAAGCAAATATTATAAAACTGCAAGATTTAAGTGAATGTTATTTGTGCAAGGATAAACAAACAGACCAATAGAATAAGATAGCAATTCCAGAAATACACACATATAGAGACACTTGATCTGTGACAAAGGTGGCCACTACAGAATAGAAGGAAAATAATATTTTAAATAAGTGGTACTAAGTCACTTGGATATCATATTTTTTAAAGATCTTAATTCTTATCTCACACCAGACAGAAAAATAAGTTCCAAGGATGTGAAAGAAAAACAATAAAGATTCTAGACATTAATATATAGAATATTTTCATGATTGTGATGAGGATATATTTCTTAAACAGGATACAAAATGCATCAAATATAAAGAAAAAGATTGATAAAATGGAATATATTCTTGAAATATTGATTATCAGCTTTATATCAATGTTAGATTTCTTGAACTTGATCACTGTACTTAAGGTGGTTACATAACTGAATATTCTAGTTCTTAGGAAGTGTGTATGAAAGTATTGTGTTTAAGAACATGATGTATGCAACCTATTCTCAAATGAACAGAAAATAGATCAATAAATGGATAGATAGAAAGATAGATAGATAGATAGATAGATAGATAGATAGATAGATAGATAGATGATAGATACAATGATACAGGGGGATGGATGCGGCTCAAATGGTTGGGTGTCCATCTCCCATATGGAGGGACCTGCGTTTGATGCCTGGAACTTCCCGGTTAAAAAAAAAAGAATGATACATCAAATGTGGCAAAATGTTGAAATTGATGGATCTGGATATCTGGGGGGCATATGTTGGAGTTTTCTATAGGAGTTTTGTGTTATTTATGCAACTGTCAAAAGTTTGAAATTATTTCAAAATAAAAAAAGTTAGAGAAAAAAATGGAATACATTCAAAGTAAGAACTTCAATTCACCAAAAAATATAATTAATTAAAAGAGTATAAAAGGGAAAGGATGTCACTCAAGCACTTGGGTGCCTGCCTCCCACATGGGAGCTCCCAGGTTCAGTTCCCGGTGCCTCCTAAAGAAGACAAGTAGACAAGAAGTGGACACAACAAGTAGAAACAAGGAACAGAGACAATGAGCAGAGACAATAAGCAGACAGACAAGTGAGCCATCTCGGAAGGGGAATGAATTGTATTTCAAAAAAGAGTATAAAAGCAGGTCACAAAGTGGAAGACTATATTGGTGGCTTATGTAACTGACAAAAGGTTTATATTCAGAATATATAAAGACCTCCTATAAATCAATAAGAAAAAGCTAAGCAGTCCAATAAGAATGGGAAAGGGAATTTTATAAAGATTATCCTCAAATGGCCAATAAGTATGAAAAGTTGCCCAAACCTATTAGTCATCAAGGAAATGCAAATTAAAACTACAATGAGATCGCTAGCTCTTCATTTTCCACAGCATGGCTAAAAACTAAGTGACTGACAATATTTAGTGTAGATAAGGATTTAGAGCAACAGAATTTCTCATACATGGTTGATGGTTGCATAAATTGGTATAACCACTTTGGAAAATAGTTTGACATTAAGTATTAAAGATGAAGATACTCACAGTCTATGAGCCAGGCATATTCCCAACAGAAATGCAGGCACTGAGCACCAAAAGACATGGTTAAAAATGTTCATAGCAATTTTAGTTGTAATGACCCAAACTGAAAACAATCCAGCTACACAACAGCAGAATGAATAAATAAATCATGGCATATGTATACAATAGGATATTACACAGCAATGAAAATTTATAATGTACTACAGGTACATCTAACAACATGAATGCGTGATGGAAACCAGACACAAAACAAAAAATATTGTGTGGTTCTATTTAAATGAAGTTCAAAACCAAACAAAACTGTATTATAGCATTAGAAGTCAAATAGTGAGTTAACTTTAGGGAGTTTTTGGTGTGGAGATAGGGAAGCGGACATGAGAGAGCCTTCTGGAGTGGTGGCAGCAATCTCTTTCTTGACCCAGGTAGGAGTTATATGGATATTTGCTTGGGATAATTTATGGAGCACATTTATTTTGTGTGTGTGCCTATGCATATTTTTTCTACACATGCTATACACCTTATTTTAAAAATTAAAGATCAGTAACAAATGAATTGAGCAAAAGTGCCTGGCACGTAGTTAGCACTCAGTGAATAGTTCTCACTATTATTCTCTCATGACTCCTCCCATCCCTGAGCACCTAGCACACACTTACTTTTCTTCAAGGGAAATTTCAAGCTGTCCCGGGCTAATGTGGAGCTTCCTCCCCTCTCCCACTACGACCAAGGTTATGGAAGATGGGAAAGGACCCAGAAGCAAGGTCATTCATTGTTCCACGACCCAGGGAGGACTCTTAGGGACTACTCATTTTCTCAAGGGCTGCAGACTAGGTGCTATCCAAGAGTCTCAGCTCCATCACTTACTGACTTCGGAAAAAATTATTTAAACTTTTCAAGCTTCAGATATCTCACCTACAAAATGAGAATCATTATTTGCATAGGATTATTGCAAAGATTCAATGAAGAAACAAAATGAGATAATTTTATGAAAACACCTAGCCCAGCATACCTTCTTAATAAATTTAACATTTCCTTTACCTCTTTGATGTTCTCCAAGGATGCTTAGCCTCCTAACAGTGTTTTCCTGGAAACAGAATTCTCCTGGGAAGTGGAGTTTCAAATATTCTGTTTCATTGTTGGACTTTGCTCCTGACTTTTGGTTCAGAAAACATGGACCCTTCTAACTAATAAGTGTATATAATTCCTACAGGCCTGACCCTTGGTGTATCATAGCCTTGGGCTTAGGCATATCCTCAAATCCTTTGCCTTTCCCTTCCTGGGGCCCCAAAGATAATTTGTAGAAGAGAGTTTTTCCTCTGGGGATGAGGGGAGATCCTTGTTCCCCTTATTTTATGCAAGATGTGGTGTGTGTGTGCACATGTGCCTGTTTCTTGAGTATAAATGCTTAGTTTTTCAAGATTGCCATAAACCACAAAGATATGTGAACAACAGGTAGAAATCAAAACGGTTTATTCCTCCAGGCACCCCCTGGGCCTTCCATTTTATTCTCCCACATGTGGAAAGTATGAGAAAGTGGGTCCCCTGTTCCTCTGGTATTTCCTTCCTGCCCATGTTGTCTTGTCATTTGGCACCTGTGGTCCTGTGTTTACTTCTCACTTCTATCTGGTAGCAGAACCAATGAGTGGGATCCACAGGCTATCACCAGCCAGCAACTTCTCTCCTTCTTTGATCTTTCATAGGATGCCTTGGAATTATTTTCATCATTTATACCACTCTGCCAGGTTTTCCACCACCCTTCCTTCTCTCTTATATACAGACACAAACGCACAAACACACCCCTGACATGTCACTTTCTAGACTTTGGGGAGACCTGATACATCTCTATTAACCAACTTTTTCACCACCGTCACCCTCACTCTTCCTCACTACCTGTGCTCACTGCATCTAGTCTTTATCAGGAACAGGCAATGCCCTCAGTGATCCCCCTCCCTTACCTGCTCCCTCACAGAGTCACCAACAGCAGAGATGGTTTTACCAAGACCCTAATTTTGTATTAGCAATTTTACCTTTTTCCTTAAAAAGTTCCCCCCAAATTGCAAAAGCTTCAGGTTCTAAACAAAACTTGGATCTTTCTCCACTCAAAGGAAAACAAACATTAAACACCTTTGGACCTCTCAGTGTATTGTGCAAGAGCACCTCTGAGACACACACCTAGAAGCAGAATTGGTGGGTCACAGAGAATGTGCATATTCAACTTTGGTTGTAATGCTAAGTTGGCCTTCAAATGGGTTGCACTAATTTATAAAGTTGTGGATCAGAGAGAATATGCATAGAGAAAGAAGATGCAGAATAATATCGAACATAATCAGCTGTTGCTGAGTTTTTGCCTCTAAAGGAACTCTAGGGATGCTCAGTTACAGAATCAATCACTGCTGCCTCTTATCCCAAGAAGCAACTTGACACATTGTTGGAACTCCATCTTCTACAGGTCAAGTGTCTTGGCATACATTAGCACTGCATGGCATCATGTTGGGCAAGTCTCTTAACCTCCCTTAGCAGCAGCATCTAATTCAGCATAAATATAGTGATCCACAGGAGAAAAAAAGTGAACTGGGATGTTCCAGCCTAGATACGAAAATGGAGGAAGAAACAAAGAAATTTAGAAAGCCCATGTTCACCTGGATCATAGACAGTTCCATTTTCCAAGGGTCAAAGAACCATCCACCTCCCACCCTTCCCAAGTCCCCTACCCACCCACTCACATATAAATACACAGCATCTGGAAATTTTCAGCAGTCCAGATAACATTGGACAGGAATAAGCAGTAGCTTGATTGTCATCAATCTAGCTGCCCAGCCTCTCTGAAAATAACACCTCTGTGGAATTCTTGAGAGCCAAAAAGAAGCCTTGCCTTTTTGATCCACAACTTTTTTAATTGGTGCAACCAAATTGAAGGGTAACTTAGCACTAACAACACAGTTGAAGATGCATATTCCCTGTGACCCACAAATTCCACTCTAGATATATGTCTCAGAAGTGTGCAAGAGCACAGCAGAAGGGTATAAATGTGTTTATGTAGCATTATTCATATTGGCAAGAAAACCAGGAACAACCAATGCCCAACAGTTCAGTCTGTGTAGGCTGAAAGTGCCTGCCATTGCTCAGAGAGGCTGTGGAAACACCAGCCCCCTCCTTTCCTATTAGTGGGTGGAGTGGATCCACAGGTACCTATCAGTCCAGGCAGTACAGGCTGAAAGTGCCTGCCATTGCCCAGAAAAGCTGAGGAAAACGAGCTCTCCTCCTATCCTGCTTGGGGGTGGGAATAGAGCTTCAGGTGCCCAACTATTCGGTCTGTGTAGGCCAAAAACACCTGCAGTAACCCAATAAGATTAAGTGCCTATTTCTCATCAGAAACTATGGAGACAAGAAGGCAGTGGTATGATATATTTAAGATATCGCAAAAGAAAAACTGCAACCAAAAATCTTATATCTGGCAAGATTGTCTTTCAAAAATGAGGGTGAGTTTAGAATATTCACATATAAACAGAAACTGAGAGAGTTTATAACAAAGAAACTGGCTTTGCAGGAAATACTAAAGGGAGTGTTACAGCCTAAAAAGAAAAGACAGGAGAGAGAGGCTTGGAAAAGAGACTAGAAATTAAGATTATATCAGTAACAGTAACTGAAAGTGTCAAAAGAGTGTAGATAATAAAATATGATAGATAAAACCCAAGGGTCAAAATGGGCGAAATAATAACATTGAATGTTAATGGATTAAAATCCCCAATCAAAAGACACAGACTGGCAGAATGGATAAGAAAATATGAGTCACCTATATGCTGTCTGCAAGAGACTCACCTTAGACCCAAGGATACCAATAGATTGAAAGTGAAAGGTTGGAAAAAGATACTGCACACATGCAGTAACCAAAAATAACCCTGGAATAGCTATACTTATATCAGCTAAAATAGACTTTAAAAGCAAAATTATTAGAGACATGGAAGGACATTATATATTAGTAAAAAGGGCAATTCACCAGGAAGAAATAACAATCATAAATGTATATGAACCCAACCAAGATATCTCAAGATACATGAAGCAAACACTGGCAAAATGAAGGGAAAAATAGATATCTTTACAATAATAGTTGGAGACATCAATACACCACTTTCAGCATTGGATAGAACATCTGGGCAGAGGATCAATAAAGAAACAAAGAGCTTGAATGATATGATAAATGGACTAAACCTAATAGACATATACAAATATTGCACCTCAAATCAGCAGTGTATACATTCTTTTCAAGTGCTCATGGATTTTTCTCCAGGGTAGACCATATGTTGGGTCACAAAGCAGAGCTCAATAAATTCAACAAGATTGAAATTATACAAAGGACTTTCTGTGATCATAATTGAATAAAGTAGGAAATCAAAAAGAGACAGAAGAGGGAAAATTCACAAATATATGGAGATTAAACAACACACTCTTAAATAATCAGAGGGCCAAAGTAGAAATTTTGAGAGATATCAATAAATATCTCAAGACAAATGATGAGAACACAACATATCAGAACCTATGTGATGCAGCAAAGGCAGTGCTGAGGGGGAAATTTATAGCCCCCAATGTTTACATTAAAATAGAAGAAAGAACTAGAATCAATGACCTAACTACACAGCTGGAGGAACTAGAAAAAGAACAGCAAATGAATACCAAAGCAAGTAGAAGGAATGAAATAACAAAGATCAGAGCAGAAGTAAACGAAATTGAGAATGAAAAAGCAATAGAGAGAATTAACAAAACCAAAAGTTGGTTCTTCAAGATTAACAAAAAGACAAACCCCTAGCTAGGCTGACAAAGAAAAAAGAGAGAAGATGCAAATGCATGATATAAAAAATGAAAACGGAGACACTACTACTGACCCCACAGAAATAAAAGAGATCATAAGAGGATACTATGAACAACTGGATGCCAAAAAACTAGACAATGTAGAAAAAATGGGAAAGTTCCTAGGAACATACAAACAACCTAGACTGACCCTAGAAGAAATAGAAGACCTCAACAAACCAATCACAAGTAAAGAGATTGAAACAGTCATCAAACAACTCCCCAAAATGAAAAGCCCAGAACCAGATGATTTCACAGGTGCGTTCTAGCAAGCATTCAAAGAAGATTTAGTACCAATCTTATTCAAGCACTTCCAAAAAATTGAACACGAAGGAACACTACCAACATTACCTTAATACCAAAGCCAAATAAAGATATTATGAAAAAAAGAAAATTACAGACCCATTTCACTAATAAATATAATGCAAAATTCCTCAATAAAATACTTGCTAATCAAATCCAACAACACATTAAAAGAATTATTCATCATGATCAAGTGGGTTTTATACCAGGCATACAAGGGTGGTTCAACACAAGAAAATCAATCAGCATAATACACCACATTAATAAATGAAAGAAGAAAAATCACATGATCTTAGCAATTGACACAGAAAAGGCATTTGACAAAATACTGAATCCTTTATTGATAAAAATACTACAAAACATAGGAATTGAAGGAAACTTTCTCAACATGATAAAGGCCATATACGAAAAACCCACAGCTAACATTGTACTCAATGGTGAAAGACTGAAAGTTTCCCGTTGAGATAAGGAACAAGACAAGGATGCCTCCTGTCTCCCTGTTGTTCAACATAGTGCTAGAGGTTCTAGCTAGAGCAATCAGGCAAGAAAAAGTAATAAAAGGCATCCAAATCAGAAAGGAAGAAGTAAAACTATCACTATTCGCAGATGATATGATCCTATATCTAGAAAGTCCAGAAAAATCTACAACAAAGCTGCTAGAGCTAATAAACGATTTCGGTAGCATCAGGATACAAGATTAATACACAAAAATCTGGTGTTTCTATATAATCGTAATGTGCAATCTGAGGAGGAAGTTAGGAAAAAATTCCATTTACAATAGCAATTAAAGAATCAAATATTTAGGAATAAACTTAACCAAGGATGTAAAGCACCTATATTCAGAAAACAACAATGCATTGTTAATTTAGAAAGACCTAAAAAATTGAAAGAACATTCCACGCTCATGGATTGGAAAACTAAATATCATTAACATGTCAACTCTACCCAAATTGATATGCAGAGTCATACAATCCTAATAAAAATTCCATCCTAACATTTTTTTAAACAAATGGAAAACACAATTATCAAATTTATTTGGAAGGGTAAGGGGCCCCAAATAGCCATAAATGCCTTAAAAATGAAAAGCAAAGTTGGAGGGCTCTCACTTCCAGACTTTAAATCATATTACCTAGGTACAGTGGTAAAAAACAGCATGGTATTGGCATAAAGATAGATACATAGACCAATGGAATCGAACTGATGGTTCAGAAACAGACTGTCACATCTATGGTCAAGTGATTTTTGACAAGCCTGTCAAACTCAGCCTGCTGAGACAGAACAGTCTCTTCAACAAATGATGTTGAGAGAACTGGATATCCATAGCCAAAAGAAAGAAAGAGGACCCCTATTTCACACCTTATAAAAAAATTAACTCAAAATGGATCAAAGACTTAAACATAAAAGCAAGAACCATAAAGGTCCTAGAAGAAAATGTAGGAAAACATCTTCAAGACCTGGTGATATGTGGTGCATTCTTAAACCTTACACCAAAAGCATGAGCAACGAAAGAAAACATGGATAAATGGGACCTCCTCAAACATAAACATTTTTGTGATTCAAAGGACTTCATCAAGAAGGTGACAAGGCAGCCCACTCAACAGGAGATATTATTTGGAAACCACATATCCAATAAGGGTTTGATTTCCATTCTATATAGAGAGATCATACAACTCAACAATAAAAGACCAAGAAATCCATTTAAAAATGAACAAAAAATTTAAATAAACATTTCTCCAAAGAGGAAATACAAATGGTCAAAAAGTACATTAAAAAATGTCCCATATCACTAGCTATTGGGGAAATATAAATAAAAAAGACAATGAGATATCATCTCACACCTCATAGAATGGCCATTATTTAAAAAAAAAAAAGAAAGAAAGAAAGAAAGAAACAGAAAACAGTAAGTGCTAGAGAGGATGTGGAAAAATAGGAACACTCCTTCACTGTTGGTGGGATTGTGAAATGGTACAGTCTCGGTGGAAGACAGTTTGACGGTTCCTTAGGATGCTGAATATAGAGCTGCCATAAGATCCAGCAATTCCTCTACTAGGAATATATCCAGAAGAACTAAAAACTATGACAGATATCTGCACACCAATGTTCATAGTAGCATTATTCACAATTGCCAAAAGATGGAAACAACACAACTGTCCACCAACCAATGAATGGATAAACAAAATGTGGTATATACATATGATGGAATACTATGCTGCTGTAAGAAGAAATGAAATTGGGACACATATGATAACGTGGATGAATCTTGAAGACTTCATGCTAAGTGAAGTAAGCCAGACACAAAAGGACAAATATTGCATGGTCTCATTGTTATGAACTAAATAAATACAAAGAATAAATGCATGGAATTAAAACCTAGATTATAGGTTATTAGGAGATAAGAGGAGGGTTGAGAAGAACTACAGATGTTTAACATATGTAGAAGTTTTAATTAACTTGACTGTGAAAGTGTGGAAATGGATAGAGTTGATGGTAACACATCATAGTGAGTAGCAGCTGGTTTATAAATGGGATTGTGGCTGAAAAGAGTATCTAGGGATGTAAATGTCTATTGAAAGAAAACTAGAGAATAACCTAGTGACAGAATAACACAGTAAACCCAGAGATGGATGAGAATTGTGGTTGATGGTACAGATGCAAGGAGTATCCTTCTGTGATCTAGAGAGGATGTATGTCACTCTTGTAGGATGGTGGGAATGTGGAGAAACATGGCAAAAATACAATTGATGTGACCTGTGGACTATGGTTAGCAGCAATATTGTAATATTCTTGCATCAGCGCCAAAAATGTACTGTGCTGATAGTGGGGGAGGGGTATAGGAAAAAGGTGCCAAATGTACACTATATACCATGGTTTGTGGTAATAGCCTGATGATGATATCTCATAATCTGTAACAAATATTCTATCACGGTTTGGTGTGTTGGTAAAGGGGTGTTGCATGGGAATTCAACACATGTGCATGATTGTTTTGTAAAAATATATATTTTTAAAAATTATAAGGTGGTTTGGGGGAAAATACATGAAATGTAAGATATGCACTATAGTTATTAGTAATATTTTGATGATGGTCTTACATAGTTTGTAACAAATGTTTCACAACAATGCAAGATGTTGATGGAGGGGTGATGGAGGGGACCCCTGTATGATGTTATGCATGTTTGTTTTGTAGGTTCACAATGTTTACTATACACTTATTGTTTATGTATGCTCACATATGAATGATATAGTTCAATTAAAAATATATATATTTTTAAAAGTAGGCCATAGGTCACCAACTCTCCTCCAGCCAGTTCCTGACACAGTAGTGTCTCTACCACCTTCATTACATACTAAGGCATTGATCTGTCCATGTGGTCCTACAATCAGAAATTCTTTACATCATCCTACATTTCCACATATCCCATGAACATGACCTTATCATCATCCACCAACAAGCAGCGACCCCAACAGGCCCTGCATGGACAGGTTTGGAAATACTATGAATAATAACTCATGTCTTATTCCTTATGGTCTCCAAGGCATTTTATCCCACAAAAGTGAGGCTGACAGGGCAGTTTTATTAGCTCCACTTTATATATGAAAAATTGAGGTTCAGAGAAGATGAATGACTTGCTTAAGTCTACTGGAGGAACCAAGGCTTTTGTCTGAAGTCCCTGAGGAAATGGTAGTGGCATTTTGGGATACGGGGAGACAAGGAAAGGAACTAGTTTTAAGGAAGGGAGGGGATTAAGAGTTCTGCTCTGGACATGTTACATTTAATACATGGAGATATGTCAAGTCAGCAGATGGATATTATTCCAGAGATCAAGTCTAGAAATAGACATTTAGAAGCCTTCAGCTTCTAAGTGATATTAAGCCATAGAACTGGATGAGATTACCCAGTGAGAAAGTATATACAAAGAAAAGAAAAGGTCTCAGGTGGGAGGTTCTCCTTCATTTAGAGATAGAACAAAGAAGAGGAATGAGCAAAAAACGAAATCCTGAAACAAGTGACATGGAAAGCAAGGGATAAAAGTGTTTCAGAGAGGAAGGGGTCAGTAAATCCAAATGTTTCTGTGAGCTTGGGTAAGGTGATGACAGAGACTGAGTCATCAGTGTGACAGAAACTCCTCTTCCACATAGGCACACAATATGTTACATTTTCCAGTCTTCCTCCAATTTATCTGGGACCACGTGTCTGAGTTCTGGCCAATGGAATGTTTAGCAAACATCTCACATGCCACATCCTTGTGGAAGCTTTCAATTCAATTATTGTGGTTCCACTCAGCCTTTTGTTCCTGTACCCTCTGTCCCAGAGAAGGGCTGCTTCTCCAGGCTTGGCCCTGAAAAGAAAAGACAGGGAAAGCCCACAAGTCTCAGGAAAGAGAAATAAATATGTGTCAGTGAAAAACACTGAAATTGGGGAGAGGGTAATTTGTTATACAGCATAACCTAGAGAAAGCTGACTATTGCAGCGATATAGTTTTACTCTAAGTCCTTAAATTTAGAGTTAGCCTATCTCACTAATGCACATGGATTCATTTAACTAGAATTAGGTGAATGACAGTACTTGTTGATATCAGGCCCTATGTCCAACTGCTTATAAAATAGCCCAACAAAAGATTCAAGACTTTTAGTAACTCATGATTTAGACATAAATGTGGATTGGATGAATGATTTTGAAACATCTTAGAAGCCTCATAGAACACCACCTGCCAGCAAGTTGATGATGGCTGAGATAAGCACTCAATTTATGATCCTTGTCAAGTGTTTATTTTATTTCATTCTATTTTCTCAAACCTAGCACTTTCTAAGTATAAAGCACCATAGGAAACACTGAGATTACAAAAGATGAAGAAGGTATGGCCCCTGGGCTGGATACCTTCATCCCTCCAGACTTTCCTCCACTCTGCTCTATGCCCCAGGAAGCTGACCCATATGGATAACAGGCTCCTTGTCCTTAGGCTTCTGGTTCAGTTTGGCAAATGGGAAGCAGAAGCAGAGATGGTAAGATAGGAGGAGGATAAAGACAGGGAATTTATTCCCTGGCTTCTTCCATGCTGGGTTGCAAGTTGGAAATGGCCCATTCCTCTACTGAGGTCCTGAGGGTAGGCCTCTCCTGTGGCTCTTTCTGGGATTTAACAATCTCTCCTTCCCCTTGCTCCTTCAAGCCTAGAGGTGGGTAATGGCTCATTCTCAGGTGCTTCAACATCTCTCATTGGCATCCTTCAATTCTGAAGTGATAAGTGGTATCCTCACTAAACACTTCTTAATTTGCCCACTTGAGTGTGCCGTATATTTCCCACTAGTACCCAGACCTCATGTCTAACACAAATAATAGACATGTGGGAAAAAAAAAACACCACCGAGTGTGATCAGATCAGAAATCAAGTCCTGCCCACTACCACGCAACCACGCAAATATCCAATTGTGTGTCTTGACAGTGAAACTCTCCAAAAGGAATAAGTTTGGGAGGACTTCAGTGACATGATTCTATGGTGAATGGCATTACAGGGAGGTAAAGGGGTAAAAAAGTTACATGGAGAGAGAGGATGCTGAGAGCATATTAACTTGGCTGCAAGAGCAAAGAATGTATATGGTGAATAATTTCCTTTTATTAACCTTATCCTTGGGCCAAAATTAATCTTTTCCTAGATTTGTTAGGCTGACCAAATTTATTATCCTTGATGAAAAGAAATCTTCCCAGGTTTGGGGAAAATTAAAAGAAATGTGATATATTTTTCCTGAGATCATTCCCAGGCCCATGGTACTACTCCTCAAAACTAATATTTTGGCGTTTAATAAGCCAAGAAAATTAGGCCATGTAGATAGCTTTAGCCAACAAAGAAAAAAACTCTAGTGTTTAAAGTTGGTGTTGATTTGATCCCATTAGTTTTCTTATGACATCTGAGTTAACATACACCCTGGAACCAGATTTTCAGAAGCCTGTGTTCAGGATGAGAGTAGCCTCCCCAGATCCTATATGCTTTGGTGAACTTAACTATCCCAAATCCCAATCTTCATCTAGTGGATAGTATGGTGAAGTGGCCGGGCCTTTTGAAGTACTGCTCAGAGCATTACAAACAAGGACTATGGTAGAATTTTGGGATTTGAGAGTAAAGGGTAAGGAGAGCTCTTACAAGAGCAAGGGGATGGCAGCTAAGCCCTGCTCCAGCTTGGGAAACATTCAGACATACCCATCTTGGTGGACAGCCATGTCATCAGCATCATTCCAAACCAGGAAGAATGGCTAGGCAAAGCCTTGCAGGAGCATATGACTCATGTGCATCTGTCTGTTGGCTCAGTATAAATTGGCTTGGCCCATTGTGTTGGTTATTGTCTCAAGGACCCAAATCTAAAAATAAGTTACTGCGTTACTTATTTCAGAACTAAATAAACAATCATCTCTCCAACCTTATTCCACCCCTCGGCAGATATGGCAAATAACCAAAAGTCAGATAAATGGTCAAAGAATTGTCCCTGTCAAGGGACCTTGGTGATCATCTAGTTCTTAAGTCGTTACCTTACAAATGAGAAAACTCAGGCCCAGACATGGCTTATGGCTTGCCCAAGATCCTATAACCAGTAAGGACAGGATCACACTTGGTTACAAGTCTGTCATTAACTAGCAATGACTTCTGACTCCTCTCTCAGCACATATTCTACTATCCCATACTGCCTGGAAAGTTCTTCTCCATCCCCAACTTTTGTACAAATCTTTTCCTTCTTTTTGTTCAGTCATTTTTGTTTTATGACTTTGTATTTGCCTTCCTAAGGCATTTTAGAAGTAGCTCAAGTTGATGTAACGCAGGGCATTTGCTGAGCGCCTATGAGTGCCAGGCGTCATGCACATATGAAGCACTTGGTGTGTGGTTATGGACCTGGGCTATAGATGAGAGGCCATCCTATCATCAGGACATGAGAGAAGCAAGAATATGGGGCAGGGCAATAGGTCAGATGGTCATGGTAGTACCTTCCTTGTGAGGTATTATGGTCCTCAAAGAGGATTGTGGTGGTGATGATAGGAATGAAAAGGCTAGGACAAATGAGAAATGCATTTCAGAGGTAAAATTGACAAGACCTGGTGACCAAATGGGTGTTAGGACAGGAAAGAAAAGGAGGGATGATAAGGACATTGCATTTTGGACATTTCAGATGTGAAGTACTAATGGGGCACAATTTTGGAGACAGCTGACAAACAGGGTGAGGTTAATGCTGGGATTCAGGAGAGTGGTCAAGGTCAGATATCTATACAGAGGGTATGGCTTAAGCAGTAGAGGTAGACTTTGCCTTGCTAGAAGTTACCAAACTCTCTGCTAAAATTCTTCTATTGCTTTGTAATAGTTGAACTATACCAGGTACTAGCAAAGATGGTGAAAATACAAAAAAAAGAATAGGACAAGAACAATAGCCCACATGGGCTACCCAAGGGGAAGGCTAGCCCTTGCCCTCTTGCTCAGCAACTGTTCTTCCCACCCTTCACTCCAAATAGCCCACTTCCTCCAGGAAGCCTTCCTGTTTTAAGATGAGAAGCACTAGCTTACCTACCTCTTGTCCTAGATTTGGGCTTATCATCATCCCCCCTTATTTACATACTTGTCTTTGGAGATTCCATGTTTCTGTTTGTAGCATACCCAGGCACTTAGCAATAATTATTTTCTGATGACAATAGTGCTGTTGCATCATACATCTGAACATCTCCTTCCATTAATTGCCCATCTTCCCATTGCTACCTCCTTTCTCAGCCCCCAGCTCCCAGCTCCTTTCCCCTCAAATCTCCCTGGCACTCTCTTATCTATCATATACTCCTGATAAGTTCCAGAGACTTATTCTTATGAAACAAAATTTTAAAAATTCACGTCACAACGGATAAACCTGTTTAAAATAGACTTTGGCTTTGTAAATATTCTCTCTACATTAGAACTACTCCCTAAATGTGTAAACATCTCTATATGATAAACCTCTAACTCAATTTCATTTTAAATATTTGTAAAATTTCCACTGGAACATGCAACAATGACTAGTAGCAATGGCAATTAAAACAGAAGCAAGGAAAAATGGAAAAAAAAAAAAAATAGAAGCAATGAAATTGGATAAAAACAGAAGACAACTAAGGCCACAGTAGTGGGGAAGCCAAGCCACAGAGGAACAAGAAACTCCAAGGACAGAGCCCCTTAGGAAAACTGTCCACTTCCTCCTCTCCGGAGCAACATTGTAGTCAAGTGGTGGTTTGTCTTATCATGAAAGGGATGCCCTGCCTAAGTAGTGGAAGGGCAAAGGCTTTGTTATGTACACTGCACCCAAGCAGCACCACAAGTTACTACAAACACCATCAGTGTGTAGAGACGCTTCACACACAGCCTTCTAGAATATCCAAAACTACAATAACATCACCAAAGTCAAGGTCCTTTTACTGATACCAGAATAGAGAGGCCATTATGAGGATGAACTTGAAGTCTGAAATCCTCATAGACTATAACTTGAGCAGGTCTCCTGCTGGCTACTTAGCATCTCTTGTTTGATCTATCACACCTTCTGTATAACAGACCAAACAGAACAATTTAAGCCGCTTCAACCACTCCTTGGCTTAGAGTTTACATAAAGATAAAGAGAATTTCCTGCAGAACATTTCCCACAACAGCTAATTTCCCACCATAGCATCTTGTCTTCTAAGGCAGCCCCTCAAGTAAGAACACAGGCCAGGCCCCACCACACCCAGTAATGGGAACTTTGCTGACAAATGTTTCTCATCTGTAAACCCAGTCCGTTTACAGGGCATTATGCAGAGTTACGAATGTATTCCATATGTGCTCCATTTCTGAAATGCTGAGGCCTCAGCTCCAAACCAAAATCATGTTACTATTACTGTTGTTGTTGTTATTTAACATTTGTTCTTTTTTACAAGTGCAAAGTACAACACGATCATTTCATTAGTATCTCATCATCTGGAGCCCAGACCCTGTTCTCTGCAGAGAATTAAAACAGAGGTGGTTTGGAGAAATATGTTGGCATCTTGTATTAGCAGCCAAAGGGGTGCAAAATGCCAGAAATTGGTTGGTTTTCATAAAGGGTATTTAATTGGGGTAGAAGTCCACAGTTACCAGGCCATAAAGCATAAGTTAAAGTTACTTCCCTCACCAAAGTCTATTGCCACGTGTTGGAGCAAGATGGCTGCCGAAATCTGTGAGGGTTCAGGCTTCCTGGGTTCCTCTCTTTCCAGGGCTTCCTGGTCTCTGGGCTTAGCTCCTCTGCTATCATCACAAGGTCAGCTATAGACTATGAGGCTCTCTAGGCTTTGCCTTTCTCCACAAGGCCAGATGTAGATTATCAGGCAAACAGCTTGTTTCTCTTCCCGGACCCTTCTCTCTTTCCTCACGACGAAGCTCCTCTGTGTGTTCACTTCCCAGGGCTCCAGCATTAAAACTCAGCATCAGAACTCCAACATCAAAACTCCAACTATCTGCTCTGCCAGGTAGTTTTATCTCTGAGTAGGACTCAATGTCCTACTGACGTGGCCCAATCAAAGCCCTAATCATAACTTAATCATGCCCAGAGGAACAGACCAGTTTACAAGCATAATCCAAAATCTACTTTTGGAATTCATAACTAAATCAAACTGCCACACATCCCTATAGACTTGGTCTCATTCTCCCACCTGAGCCATCCATCTAAACACTGTAAGAATCAGTGGTTCTCACCCCTTCCAGTCTCTATCAAGGGATGATGAGAGACAAGACTCACCACAGTACTCTTATTCTCTCTTGGGGAGAATGTTTGCAAGTTAGGGGAAATGATGGTCTATAGGTGGGTGCCTGATAGAGAACTCTCCAAGAGGAAAATGAACTCAAAGATTTCTGGAAAGATAGTGATCCCGCTTAGGGCATTATCCCAGTCATTTTAAAAATTCCAGGTGAATGGCACCTTCTCTACTTCAACCCCACTCTCACAAACTCAGGCCAAGTTCATAAGCCCATCAGTGTACTTGAGCATTTCAAAGCATTTTGATAGTAAACTAAAAAAAAAAAAAAAATCCACAATGATGCACACACCTGCTTCCACTATTCACACTCAGTTTGGCTCAGAAGTGATGTTTCCATGGAAGTTGGGGCTTTGGAAGCCGGGGGGGGGGGGGCCGGGGGGAGTGCATTACTTAAATCAAAGATTAGCAGCTTTCCCAATGCACTGAAAGAAAAATTGAACACAGAATTTTCTCAATCGTAGGCATTTCTCCCATAAATTTTTATTCAGCCCTCAGTGCCTATTACCTCTTGCCTGTTAGCCAGAAAGACATAAGACAAAATAAATGAGTGAGTAAAAATATTAATGAGAAAACCACAGCCACAAGTAGAGCGATCCATGAAAAAGCAAGTTCTTGAAGGGCATGTGTGTCATGTTTTTTCCTGCATTTTTGCATTAATACTATCCTTTGCTTGCTAGAGAAATTGTACCTTGCTCATTTGAAGGAATTCAACAAATCATATTTTATGGTATTCACAATTTCCAAGGCCTCAGCACCAGGCCTGGGTAAGGTAGATTTGGTGAAAGAACACAGGGCTTTGAGCCTGGTCTTGGTTCTCACACTTGGGCAAGGTCTTTCACTAACTTGACCTTTCCAAGCATCAGCTTCCACATCTGTAAATGGAAATGACAGTGACTACTCTGGGGATTAAATGAGATAATGTATGAGATATGCCTGGTCATGCGCAATAAATGTGAGTGATCATTATTAAGAGGACTAAATGAAAATACACTTTAAATATGCCCAGCATGAGTCCTCAGGCTTGCAAGGTTATCCACAAATGCCAGCTCTTTTACCTTCCCCTGCAATCATTCTCTGAATTTCACCTTTCCAGACAGATGACTGTCACTCCACAACCTCTCTGCCCTGAGCTTCCTTGAGCTCCAGGAAGATGCTAGGCCTCTGCTTCTCTGCTGTGTGTAAGCACAGGGCCACCAGCTGACACAGCATAGACAGCTCCCAAAAGCCCCAGGAAGTGGAAGCTCAGGCAAAAATGAAACCAACCAGGCAGAAAGAAGTGAAAAACTCCCATTCCTTGAAGCAAAAAACTCCCATTCCTTAATGGGGCCCAAACACTGCTGCTTCCTCACACACACACACACACACACACAAAAGCCCCAAAAAGTCCCCTGTCTGGGGTCCACCCAGACCCTAGGATCGTCACCCTCTCACAGTTTTGCCTGGACCAAGCCCAAGGAGCTTAAGTCAAATGCGGGAGGAAAAAAAAAGCCAACCCCATGGAGATGCACAGCCTGTGAGCTTCATCACAAGGTGTTAATCAGTTAGCAGAAGAACTGGGATAGGAAAGGCTCTTCTCAAAAGAGAGCAGAAAAGCCAGCTGGAGCAGGAGTGCGGCCCCCAGCCCCACTCTCCGAAGTGGCTCCAGTGTTGTCTTCCTTAAGGTGAATCTAATTGTTTAAACAAGATTTAACAAGCATGGAATTTGAAAGGGAAAAGGAGAGAGAAGGAAAAAAAATTTTTTTAATGGGGGTGTAATTTTTCTTCCCCCAAAACCCAATACAAATATAAATCATAACAATAGCTTTGGCCTTTGGTAGCTTAAAAAAAAAAGGGGGGGGGGAGGGGAGTGGGGAGTTTCTTCCATGCTGAAGGTGTCCTGGGAAAATTAATTCCCCAGGATCAACATAACACAGAGTAATTACAAAGGAGCATTGAACTCAGAATCACCATCTTCTCTTTGTTTAGAGAAAAGAAACACCTAGACAGCTTCGCAGCCCTAAAGCATTTCTGCATCAGCTGCTATAAAATAAGAAAACCACCAGCACAGAGACCCAAGGACCCACAATAGATCCACATGTGAGGATTCAGAGTCAGATTCTTGATTCATACGTTCAGCAATTTAGTCATTCAACAAACACTTTGTGCATACCTACCAAGTGCCAGTTACCACGGTAGAGCTACAACCACAAACCAGGTAGAAAGGAGCTTGTGGAGCAGGAGGCTTGTAAAACGGGCCATATTAGGTGCTATTTGTACACAGGGAGGAAGCATGATTGGTTCTGCCCAAAAGGGACAATGAGGTAAGGGACTGCCTCAGGTGAGAAGGGACATTTGCACTGGACTTTTTTTTTTTTTTTTAAGATTTATTTTATTTATTTATTTCTCTCCCCCTCCGTCCCCCATTGCTTATACTTGCTGTCAGTTCTCTGTCAATTCATTGTGCACTGTGTCTCTTCGTCCTCTCTTTAGGAGGCACCAGGAACCAAACCTAAGACCTCCAAGGTGAGAGAGAGGAGCTCAATCACCTCCGCTCCCTGCTTTGTTGTGTCTCTCATTGTGTTTCCTCTTTGTGTCTCCTTGTTGTGTCATCTTGTTGCATCAGCTTGCCATGCCAGCCCACCAGGCCAGCTCACTGTCTTGCTCATCTTCTCTAGGAGGCACCAAACACAGAACTCAGGACCTCCCATGTAGTAGGTGGGTGCCCAAATGCTTGAGCCACATCCACTTCCCTGCACTGGACCTTAAAGAAGGCATTCCTTAAGAAAAGAATGGACATCAGAACTTCTAGACAAAACAGAGGTGTCCCCAGGCATGCCGGGTCCCAGGGACATACACGAGACAGAAGGGTAGCTGTATCCAAAATTGCTAAAGCTTTATTTACCATTCCCCAGAGCAGAGACTTTGTCCTGTGGGTCGTGGAGAGTCACAGAACAACATCATGAAGAGCACACTAGATTAAGGGTCAAGGAACCAAGGGATCTGCCACTCCCTTGCTGTGTGATCTCGGGCAAGTTGCCTTCCTTCTCAGGGCCTCGGTTTCTTCCTATGTCAAGAACTGAGCTAAATGATCTTTTGATTCCATGAGAGGCAAGCAAAACTATGTGGGGATAGAGCCATGGTTTAGAAACCACATCGCTGGAACTTTGAATTGATTTCATCTGGACAAAGCATGTATGTGTATGCATCTCCACATGTGTACACTTCAATCACATCCCCTCCAATCCGTCTTCTATTTTCTTACCAATTAAAATGCTTCAGCCTTGCGAAGTCCCCACAGGATCAAGCTAAAAGCTCCTCAGAATGGAATACAAAGCCCTTCATAACTCAACTTTATAACTGTTGGACTTCAGATATCTGCTCTTTGGCCCATAGTGCTTCACCTGCCCCGGAATGCCCTTTCCCTACCCTTGCTTATTTAATAAACTCCTGTTCACTCTTTAAATCCTTCTTCAGGGATGATCTGTTCTACCCAGTGTTCCCTCACCTCCCATGTAGTTTCATCACTCCCTCCTTCTACCTGCCTCTCTCCATGCCTGTGACAATGGATTGTAATGACTTGCTCACACGGCTCTTATCCCCACAGATGACAAACTCCTCGAGAGCAAGGACCATGACTCAGTGAAACTGCTCCTAGTAGAGTGCCTGAACATAGAACACCCTCAGCAGATGTCTACCAAGCTGAACCCTTGCATTTTTATTTAACTGTTCTGATTGTGTGCACAATACAGGGTGATCCCACAATGGTTTGGGGGGAACCAGGGTCTCCTAGAGTTAAATCAGCTGCCAGAAAAGAACTGCCCAGCATAGGTCAGGGGCCCATCCATTTCCTTGTATACTCCCAGCTTTTCATAAATTCACATCAGACTGCGGAAGAGGCAGGTGGGTCCTCAAACTAGTCCAGCAGTTTGTCATTTTCATGATGCCATAAGATCCCAGAATTTAGAAGGATCCTTGAAGCCATTCTAGTATTCCACGAGGTACAGAACTTCTCTATACCAGATCCCTGACAGATCACCATCCAACCTAAGCACGTTTCACCACACCATGAGAGGGCTGTCCTATTCTTGACTAGTTATTAGAAAATGCTTCCTCCTTATTTAACCCACTAATCCCAGGGCTCCTTGTACTCCTGTCTAACAAAGCCTCATTCAAGTAAAGCTACCCAAGAACCAAGAATAGGTGAATATGCAATCCAAAAATGTCCAGGAATCTCCCAAAGGTTATTAAAAAGCAATCAAATGATAAACCACACACAGCTTCTTAGCACCCTCTTTGCCATGCTTCTCTTTTGATCTCCTACCCACAGGGCAGAGGCCTCCAAAACTTCCAGCCAAGCCCGCAAGCGGCTGCAGCCTCCCTCCCAGTGCCCCACCCCCATCCTGTCCCCTTGTTTATTGCATGATTATTGTGGATAATCTTCACCTCTCTAGCTTTTTTTATTTTCTGTTGATTCCTCTTTTACCCCATTCTCCAGACTCTGCACTATAAAAGAAGGCCCATGACCTGACCCATTAAGCAAAGATCCCTCTTCCCTGTAGGAAAAACACGTTTTAAAAAAATTCTTTTATTATAGATTGATTGAAATATGGGCTTCCGTGTGACAGGAAGCCTCATGCTTTTCTTCCGTCTTTTCTTCTCCGGTCTACACAGACCCCATTTCCTCAACTGATCCTCAAACAGCACCACTCCCAGAGCCTTCAGCATTCTGGTTACCCTCCATTTGATATCCTTGAATAATCCCCACTATCTTTTAAATGTTGTGCACAGAACTGAATATAATAATTCAGGGTGGATTCCAGCCAGAGCACTGTGGAATTTTCCATGAATGGGAAACTTCATTAATGCAGCTGAAGGATGCTTTGCTTTTTCAATGTTTTCTAAAAAACAAAAGTACAGTCCAGTTCAAACCTGAACACTAACTAACCTTGAGAGGCGGCCACTACACTCTGTACATAAGGCGTCTTGGCTGAATACACGCACTTCCTAGAACATCAGTCAGGGCTGAGCATTCACAGGCAGACCACCATGTGGTAGGGTTCGAGGGGTTCAGAGCATCCCCACCCTTCCTCCAAAAAGTATACCCACCTTCAGGACACATAACCATCTCATGTTACCCATCCTTCTGAATAAAGGCATTGAAAGCAATTGCTAAGATGCAACTATGTCCATAGGAGGATGATACCCTAACTTGCCGTGAATTAATGCCTAACTTAAGTTATCTAACATTCAATTGGCTACTGCTAAGGGAAGTAAGGAAACATCTGAATTTGCCACGTGGAAGATTGTGTACATCCAGGGGCAGGATGAGGTGAGGGAAAGATGATGAGAAAACTCGAGGGTCCATCTAAGGGGACTGGCCCAAGCATAAGGACCTCTTGGTTAGCTCACAGGGTACGCTCAGGCTGTGCGGCTCAGCTGGGCTTGGACTTGCCATGAACAGTCTGAGGTGGAGACACGCTGGTCTCAGCGTTCCGTGAAGCACACCGCGAGACTGCCCTCTAGCGGTAGGAACAAGCCCTCATCACCCCTCAGTTATGGGCAGATAAGTATGGATTTAAATTTTCCCGTTACCTTCTTCACTCATTCATTCAACAAACATGGGATGAATTGCCACTTTGGGCTAAACACCGTGATGGGCACCAGGGAGATAAATGAATAAGGCATTATTGCTGCTGTCAAGGGGGTTTCAACCCAGAAGAGTAAGTAGTACAAGTCATGGGGGATGTGTGCGCCAAGGACAGTGGGTGTAAAACGCTGTAAAAGGAAGGTCTTGGCAAGGGACGCGACCCTCAAGCGGAGGATGTTTGTCAGACAGAGAGGTGAGGGACGGGCATGCCAGACAAAATAGCACAAACTGGAGGTGTTTTGGCCCCATCTCAAAAGGAGAGACAGTGAGGGTCATGGCCAGAGAGGAGGCTGGAGAAGAGTAAGCAGGGCCAGGTCAAGGAGGGCTTGACCGTCAACCTGAAGATGATAGGAAGTCAAAGGGGCATACATCGATTTTATAGATTTAAAAGGGTTGCTCTGATAAAAGGAGCAGAAGCAGAACTACAGTGAAGGCAGGGGAAAACATGAGGACATAAATTGAGGGTCAAGATGTGGGGAAAGCAAGGAAGAGGGTTGTTAAGGAAAGAGGATCTATAGGAGTTGGTTGCAGATTGGGTGTGGAGGGTAAAGGGAGTGATCAAGACTAACTCCTAGTTCCTAGTCTGGGAGACTAGCTTGATGGTGATCCACCACTCATCACACAAAAAATAGAGGAGAAGGAGCAGGTTGGGAAGAAATATGATGAGTTCAACTTTGAACATATAGAACTGGATGTACCTGAGGGACAACTAAGAGGTAACTGACTCATTAGTCTGAAGCTCTGGGAAGAGGCTGCTGATTTGGGGGTTGGGAGTAATCTATGCCATTGGAAGGAAAAAGATCTCTGTAGATAACCAGTCAACTGAAAGAAAGAAAAGAACTGAGGACAGCCTATTAGAGAAAACTAAGGTTTAAGAGGCAAGCAGAGGAAGAGCAGCCTCCCACGGAGACTAAGTGGAAAGACTCAGGCAGAAGGAGGACTAGAAAAGAGTTGAAGCCAAGGAAGAGAAAGCCTCAAGGAGGGGAATGTGATCAACTTTGTCAAACAGCTACCAAGACAAGTAAGTTGAGAGCTAAAATGAGCCCATTGGTTGGACAACTCTCTGCAGTGGTGGAGGTGAAACCCCAACTGCAATAAGTTGAAGAGTAAATGGAGATGATGGAGGTAGTGTGGTCTTGCAGATATTCACCTTTATGGTTTCTTCAATTTGGATTCAAAATATCAGTCTTGTTTCCTTCTATCACTCAGCACCTAGGACTACTCAGGTAAAAGTTTAAGAGATGTAAATTCTTCATTCCATAATATTCCTCACAGGGTTGTGATAAGAATTCAATAAAATTCTTTATGTAAAGCACTTAGAAAATTGCCCAGCATATAGCAGACACTCAGTCAAAGCTAGCTCCGTCCCTGGCTGTAAGACATAATTAGGAAAGTAAATCTAACAGGATAAAAACCCACATTAGATTAGCTGATGTTTAGGCTGAGCAAGTCACAGTTCCCACCGCTTAACTGGATAACTGAGAGTGGGTTCAGGTCTGTGCATAATCTCCACCAAGAGGGCCTTGTGATTAAACGGCTCAGATGTTCAGCTGGGGGATCAGAAACTGGAGCCTGGGATTGAAATCCATTACTGACCACAACAAATCATCCTTATAGATAAAGATGTTGGACTTACAAAGGTTATGTAACTTGCCCAATTTCACACATTCTTTCTCAGGAAACAGCGTCCATTTTTAAACTGTGTCACCTGCAGGGTATCCCTTTTGAAGGCTTAGGAGGATCCGAGAGGAACACACACACACACACACACACAAGCCCAGTTCATTCTCAACTCTACAGCAAGCTCATTGTCTCATGAGCTGGATAAGCTCCTCTCACTACTCCATGCCTCAGTTTCCTCATTTGGAAAATGGGATGAAATAGTCCTGTGGCTCCCCACCTCCCTGTAGGGAGTGGCCCTGATAAGATCATGCCTGGGGCTCCAGAGGAAGGTAAAGCCAGGAAGTAGCATTGGATTTTCTGACTTGGACAGAGGGAAGGTCCAGTATAGCTTCCTCACTCTGAGTGAATATGTGCACATTCAGATTCCCAGACCTAACAGAGCATATGAATCACTTCTGAGGCCCAGAACAAATGGGAACTTAGGGATTTTGACAGTTCTTCTCAATGAGCAGCAAGTAAATAAAAGC
Organism: Tolypeutes matacus; assembly: GCA_026826555.1. Lineage (NCBI taxonomy): Eukaryota > Metazoa > Chordata > Mammalia > Cingulata > Chlamyphoridae > Tolypeutes > Tolypeutes matacus. The sequence continues at coordinate 15,976,638 of JAKSZT010001178.1, forward strand.
TCAATGTAAATGATAGGCCTCCAAGTGAAAAGGTACTAGACCAAGCCTAAACCTGATTCTAATGAGGTATGTAAATTGTTGTATGGGTCTTGGGACTTGGTTTCTTCACCCTGCTCTCACCCATAACCTTATACCTTCCTCTGATTTTAACTCAATTCCACGTTCTGAATCCAAACAAAGGAGCTGGGAATGTCTTTATTGGATACAATGTAAAGGAATTTCTTTATGGGGTTCCTCTGAAACATCTCCCACCCAACATTTATTAATCTCATATGTTTCCTTCATCACCCCCACCAAGGGGCTGCTTTCCTTTCTACCACTCTCACTGTCTGTCCCCTTGCCTTCCTCCTCCCCTACCGTCTAGACACAACACACACACCCCTTTAGCCATTCCAGGTTGTCAAAAGGAATGAGCCAACCTGAAGGCATCTGATGACCTCTGCCTGCAGAAGTGACACTCATGGGCCTGGCATGTTCTCTGGTCACCCCATCACCAAACCCATCCTCCCTTCAGTCTACCTGTTCCTGAAAGCCCACTTCTTCTGGAAGGTCTTCTTAGATTAATCATCAGATTAATCCAAGATAGAGTCAGGTTCCTCTGTCCCACCCTACCTCAATCTATATCTTAAAGCTGTTCCTACAAGCTACTTTCTTAGTTCAATTATTCACTCATCGCTTTTCTCACCTCCAAAGTATACTTAACTTTTATGCATAACTGATATTTAGTCTCTACTGGGAAGTTATGTAACTTGTGGATGGCTTCTCCGGTCATGTGTGTCACATCCTCTTCTGTCAGCACTGCAGGGAGGGTGAGTTCCCTCTGTGCGGCTCTAGATAAACATTAAGGAGGAATTTGCAAAGATGAGAACAGCGATGATCACATTCAACAATCATTTATTGAGCCCCTCCTATTTGCTCAGCAGTGTGTTCAGTTTTGGTGTGGTTGGGGCTGTGAGGGAGCCATAGAAAAACTATAAAGCACCGTCCTTGCTTTATAGTGGAGAATAATATCAATCCCTCACTTAGTGCCACAATTCACAGTTGCTAAGCTCTCTTGCACATTGGCATTTGATCCTCGTCCTGGTGAGATTGGCTGGTCGGATGTCATTGTTCCTACTTTACAGATGAGGGACTAGATGTCCGTGTCTTGCTGAAGGTCACACAGCAGAGGGTGCCAGAGCAGGGACTCCTCAATCTGGAGCCAGGAGCCAGGGAAACAAAGGAAGCAAAACACCCCCAGGCCCAAACACAAACCTCAAAGGGCAATAAACAAAATTGTAGGTGATGGGTACAAAAGGACATGTACGGGGGAGCAAGTGTAGCTCAGTGGCTGAGAACCTGGCTGTCATGTATGAGGTCCTGGGTTCAATCCCCAGTATCAACAACAACAAAAAAAAAAGGACATGTACAGCTAGTGCATGTTAGAGGTATTCAAAGAATTACAGAGAAGAGGAGTCTGCCAAGTAGACAGAAGACAAACACCCCCTAGAAATGGCCTTTGAGGGCAGCATTGAGTTGCTTCCATTCTGGTCCCACGTCCTCTGCTCTGGGAGAGCAGCATGCTGCTTGACACCAGACCCAGAAAATAACATTAGTATTCTCCAATACATCATTTTCTGGGCACAAGTATTAGGAAATCGTTTGACTTGAAATGATGTCTACACCCTGAAGGAAACTGAAATTTGCACAGTCTACTGCCATTACACATCGGTTCTTCCAGCCGGACTCTCTGGGAAGGACAGGCATTGCTTTCCTTGCCCCATCCCTGTCATATCCCATCCCTCCACACTCCTCACGTTCCTGCTGCTCCATACTCACAGAACTTCTGGATTGCAGTTGAGCCTGCAAATATATTTAAATTAAGGTGTGTGTGTGTGTGTGTGTGTGTGCATGAGAGTGGACATTCCCTTGGTCTTAATTCTTCCAGTCTCTAATAAACTAGTTAGACCAATATATATTTTGTTTGCATGAGATTGAGTTTAACCAATGTCTCCTCTTGTCATGGGGGTTTTCATGGTGTGGTGAAGCTGTATGTACCTCAGAAAAAAAAGTATGTTCTAAATCTAATCCATTCCTGTGACTGTAAACCCAGTGTAGGTAGGCAATTTTAATGAGGTACTTCAGTTAAGATGTGACCCATCTGATTCAGGATGGGACTTAATCCTATTACTAGAGTCCTTTATCAATGAAATGAATATATATATAGAGAGAAAGCTACAGAAGCAAGAAGCTGGTATCAGTGAAACCCGAAGAGAAGGGAGAAACCATAAGACGCTGCCATGTGCCTTGCCATGGGGCAGAGGAGCCTAGGATCACCAACAATTGGCCTTTGGGAATAAAGCATCGCCTTGATGATACCTTGATTTGGACATTTTCTTGGACTCTAACCATAAGCAAACAAATTCCCACTGTTCAAGCCGAATCATTCATGGTACTAGGAAACTAAAACACTTGGATATAAGAACCCAGGAAAAGCCAAACAGCCTGGCAATGGGGCGGGGGTGGGGAACAGCACTTGGAGGATGGTTCTAGAACTGGAGCAGCCTTGGGGCCCTCAACCACAGGAGTTTGTACATAGTCCATCTAATGTTCCACCATTAGCACGAGTTGACTTCCTTCTCTGCCTGTTTTTCTCACCACTTGGTGGCCCTCTCATTCTCTGTACTCTTTATAGCTGTTCCCCACCCCACAGGTCCTGCTTGTCAGAGCACCTGCTGCTGTCTAATGCTGGCTTGCATGTAGCTATTGTGGCTACCCTCCCATACCCACTACCGATCCTGCAGCTTCAGCTCACACTGCTATCTCATTCTCAGTCAGTGTCTTCTGGTTCAACATAGTTAAATAGGAATCTGACTTGGCCCAGCTCATCTTTTCAAACAAGCCAAGTCACTGACTGCCTCCATGGATTAGTTGCCTTTAGATCAGATGCTCTATCCAGTCTGGGGCCGACCTTGTGCAAAAATGAAAGTCTTGAGCTATTTTCCAGATCGGGGGGACTATGAGGGGGAAGTTGGGCAGATAGATACAATGTCAGCCACATCCAGACTTGCCTCTACCTTTCCCTCAGCCAGGCCCTTTATACTTCCTATCTGAGGCTCCCACAGTAGCCCCTCATCTGAATCCCTGCTTCCAACACTGGGCTCAGATTTAAAACCTACCCTGGTCTCATGCCACGGTTTGTTTTTTTAGTTTGTTTTGGTTTTGTGGTGTCTTTCTCTCTCTTTCTTCTGTCTTTATTCTCTGGTGCTTCCATTCATCTATTTAGAGACTCATCAACTGGACTGCAAAATCCTTAAGGCTAGGGAGGAGCTCACCTTCCCATATAAGACAAAGCCCTTGGTATCTAATATACCATGCAGGCCAGAAGCATGAATAAATGAACATACTGATTAATTTAGGGAGAAAAAAGACAGACCAATGGACCATCACTGTCTAGAACAAGCTAGCCCCTCAGAGGCCTAGACAAATGGCCCTCTGCCCACCCTGGCCAGTCCCTCTGCCCACCCCTGCCAGCCCCTCTGCCATGCTCTGCTTTCCCAAGGTCCTCACTCACAGCAGCAGGTGAATAAGCCCTCAGCCACCCCAGATGCCCACACTGGAAGGTCTGAGGAAAAAGCCTTCCTAGTCTCCTAGATTATGTTGTTTATAGCCCACATGGAAAATTAGCCATCTAATTTGATCACAGGAACTCAAGCCAAGCTGAGCAAAAGAGGGGCTCAGGAGGACATTATGAAAAGAGGGTCTGCGGTGGAAGGTGGAGTAAGGGAGGCAGAGAGAGGGTCATTCCAGAATGTCTTCAGCTGAATCCACACCCTGGGCCCAGCATGCCCTCAGGCAGTCCCTCATCAATTGTGGCCAGTCATCTCATCCGGCCCACCTACCTCCCAGGGTTACTGCAGAAGTCAAATGCAACCATAAATGCAAAAGCTGGCATCATTACCATCATCATCATCATTTTGAGGCAGATAATTGTGTCTGCTGTGGCTCAGAGTCCCTTAGGGGTTTGCCTTCCAAAACAGACACACTCATCCAGACATACAAATCAGAGACACAGAGGGGAGAAATTAAAACAAGATGCAAACAATTATGTGTGTGTGTATATCAGGTATCAAATGAAGCCAAGCGATTGTTTATTTTCAAGCACAGGGTTGTTTCCAGTGTGTAACCCATATGCTGGCACAAAATCGATTGAAATGAGGAAGAGGGAATGAAAGTGTCGGCCCCGTTCCAGGTGCTCTGAGTGCGTTGATTCCTCACAGCAGCCATCCGAAGTTGATGTTATCATCTTCTTTTTGCAGAGAAGGAAAGCAGGTCTGTGGGAAACTCGAGGCTTGAACCTAGGTCTGTCAAACTCCAAATCTGATATTTGTCTGGCCTCCCCTAGAACAGGGGTTCTTAACCCTTCAAGGGGTCCGTGGAAAGATTTCAGGGGGTCTGTGAGCTTGAATTGAAAAAAATCAACTTCTTATCTTTATTTTCTCTGACCTCTAACTGAAATCTAGCAATAAATGCAATAAATTACAATAGTATTCATTTCATATCACATTACTGCAAATCTTGAAAAATCACTTATGCTCATCCACACTTCAAAATTACAGTAGTTGCTAGGCCCGACACTGGTTGAGTGTCATAAAACTATCTGCCACTACATTCTGAGAAGGGGTCCATGCTTTTCACTCGACTAGCAAAGGGGTCCATGAAACGAAAAAGGTTAAGAACCCCTACCCTAGAACCTCAGGTCAGCATGGAGATTACCCAGGCCAACCACTCTTCAGAGAGGTCGGTCAATGAAAAACCACACTTGGGTGTCCCTAGTGATGGGACACTCACTGCCTCCTGCAGCAGTTACAGATACCTGTGACCATCAGAAAGTGACTGTGCCAGCATGAGGAGGGACCACACCCCCTCCTAGGAAAGTGGCCCTCTGCAATCCTCCTTGACTTCCTCATAGAAAGGGGTACAGGGGAGTGCATGTAGCTCAAGTTGCTGAGCATCTGCTTCCCATGTATGAGGTAAAGGATTTGATCCCTGGTACCTCCTAAAAAAAACAAAAACCAAGCAAACAAATGAAAACCTCTGAGTGTAGTTCAGAAGTCGAATGCTGGCTTCCCGCATATAAGGTAACAAGGTCCTGGGTTCAATCCCCGGCCCCAGTATCTAAAAAGAAAAGTTGGTGTGCGGAGGGGGGTACACACTAGTACCCAGAGGAACCTTAACAACTTAATTTGTTTTCACACTTGTCATTCAAAGACCAAGCAGCATGTTCTGTTGTGTAAACGTCCCTAAGGTTTAAAGAATGAGACCACCAATGAGATAAATGCATAAACAAAAAGCACATAAGAGAACAAATGGCCCAGAGCCACAGGACACAACAGTCCCACTAACAGCTAAAAGGAGTCTGGTGACCTTGAGTCATTAATCTCCATTTCATGGCCTCTGCGTGATAGAACCACCCACATTCATAAACTGGGCTTCTGGGCCTTTTCAAAGTTCCTAGCATCGAAACCCCTGCTCTTCTCCTTAATGAAATCAGGCATACTGGGACCCATGAGGATATTGGAAAAGCCTGAGAAAGGAACTTAGAAGGGGAAGCAGAGAGGAGGCTGCTGGCATCTCATGCAGGGGCCCAGGGACTCTCCATCCAGACCAGGCCCTGTGAGCGACGTGTTCCTGCTGCTTATAATCAGCAAATCTATGTTTGTGGAGTTGGTTTGTTTTCATTCAGTGGACCTGCACCTCATGTTTTTCAAATATGTGGAAAATAATGCAAACAGCTTAATAACTGGGGTGACTTTTTCACCACAGCTGCCCCTGAGGAGCAGATGTTCAGAACCTACAGAGGAGAGTCAGATAGCAAGCAGGTGGGAGCCCACTCAGGACCAAGCTCCAGGATAGCCCGTGCCCTCCGAGACCCTGGCAGGCCCACTCAGGCCCCAAGCCTGCACGGCAGCTCCCCTCGAGTGACCCATGCAGAGGAACTTTCCATAAAGACAAGGCCTGACTCAACCTCTCCCAAGCAAACCAGACACCAGCCACCAAACTGCCAGCACAAGAGTTTCCATAATGAGAAGCTTCCAGGAAAGCCCCATAAAACCTTTACTGTAAATTCAATAAACTGGATTTCAAACATGGTGGCTGGGCCATGGAAACCTGTAGCCGCACTACCACCCTCCCCACTCTCTGCCATCTCCATGCACAGAAGTGGGCCATTCCAGCCCAGACAGATAGGGAGCCCCACCTTTCTCCCCAGTGTCCTCCCTGGTCCCCAAGTTGGCTTTCGCATGCCCTCCCCACACCACCAGCACCTCCAGGCTAACGAGGGCCAGGCATGGCGAGAGGCCAGGATGTACTGGAAATATATAAATTTGAAGGCCGTATGAGGAATTCACTGGGAGAAAATCCTGCTTTTTTAATTAATTCATAAGAATATTTGGAGTTTTATGTATGGGAAGAAAACAAATCATTTTCCTGACCCTATATAACACAATTCTCAAGGATGAATTCAAATGTTGCAATTGCCTCAGAACTGCTCTCTATCTGGTTCAGTAAACCCTGGGTTATTTTATTCAAATTCCAAATGTTTATTTAGGGACAGAGTGGTACTTAACTAGATTTCTCTGCTGAATGCTGTCTCATATCACTTAGTTTTAAGGGTACATTACACCCATCCTGGCATGCCTTATATTCTGATTAGATATATAAAGTTTCTGCTTCCCCCAGTCAGTGAGGAAGGGTCAGAGGAGAGAGGTTGTACATCTTACTCAAGTTCACAATCCCACTGCTCTGCCTTGCAAGGTCCCCTGCCAGTAGGTGATCAATGAGTGCTTGTTACATAAATTGATGAAGTTTATTTTTCACCATTTTTTTCTTCTATAGAATAACAGCGATAGATTTTAGTTAATCAATGCCCTTAGAAATTATCCTAAGATATAATCAGACCTTTGCAGATATAAAATTATATAAATTTGACACATTTGTCTGTTGGATATGTAAAAGTTTCAGATATCCTGATCATATTAGCTGTATTCTGATTCATTCACTTGGTAATGAATAATGAAAGTCCAAATACTGTTTAAAAAAAAAAAAGAGGCCATGATGACAGAGCCTCCAGGGGGTGCTCAACCATTCACAGGGCGAGGAAGCTGAGCCCTTGGACCCACCTGAGCACACCCAGTGTCTCACAGACTCAGCTCCCCAACACCTGTCAGAACTGCCCACCTTCCTTTCCCATACCCCATATGGTCAGTCCCATGAAGGACCACCCAGCCACCTGAGACCATGGAAAGGAAACATACTTCCCTCCCGCAAATCATTCAATCTAGATCCAGAAGACACTTGTGACAGAATCACAGCACTTTCCCTTGTGTTCCTCAGATGTTCCCCCTGATACCCCATCCCTGCCTCACATACCCACCCCCAACACAGAGATGGTGATTTTCTTATACACTCGACTTTCACCCACACTTATCCCTCTCTCACCCACATCCCAGCCCCACTCTACCCTCCCAGGGATGGGCGATGCAGGGGTCCAAAGGACTTGTAAAGCATCTGGTGTAGGCGCCCCAGCCTGGGCTCTGGCCCAGCCTTAGCCTCGCTCCTCCCTCCCAACCTGGGCTCTGGGTGGAGATGCAGAGGTAGAAGCAGGCTGTGGGCCTCCAGACCCTGCCCTCAGCCTCCTTCACTGCAGGGTCTGTGCTGGGGACGTGGGCGATGGACTGGAGAGAGGGTGATGGCTTTGTTGGCAGGGGCTGGGAAGTTTGGATTTCGTCTGGAATTATAGACTCTCAGAACATTGGAATGGGAAAGGGCTCAGACCTCAGAGATTATCTGACTAAACATGTTATGCAGATGAGGAAACTGAGGCACAGAGAGGTGAAGAGACTTGCCCAAGAGCACACATTCATTCTTTTTTTTTTTTTTTAACAATTTATTGAAGTATATCATTCATACATGGGCATACATAAACTATAAATGTTCAGTAAACATTGTGAAATTACAAAACAAACATGCATAACATCATACAGGGCTCCCACACATCACCCCACCACAAACACCTTGCATTATTGTGAAACATTTGTTAACAAACTATGAAAGAGAATCATCAAAGTACTACTACTAACTATAGTCCGTATCTTATTTCCCTATACATTTTTTAAGGATTTATTTATTTACTTTTATCCATTTTTAGCCCCCCCTCCCTTTTTGCTGTTTTTGTGTCCATTCACTGGGCAACACTGTCTGTTTCTTGCCCTCTCTTCTCCTCCTGTCTTCACTGGGATTCTATCCTTGGAATCTCCGATGTGGGAGAGAGGCATTCTACTGCCTGCACCACCTTAGTTCCTGGTTTTTCAGTGTGTCTCATCTTGGCTCTCCCTTGTGTCGCTTTCCTGTCACATCATCATCTTGCTGCATGGCTCACAGGTCCCTGATGGCACACCTATTCGCAGGGCCTGGCAGCACACCCACACATTGGGTCTGGTGGTACACCCAAGCGCAGGGCCTGGGAGCCTCACCTGCTCATGGGGCCTGGTGGCACACCAATGCATGGGGCCTGGGGGGCTCAACCACTCATGGGGCCTGGCGGTGCTACTGCGCATGGGACCTGGGGGTTCACCCATGCATGGGGATTGGTGGCTTAACTACTCACAGGGCCTGGGGGGTTCACCCAATCTCAGGTCCTGGGCAGCTCACCCACTTGTGGGGTCTGGGTGGCTCATCCACTTGTGGGGCTTGACAGCTAAAATGCACATAGGTCCTGGTGGCCCACATGCTTTCTATATTTTTATTTTTTAAATTTTTACTGGGAGGTCCTAGGGCTTGAACCCAGGTCCCTCTATATGGGAGATGGATGCCCAACCATTTGAGCCACATCTGTCCCCCTGGTATATCTCTTATGGTTGACAAAAGATACCTAGAGTTATAGTCTTTTCCCATACAAGATGGTCATATAATAAATCAGGCTTAGTTTATCCCAGCATTCTAAAAGCCAGACCTAGGGAGAAAAACTGGGTCTGGGGACACATGCATGGTTTCTAATGTAGCAAATGTTTAGCTTACCTTGATTATCACAAAATCGGGACAGAGAGAATATTCACAACCAGCATTGTCTTTTCTTTCACTCAAACAATGTCAATCATGGGCCAGGCACAGTCCCCCGGAATATCAGATCTACTGATCCCAGACCTCTGCTCACTCCCCAGCACTCCCTGCTTCTAAAATAACAGCAGCAGAGACCCACGGAGCATCTCTAAGAGGCAAGGTGGTGGCACATGCCACAGTCCAGCAATAAGGAAACTGGATTTGTGAAAGGCTGAGGTCTGAGTGGCCCTAGGCAGACTATTTCCCTCCCTTAGTTCTCCAATAATACTCGTCTTACATACCTCACTTCCTCATTTTCTGCAAGAGTCAATGGAGCTCGAGTGTAAAACTATGGCTCACTCTATAAAGGTAGGAAGGGAGAGAAATAACCGAGAGTAGGTTAGACCTGGGAGGCTCGGGAGGCCCCAGGATCCGTGAGATCTCCACTGAGCTCCTGGGGGATGGGACCGAGTATCCTGCTTCACCGCCGCCCCTCCCCCCCACCCCCCACCTACCCCCCCCACCCCCGCTGCCCCAAGCTGAACCACAGGCCTCTGAAGCAGCCTCTCAGGCAGCTGTGATTACCCAGCACAATCCATAACCCTGACCCCTTCCCAGAGCAGGCGCAAGACAAATACTGCGCATTTCTCCTCCCGGTGCTAGAGTTTCACATTCCATCCCAGCCTCTTTGCAAAGAGGACCCTGGAATCTGCAAGCCTGTCTAAAAGACTTCCCGCCCCCACTCTGTGCAGACACTTTGGTTGTGGATATTTTACACTTAAAAAAAAAAACTGTCTTTTTTGGAAATTATTTTCCTCCAGCCCTGGACCGAGGACAAAGCAGTTGGTCCTCACAGTTGGTGAGTCCAGAGGGCAGCCAAGCATTTGCCTGAAGGCTCACAGGGCACCAGTGCTGTCTGTAATTTTCCTTGAGGGAGGGAGAGGGCAGCAGCCTAGTCTGCTTCCCTGGGAAGGCTGCCTGGTGGCCTGGCATTCTGGGGATTTTCTCAGTCGGCTTTGGGCAAGTTATTCCAACCTGATCCAGCTGTGACAGAGGCCCTGAGGGGCGGGTGAGGATTCAGGCCCTCAGCCCTGATCTTCAAACACTAGGTGGTCCTGTTTCCCCCAAACCAGGTTTCTCTCCTTGATGACAATTCTTCAGCATGGTTTCCCAGCATTTGGCTCTCTTCCCTCCAAACACTTCTCCATTATTCATACATCTTAAATACGGGAGCTTGAGGACAAGCCAGCCTCACCTATAACCTGTGGTCATACCTCAGCCCAGCCAATCCTAGGGTTAGATGGAGAGTAGGTGAATTTCTGCATCCAAAAAAAAACAGAATAATGTTACAGGGTTTGAGGGCCCTGGGCTATATAAAGGAGCAGTTAGACACACGGAATTTGGAGTCTGACACTTAAGTTCAACTGACTCTGCCACTTCCTACTTGTCACTTTTCTGAGCTTCAGTTTCCTCATCAGTAAAATGGGGAAACCCTACCTACCTCAGAGTAACTTTTTTGGGACCTATTAAAATAGTGCAGGTAAAACGTACTTATCACAATATCTGACGTAACTGGTGGTCCAGTGTCTTCATGAACAGGTGGGGTAGACTGTGGCCGACGACCTACCCATCCACCCAGCCCAGAATTATGACACAATGATGGTGGAAGGGAAATGAGGACGAGAGAGGCCCAGGGAGCAGCACGTAGGGCAATTTCTCCATATTCTGAGTTGCACAGGATAGCCGCTGTTTCTGGCTAAGGCCTGCAGAAGAAGGAGAGGTGCTAACTCTAGTCTGTTCCTTGCAGAATTCAGAGAAATTAGAATCTTCAGAGTGCTCCCATGTGAACAAAAGCAGCCTTCTAGTGTGAGAATCTAAACCCACACCCCAGACACGACCCATCTTCCTACTGGACTAATCCCCTGGAACACAATGAGCTTATTTCTGGCCCCCCACCCCACTCCTCTGCCAATATCCATGTCTTCCTACAAAACCTTGGAACAAAACTACCACGTGACATTATGTTTTTCTTAAGTGCTGGTTGACAAAACAGTATGTTCAGTTTGTTATAATAAAAATATTTATCAACGGTTGGAAAACTCTGTACCCAAATGTTAACAGGGATTATCTGTTGACTGGGAGTTGGGGTTAGAGGTGATATTTTCTTTTCTATTTGGTGCTTTTCTGTATTTTCTGTATTTTATAGTCATAAGATATAATGATTTCATTTGTTAAAAAAAAAAAAAAAAAAGTTTATCACCAGCTTTTAAAAATGTAAACTAAATCATGGACACTCCAACTTAAATCTTTTGATAGTTTTTCATGGCAGGAGAATAGAATTCAAATTCCCTTCCATGGGATGCTGCCCCAGGCTGACTGCCTGCCATTCCTGTCCTCCGGACAGCTCCAGCCTCGATGGCCTTCTCCTAAGTATGCATTGCAGCTCCACCAACCTTTGCTGTGAGACCTCGGACAGGTTACTCTACTTCTCTGTGCCTCAGTTTCTATTTCTGAAAGAAAAAAGTGAGGCAGTTAGTTTAGCTGAAACCTGGCAGAAAACCTGGTCATGAGATACGTGGCCATGAAATCCCTCCTGGAAACCCCCTGAGGGAGAGACTGCCAGAAGGACCTGTGAGACCCCAGCCACGAGAACCCCATTTGGAACAAGATTGGGACGAGATCATGTTGGGGTCAAGGGAAAGCCCCGGATACCCTCAAAAGGCCTCCCCATTGGCCTCCTGAGAACTGACAGGTGGGGCAACCAATCAGAACAGCAAACAGCTGGGGCCTCTCCCCAACATTATGAAGAGAGAGGGGGAAAGAGTTTAAAAAGGCTGACCCGGGGCCCTCAAGCGCACGTCTTGCTCTGCAGCCCACCCACAGCCCTTACCTCAGACCATGTACTTTTCTCGTTTTATTGTTTCTTAATAAACTCTTTACTCCCTTGCCTACCCTATGGCATGTCCTTAAATTCTTTTATGCAACATAAGCCAAGAACCTAGAAGCCCAGAAACCAGAGCTTTCCGCAAACAAAAGTGCCTGCCTCACAAGGTTGTTGTGAGGATTAATGTCAAGAGGATTCGGCATATAGTAAGCACCATGTGTTTTTATTTTTATCATTTTCTCCATCACGGCTGCCTGTGCCTAGAAAACAAGTCTACTCTTGTGGCTTCTTCCCGGTTTTCAGCTTAGTTTTAAGTAGCCTTTCTTCAGAGACGCCTTCCTGGCCATCTACTCTAAGCTCTGCCCGCCCCGTTATTCTCTCATAGTATCCCATTCTTTTCCTTCAGAGCATTTATCAGAATTTGTGATCACATAATAATGCATTGGCTTATGTAGTTTAATGCCTGCCTCTTTACCAGACTATAAGCTCTATGTGGGCAGGTATCATAACAACTGTTTCCCATTTATGAATAACCAGGGCTTAGGAACAGCACACAGGAGGTAGTGAATAGGTATTGGTGGAGTGCATGGAAAAATGAAGGAATGATGAAGTGAATGAATGAATGAATGAGTGCTTTCTGGAGACTCAGATTGATCCTGTTAAGCCTCAAAGCTTGGCCTTTTTAGGGATAACCAGAGAGGTAGAGAAAAAAAATCTTTAACATGAGACTTAGGCAGAACTTACATTTATTATGTCTGCAGACAGGAGCCAAAGTCTGTCTAAAGCGACTCAGACCTGACTCCCTGTGCTGTGGTTTTACTCTTGTTTAAATACCTAAGTTACTACTTTGATTATGCATTAGCTTTTATGCATATGGATGGACACACATAGCTAGTTATATAATTGTATGATTAGTATGTTCAGGAAATCATGCTTGCACATACATTGCATGATCAAAAAAGGGGCAGATAACTCCACCCCTGAGTGGGGATTTTACTATGTTAATTAAGCAAGTTGAAGTGAGGACAGTAAAGGGCTTCTGCTGCGCAGGTCTGGCCAACTGGTTGAAGCTACTTTTCATACTTTATTGCTTCAACAGGATGTTCTCGACCACAAGAAGCGGAATTTGGCACCAGGAGAGGGTTGCATCTCATCACCTTCTAATTTACAGATAATTCTTTCCTTTGTATCCTAGTAACAGGGAGAGAAACAAGTTATTTTCAGGTATTCAGTCATCCTACATCCATCCATCCCACATCCATGCTTACTCTTCTTTTTAGAAACATATCAGCACTTAGGTGTTTAAATCTGTGCATTGAAACATGGCTATATAAAAGTATTCGTCAGTAAGGGTGTGGATGTTTCCCCTTAACCTTTGATGACAAGTGACAAGCCCAGTTGAAACTAGGCTAGGCCAAAATGGAAAGTTATTGGAAGGATGCTGGGATCAAGTAACCAAAGGAAGGTCTAAGAACAAACTCTTGAAAGACCTATGCATCCATATAGCTGGACTCACATGCTACCAGCTCACCATCCCCTCCCCCTTCCTCTCTCAGCCTGCTGCCTCGTTTTCTTCTGCTGACTGAACATGTTCCTTGGAGCCTTCATGGCTGCTGATGGACTCAGAGCCCCACAACTTTTGGCTCCCACTGCCAGATAGAGGCTGAATCTCTTTTCTCCATTCCAACTTGGAAAAATTCTGAGAAATTAGTAATAGGCCTGGCTTGGTCACAGGACCATCCCTATGATCAGAGACAGGGTGTGCTCTGATGAGCCCAGCGTGTCACGTATCGACTTCTAGATGGGCCATCCAGCAGGTGGGCATGAAACACAGACAGGGTCACCAGGGACCCACCTCTACTGGTCCCCAGAGAAGGGAGAATGACTGGGAGCCAAGCAGCCACTCCAGTGTAACTGACTACAGTGAAGCATGAATCTCCTCATGGACAGCTCTTGTGTAACAGGACTGCTCCCAGCAAGTGATTCTCCGTGGCCTCCAAAATGTTGTTGACCTTCTGACTGACTAAAGCCACAACTATTTTTTTCCCCTCTGTTATGTACTTATTTATTATGTTATTTACTTATTTATTTATTTATTAACTAGTTTATTTCTTTATTTTGAGGTACCAGGGGTCAGGGATTGAACCTGAGACCACATATGTAGGAAGCCGGCGCTCAGCCACTGAGCTACACCAGTTCCCTCGAGTTGGTTTTTTCATATATTTGCTTGTTTGTTTGTTTTTATTTTTAGGAGGTACCAGGGATGGAACCCAGGACCTTGTCCGTGGGAAGTAGGCACTCAACCACTGACCTACATCTGCTCCCCTATTTATTTTTTAATATATATTTTTTATTAGAGAAGTTGTGAGCTTACAAATCACACAAAAATGATTTTCTGTATATATTTTTAATATCTGTTATTTTTGTTATATGTTAAATTATAATATAATAAACACCTGTGAACCCACCCAGGATTGGCACCTTGCCCAACCCTGGGACTCCAGTCACATCGTGATTCAAGATGCCTCCTAGAGGAAGAGAGGCGGCCAAGATGGCGTTAGTGTAGGAGGGCGCACACTGCAAGCTCCCAGAGCAAGGCGGATTGGGGACGGGGTCCTGCCCGGGGGTCTGTGCTGTGCACGCGTGGAGTGAGAGGCTTGGGACATCTATCTGTGCGGATCGGCGGCGTGAACCGAACGGTGGAGATTCGTGAGTTTTGAGGCTGCCGGTGGCGGTTGGCACAGGCGGCTGAGCCCCGCGGTTAGGGAAAAAAAATAATAAAACGGCCATTTTGAGCCGCGGGCGGGGCAAAAAAGTTTTATTTTCTGGGGATCTGGCTGCCTGGTGCCCCTTGGACCTTGTGTGAACAGGGCAAACGAGCTAATCAGCACCCAGTGAACCGGAGGGAGGATTTTGGTCGGGGAACGCAGCTGATTTCCCTAGCCACCCAGGGATAAGACCCGGGCCGCTGCGGAGCCAGGAGGAAGGGACACTTCCCAAAGAAGGGAGGGTTCGGTTGGAAGACAGGGAAGGGTATTTTATATTTTTAGACATTGATCTGGCTGCCTGCACCGCCCCATAGCATTGGGGACCAGATAAACCGACCTGAAGCAGCATTAGGCTGAGAGCAGACTCGAATCTGCACTCAAACTGCTTTACTGAGCAGCCCGGTGACGCTGGAGCTCGGCGCCAGAAGGGGCGGAATCCGCCATCTTTAGCACTCCTCACTGACTAACATCAGAGCTTCAGCTAACCTGGGGAGTCCGGAAAGTAGGACGTGCTTGATTAATTTCCACGGGCCCAGCTAGGGTCCCTTCCGTAAGGGGGTTGGTCTAGAGGAGGAATTATTTTGGGTCCTGCATTTGGCTAAAAAAAAAAAAAAAAAAAAGTGAGGTCAC
Organism: Tolypeutes matacus; assembly: GCA_026826555.1. Lineage (NCBI taxonomy): Eukaryota > Metazoa > Chordata > Mammalia > Cingulata > Chlamyphoridae > Tolypeutes > Tolypeutes matacus. The sequence goes on from JAKSZT010001178.1 coordinate 15,991,998, forward strand.
CTCAACAAATGAAAAATAAATTCTTTTTAATTTAGTTTAATAGCTAAAAGCTGCTTCAGGACCTGCATATAGAACCCTGTGGGGAAATTCATTGATAAACACAAGTAGGCAGGAAGGATCCACGTGGACCCTAGGGGAATCATTGACCCCCCTTAGCTCTGTTTGACTGCTTGCCTGTGTGGATCTTTGGTTTCTCTCTGTTACTTTCTGGTCTATTGCTATTATTCCCGTTTTCCTCCCCCTTTCCTTTTTCCTTCTTTTTTTTTTTTTTTAAATAGGTGCTGCCAGCTGGTCGCTTATTTGCTGGGCTTCTTATTCAGTAATTTCCCACTCGCTGTATATATTGATTCTGTATTACAAACTATCACTTATCCTTCCTGCATCTTTCTGCCTTCTGTTTTCTGTTGTGGCTCTTAGAGACAACATTTTTTCATAGGCCCACAACTTAAGGGTGTCAATTTCTATCCCAACTATTTTGTTTTCTTCTTCTTCTTTTTTCTTTTTTTTTTTTATTAGTATTAACTTTTTCCTTTCAGACCTTTCTCTACTATTTCTCTCCCTCCTCATAATTCTAGCCTTCTAAATCATATATATATATATATTCCTCCATTTGTTTTCCCAGTCCATTGTAGGAACTCCATATTTTTTCCTAGTACTCTACACTGCCTACTCAAGTTAAATATTCATCTCATTAAGTCTCATTTTGCCCCTCTTCTAACTTTTATCAATATTTCTAGTATCCTTCTGCCTTCCTTACATCTTTTGATTCCTCTGGACCTAACTTTTTGCCTTCAAGGGAACATAGAAAGAAGCAAGGAAATACAATAAGAATAAAAACTGCCAAAGAGAAAACTCACACACAGAACCAACAGCTAAATAAAATTCTAGAGCATAGAGAAAAGCTAATCAACTGAACAAACCCATCAAGATAATATGATGACCAGAGGGCAACAGAAAAATACAAATGACTCTGAGAAACTGGAAAACATGGACCAGTCCAGTGCACAAAATAAAAACCAGGAAGCAATGCAGTACATCGAACAACTAATCAAAGCTATCCAAACAAATATCATGGACCACCTTAAAGAACTGAAGGAAGAGATTAAGGATATAAAGAAGACACTGGGAGAACATACTGAAGAAATAGCTAACACACCTAAAAAGGTAATGGATATGATGGCGAAAAAAGACACAAGTCAAGAAATGAAAAAGACGCTGGACTCACATGGCAGCAGAATTGAACAGGCAGAGGAAAGAATTAGAGATATGGAAGACAATACAGTTGAAATCAAAGAGATTGTAGAAAAGAAAGACAAAAAGATAGAAAAAATCCAGTATGGTCTCAGGGAATTAACCGATAATGCAAGACGCACAAACATACGCATTATGGGCATCCCAGAAGGAGAAGAGAAGGGAAAGGGAACAGAAGGAGTGTTGAAGGAAGTTATGGCTGAAAACTTCCCAAATCTATTGAGAGAGATGGATGTGCAGATCCAGGAAGCACAGCGCACCCCAAATAGTATAAATCCCAACAGGCCAACTCCAAGACATATACTTGTCAAACTGTCCAATGCTCAAGACAAAGAGAAAATACTCAAGGCAGCAAGAGAAAAGAGAACCATCACATACAAGGGAAGCACAATAAGATTAAGTGCTGATTTCTCAGCTGAAACCATGGAGGCAAGAAGACAGTGGTATGACATAGTCAAAACACTAAAAGAAAATAACTTCCAGCCACGAATTCTCTATCCAGCAAAATTGGCATTCAAAAATGATGGAGAGTTCAAAATATTCACAGATAAACAGCAATTAAAAGAGTATGTCAAGAAGAAACCAGCACTTCAAGAAATACTAAAGGAATCTCTACAAGTTGAAAGGAAAAAACAAAGGAGAGAGAGTTGGAGGAGAGTTTAAAAACAACTGAAATCTCAAAAAGAGAAACAAAACAACATATGACATACATTAACCCAAAGAAAAAATGACTGAAGTAAGAAATTCGTTACGAGTAATAACACTGAATGTTAATGGATTAAATTCACCAATCAAAAGACACAGATTGGCAGAATGGATAAGAAAATATGATCCATCTATATGCTGTCTACAAGAAACCCACCTTCGGCCCAGGGATTCAAGGAGGCTGAAAGTGAATGGCTGGAAAACCATTTTACAAGCTAACAATAGCCAAAAAAGGGCAGGAGTAGCTATTCTAATATCAGACAAAATAGACTTTAAATGCAAAACTATTGTAAGAGACAAAGATGGACACTACATATTAGTAAAAGGAGTAATCTCTCAAGAAGAGAGAACAATCATCAACATTTACGCACCTAATCGAGGTGCCTCAAAATACGTGCGGCAAACTCTGGAAAAACTAAGAGGAGAAATAAATTCCTCTACAATTATAGCAGGGGACTTCAACACACCACTATCATCATTAGACAGAACATCTAGGCAGAGAATTAATAAAGAAACTAAGGTACTCAACAATACATTAGAAGATTTGGACTTAATAGACATATACAGAACACTACACCCAAATACAGCGGGATTTACATTCTTCTCCAGTGCACATGGAACATACTCCAAAATAGACCACATGCTAGGCCCCAAAACAACACTCAATGAATTCAGAAAGATTGAGATTATACAAAGTAATTTCTCTGACCACAACGGAATGAAGTTGGAAATCAATAAGGGCCAGAGAAACAGGTTAGGCACAAGGATATGGAAGTTAAACAACAGACTCTTAGACAAACAGTGGGTCAAAGAGGAAATTTCAAAAGAAATCAGTAACTACCTTGAAACTAATGAAAACAACAACACAACATATCAAAACCTATGGGATGCAGCGAAAGCAGTCCTGAGAGGGAAGTTCATAGCCATATATTCATATATTAAAAAAGAAGAAAGAACTAAAATTGAAGACCTAACTGCACACTTGGAGGAATTGGAAAAACAACAACAAACTAAACCTAAAGGAAGTAGAAAACAGGAAATAACCAAGATTAGAGCAGAACTAAATGAAATAGAGAATAAGAAAGCACTGGAAACAATAAACAAAACCAAAAGCTGGTTCTTCGAGAATATCAACAAAATTGACAAACCCTTAGCAAGACTAACAAAGAAAAAGAGAGAACAGATGCAAATACATAAAATAAGGAATGAGCAAGGTGATATCACTACTGACCCCACAGAAATAAAGAGTATCATAAGAGGATACTTTGAAAAATTATATGCCAACAAGAATGACAATTTAGAGGAAATGGACAAGTTTCTAGAAACCCACAAACAGCCGACATTGATGAAAGAAGAAATAGATTAACTCAACAGCCCAATTACAAGTAAAGAGATAGACTCAGTCATTAAAAACCTCCCAACTAAGAAGAGTCCAGGACCAGATGGCTTCACAGCTGAATTCTACCAAACATTCCGGAAAGAGCTAACACCAATTCTACTTAAGCTCTTCCAAAAAATAGAAGTAGAAGGAATACTACCTAACTCATTCTATGATGCCAACATTACCCTAATACCAAAACCAAATAAAGATACCACAAGAAAGGAAAATTACAGACCAATTTCTCTAATGAACCTAGATGCTAAAATCCTTAACAAAATACTTGCTAATCGCATTCAACAACATATCAAAAGGATTATACATCATGACCAAGTGGGTTTCATCCCAGGTATGCAAGGATGGTTCAATATAAGAAAATCAATCAATGTAATACACCACATAAACAAACTGAAAGAAAAAAATCACATGATCATCTCTATAGATGCCGAAAAAGCATTCGACAAAATACAGCACTCTTTCCTCATAAAAACACTACAAAAGATAGGAATAGATGGAAACTTTCTGAAAATGATAAAGGGTATATATGAAAAACCCAAAGCTAACATCATTTTCAACGGTGAAATCCTAAAAGCCTTCCCTCTGAGATCGGGAACAAGACAAGGATGCCCACTATCACCACTCCTATTTAACATTGTCTTAGAAGTACTTGCACGAGCACTGAGACAAGAAAAGGACATAAAAGGCATCCAGATTGGAAAAGAAGAAGTAAAAATTTCATTATTTGCAGATGACATGATCCTATACATAGAAAGCCCTGAGAAATCGACAACAAGGCTTCTAGAACTTATAAAGGAGTTCAGTAATGTTGCAGGCTATAAGATCAATGCTCAAAAATCAGTAGCATTTCTGTACACCAATAACCAGCAAACTGAGGAGGAAATCAGGAAAAAAATACAATTTACAATAGTAAACAAAAGAATCAAATACCTAGGAATAAATTTAACTAAAGATGTAAAGGACTTATATACAGAAAACTACACAACACTGTTAAAGGAAATCAAAGAAGACTTAAATAAATGGAAAAATATTCCCTGTTCATGGATGGGAAGACTAAACATCATCAAGATGTCTATCCTACCCAAACTAATCTACAGATTTAATGCAATCCCAATAAAAGTCAACACTATATTATTTAAAAAAAGGGGGGGCGGAGTTAATATGGGGTGGGGAAGGGGTGTGGTTTGGTATCTGGGAGTCTCCGGCACTCCGTGTGTGACTTTGCTGTGACCTAAACTTCTTTGAAAATTAAATGAAAAATTGGGAGACAATGGGGATTGAGAGGAGGAAGGTGTCATGGCACACCAGACATCCGATAACACAGTGATAAAAGGAAGGAAAAAAGGGAAAAAAGAAAAGAGAAAGGAAAAAAAATGAATATATATAAATATATATATTTTAAAGGCATTTCCTTTGCTTTTTTGCCCATTTTTTGAATGTCCCAATCCACTAATTATATTTTATTTTGTTTTGTTCTTTGATTATTTGTTTTTTTTCCCTTCTCTCTTTTTTTTTTTTTCCCTGAGTTTCCTTATGTTTGTCTCTTGCATGTATGCTTATCACACTTGTTTCTTTTTCCTAGTAAGTGTATTTGATTATTTTATGGACTAAATGTTCATGGAGGATTTGGATCACAGAAGGGTTACAATGGGTACTGTGGGGGATTATTGGGGGGGGGTTTCGTGGGGATTGGTTCATCCGAATATACATGAAAGATATACAAAATCATTCAAGGGATCGGGGGATGGGGCATGGTCACGATGGGTGGATAATCACACAATAAATGAGGGAATCTGAATTCCTAGCCAGGAGAGCTCTGTCACAGTCTCCAAGGGAGCAACAATAGTCCTCTGAGTGTAGGGACAGTGCCTGTCAAAATAGGATGACCCACTGATGTTTTTTTTTTTTATTGATGACTACCCTTGTGAGTCTTTGCTCTTGTAAATGAGACTTAGCCTGCAGTTGTGGGGTGCCAAAGGGTTGCCACCTGAGAGCCTCCTTGTTGCTCAAATGTGGCCTCTCTCTAAGCCAAACTCAGCATATGATTGCATTACCTTCCCCCCAACGTGGGACATGACTCCCGGGGATGAGCCTCCTTGGCAACGAGGGATTAATACCAAGTGACAACTGGCAGCTTTGTGCAGTGGCAGTATCATAGCCAATGAGGTTTATCCGAGGCACGATTATTGCTAATTGAAAACTTTTCCCAAGTGCCAACTGGCAACACAACTGGAAAAAGACCTTGAATAAAAGGGGAAAATGGTAAAGACAAATGAGTTCAAGTGGCTAAGAGACTTCATAGAGAGTCGGGAGGTCATCCCAGAGGTAACTCTTACGCACACCTCAGTAGGAGCTCATAGAACATCTAAGTGCCTATCACCCCACTCAGTGGGGTTCCTGAGAGCTCCGGAGACACCCTGGTCTTATATAAGGGGGGATAGCCCCAGAGACTGATGCCTTATCAGTGGGTTCTATTTTGGAATCTGGGCTCCTGAGAGTGACAGAATTAGACTCAAATAAGTCCTCCCTGCACATGGTTCACCAGTCCCTTCTATTCAAACCTATATGTGATGCTGGAGTTTTTAGGTATACTTCCAGAGACTGGAGCCTCCTGCCTACCTATGTGCCAGGTGTGCATGAAATCTAGATGGTGCTGCAACTCCTACCCTACAGCTCAATGGACTCATCGAAGTCACCTGGTGAGGAGACAACAATGGGAAATGGCCATCCCAGGGAATGGAGAGGGCCTGCATCTGCAGGCAGGATCATCCCACCCACCATATCCATGGGATATAAGCCCTCTCTCACTTGGAGTTGGAGTGGACATCACCATCCCAGTCCCCTCAGGATTGGGGGAAGAACTATGGACTAGAGTGGACTTGATGGTATTCTCTTGTTCACATATGGTGATTCTAGCAATGCAAGAAATTATAACAATGAGGTGGAGCCAGTGGCCACTTGACACTTTTGGGGTAGGGAGGGGACGAGCAGTTGAAATACAGTGGCTTCTTTGGAAGTTGGAGGTTGTCCTGAGTACTGTTGTGGCAACGGATGTAGGCCATTTTAAATCAGCACACACCACTCAGAACTGAGTGGGAGAGAGTGTGGTCTACAGTGTGAACTGTGGTCTATGGTTGGTGGCAAGGCTCCAGGATGTGTAAGTTCATTGAGGTTGGTGGGCCACACTGTGGGAGATGTTTGTGTGGGATGTGGTGGGAGGTGTGGGAGGTGGGCAACATGGGAATCCCAGTGGGTTCCATGTAATATTTTGGGTAATCTAAGCACCTCTTAAAATATATGTGTATATATATATATATATATAAACAACATTTTTGTAAGCAAATACACATATATGCATATATATTTATATATCATTTTGCAAATGTTTGTATGTATTGTGAGAATTTTGATTTTTACCCATAATAAAAAATAATAATAAAAAATAAAAAAATTAAAAAAAATAAAAAGATGCCTCCTAGAGTTGTTCAAAGCTCACACTGTGCAACTAGGCTAGTTGGCCCTGCCCACCACCCAACCCCAGAACTAGAACATTAATCAAAACACACATGTGCTGCTTCCTAGTCCAGCCTTCTGCTTCCTCTCTCCTGAAAAGCTAGCCAATATCTTTTTTAATATAGTTTACACACACATACACATACATATGTGTGTGTGTGTTTTGTGTGGCAGATTGTATTTTCCAAAAAAAATGGCCTCAACAATAATACTTCCCACTCTCAAGTTCTTCTTACAAAATGTCTTTGATAATTCTCCCATCAAAGTGAGGGGTCTATGTCCTGCCCCTGAACCTGGGCAGGCCTTTGTGACTGCCTTGAGCAGTAGAGTCTGATGTAAGTTATATTGTGAGACTTTCAAGGCTAGCTCAAAAAATGTCATGTTTGTCCTTCTGGGATGCTCGTCCAGGGGAAGGATGCCACCATAAAAGCAGTATCTCTACCATGCTACAAAAACACTCAAATTAGCCCAAAGTTTTAGCTCTTAAGCTTATGTAGAGAGAGGGAGATGCTCAGCCAGCCCTAAACTGCTTCAAACACCTTCCATCCCAGATCCATCCACCATTTGACTGCAACACATGAGAGACCCTGAATCAGAACGGCCAAGCTGAGCCCTTCCTGTAACGGTGAGAGAGAATAATATGATTGTTGTTGTTTCCCTTATTAGAGAAGTTATGGGTTTACAGAATAATCATGCATAAAATACAGGATTCCCATACACACCACCACCACCACCTTGCATTGGTGTGGAACATTTGTTGCAAATGGTGATAGCACATTTTTATATTTGTACTATTAATTAAAGTCCATGGTTAAATTTGGGGTTCACTGTGTAGTATAGTTCCATGGAATTTTTAAAAAATTTTTATACTGCTACCATATAGACAGTCTAGCATTTCCCCTTTTACTCATATTCAGATATATATTTTGGTGCTGTTAATTGCACTACCATCACCACCATCCATTACCAAAATATATCTCTCATTCCAAACAGGAACCCTGTACATTTTCAGCCTTAACTTCCCATTCCTTATCCCCACCCTTTCCCCTAGTAACCTATTTTCTAGATTCTGACTCTATGAGTTTGCTTATTCTAATTGTTTCAAATCAGTGAGATCATACAATATTTGTCCTTTTGTGTCTGGCTTATTTCACTCAATATGGTCTTCAAGGTTCATCCATGTTGTCACATATATCAGGACTTCATTCCTTTTAATGGCTGAATAACATTCCCTTGCATGTATATACCACATTTTGTTTATCCATTCATTGGTTGATTGGGTTGTTGTTTTAAGCCACTAGGTTTGAGATAATTTGTTATGCAACAACAAATAACCAAAACAGACTTTAGTACCTGGAAGTGGGGTACTTCCTTAACAAAACCTAAAACACTTGGCATTGGCTTGCAGCAGAGAGTTGGACTAGAGGGAGAAGGACTTGGAAGAGACTGTTCACAGAGACCTATAGGGAATCTAGGAATCTGTCGGTGAGGGCTTAAAGAAGAATGTTACTGGAAGTTGGAAGAAGGAGACTTTCATTGTGTAGTGGCAGGAAGTTTGGTAAAACTTTCACCTGAAGTAAAACGGAAAATAGGAAATGTATCTAATGAACTAGATTAGCTAGCTAAAACTTCCAGACAGAATATTGAAAGTGCTTACTTGACTTCTTAGTCTCGTGATAAAATGTGACAGGAGAGAGACAAACTAAACAATAGACTCTTAAATACAATGGAGCGGGACTTGGTGCATTTGAAAATAAAACTGTTTCTCATTCCCAACCTCACCAGAGTCCTCAATTCTCATATTTTTAAGAAATGTATCAAACCCAGATTCTTTGTTAAAACCTCAGAAAGATCCAAGATGGTGCCTCTAGACCAATAGTTCTCCACCATGAGCTATTTTGTCCCCCAGGGGATATATGGAAATGTCTAGAGACATTTTTTGGTTTTCACAACTAGGATGCTACTAGTATTTAGTGGGTAGCAGCCAAGGATGTTGCTAAACCTCCTACCACGCACAGGACAGCCTACTATAATAAGGAATCATTCAGCCCAAATATCAGTAGTGCAGAGACTGAGAAACCCAACTCTAGACAGACAAAAGGCCTTCTAAGAACTTTTTTTTTTCATTCAACAAACCTTTGTTCAGCACCTTCCATGTACCAGGCACTGTACTAGGCCCATAGCTATAACAGGGTTCTAGACCCTGCTCCTACCCTCAGGAGACTTAACACTCAAATTGGGGGGAAAAAAGACTCTAGGAGAAGGAAAGTAATATTTTGATGGTCGTATTAGTTATACACTTATCTTCATCTATCTTGAAATGTGTTAAATTGTGTTAAAATATGGAGCTGTGAGAGAAAAAGCAGGCCGGTTGACAGAATAAACCTGGGTGGTGAATGTGGTAACATGGCAAAGCACCAGCTCCCCTGTCACTTATAGTGAAAGTGGCTTGCCAACACACCTTACATACAACTTGGTGCATTTCAATATGGATTTACCTGATTTTTTAAAATGAACAGCTTTATTGAGATATAATTTATATACCATAAAATCCACCCTTTTAAAGCACATACTTCAATGGTTTTTAATCTATTCACAAAGTTGCACAACTATCACCATTATCTAATTCGATAACATTTTCATCACCCCAAAAGAAGCCCTATACTCATTGGCAGTAGCTTCCCATTCCCTCCTTCCCCAGCCGCTCACAGCCACTAACCTTTCTGTCTCTATGGATTTGCCTATTCTGGACATTTCATATAAATGGAATCTTATAATATATAGTCTTTTGTGACTGACTTCTTCCACTTAGCATATTTTCAAGGTCCATCCATGTTGTAGCAAGTATAGGTACCTCATTTATTTTATTGTCAAATGATATTCCATTGTATGGATGTATCACATTTTATTTAGCCTTTTATCAGTTGATAGACATTTGGGTTTTTCCCATATTTGGGCTGTTCTGAATAATGCTGCTAAGAACATTTGTATACATGTTTTTGTGTGGACGTATATTTTCGGTTCACTTGGATATATATAGGAGTGGACTTGCTTGGCCATATAGTAACTCTATGTTTAACTTTTTGAAGAACTGTCAAACTATTTACCAAAGTGGCTGCACCATTTTACATTCCCACCAGTATATATGTATGTATATATTATGCATGAGGATTCCAATTACTCCACACCCTTGTCAACACTAGTTATTATCTATCTTTTGTATTTTAGCCATCTTGTGGATATAAATGGAATCTCATTGTGCTTAGGTTTGCATTTACCTAATGCAAATGACTGATGATTCTGAGCATCTTTTCATGTGCTTACTGGCTGCTTTCATTCCTTCTTTGGACAAATGTCTATTCAAATCCTGTGACCATTTTTAATTGGCTTATTTGTCTTTTAATTGTTGAATTGTAAGAGTTCTGTATATATTCTTTGTATAGGTCCCTTATAAGATACATGATTTTCAAATATTTTTCACATTATCGAGTTATCTTTTCAGTTTCTTGATGGTATCATTTACAGCACAAAAGTTTTTAATTTTGATAAAGTCCAGTTCATAAAATTTTTCTTTTGTTGCTTGTGTTTTTTGGTGTAATATCTAAGAAACCATTCATACTACATGGTCACAAAGATTTCCTGCTATGTTTTCTTCTAAAAGATTCCTATTTGTTTGTTTGTTTGTTTTTAGGAGGTACCGGGGATTGAACCCAGGATTTCTTTTGGTTATTATGTGTGTCTCCACCCACTGTAGCAATGCCCCATGAACATGTGAACACATTTATATGTCTTATATATATGACCAGGTGAACCATCTCCCGTGTTTCCCCTATCACTGGCACCCGACACCAATGGACCCCCCGCCACAGTTGTAACCCTTCTGTGATCCAAAATTTCTTCAAAAATGAAGCCAATAAAGTAGCCAAATACAATTAATAAGAAAATGAAATAATAATGATAGTTTTAAACATAAGAAATAAAATACAGAAAATTTTTAAAAAACTAAAAATAAAATTTTTTAAATGGGATATTAAAAATAATAAAAAATATTTTTAAAAATGTTTTTGACATTTTGCCTTTCATCACTGTAAGATCTGTTGTCCTATATGTACAATGACATTTTTCTTCCATTTATTCCCCCAGTGTCTTACTTTTTAAAATTTTGTCTTCAAAGAAGTTTAGGTCACAGTAAAGTCACATACAGAATACAGGGGACTTCCATTTACCCAACATCCTCCCCCTTTTACCCCTTCCCATATTAATAACCTTTTTATATGTGGATGATACTTTTGTTAGAACTGATGTACAAATGTTGAAACATAGCTACTAACCATGGTCAATGGTTTACATTTTGGTTTACATTTGGACCATACATTTTTATAAATTTTTTATGAAATTTAACATGGCCTGTATCCATCATTGCAAGATCATGTAGAACACTTCCATCAGCCTCAAAATATCCTGTTCCATCTATTCTATTCCTCCCTCCCACTCCCCTTGGAGCCCACAGCAACCACCAGGCTTCACTCCTTGCAGGACCAGATTCATACTTACTTGCAACAACACTGAGGGCTTGACACACTGGTCTATCCTCCCCTAACAGGTAACAGCCATGCTCTAGAGAGACTCCCGCTCCTCTGTCTGAGAACATAGCGGGCCTCTGCAGGATGGGAGTCCAACTCCTTCCCGCTCATTATGTAGGTCTCCACCCACTAATACATCACACTATGACAAAATGATCACTCGCACAGTCCCTAGAAGGCTGCCCCAGATGCGCCCTGTCCTGAATGCCCCCCCACTGAACACCCTAAACCAGTAACCCTTCCTTGTCATATTGCCAAAAGAGCTTTCCCAATACTGTAGTTTCAACCATGTACCCACCAATAGCCAGTGTTCACCTGCTCCATCCCCTAATCCTACCCCCAGTTCCAGGGATCGTTCAACCCACCCTCCCCACCCTACCCCCCTGTCAAACCTGCAATCCAATATTATCACTTCACCCCTGTCATATCCCTTCACTGCACAACTACACACTTCCACATTATCATAGATTTTGCCCATATGTGCATTGGCTCACAACCTTCTCCCTTTCTATTTCCTGTAAACCCATCTTCCAGACTCCAGCTCTGTGAGTCTTCTCAAGTTGCTTAATTTATATCAGTAAGGTCATATAATATTTGTCCTTCAATGCCTGGCTTGCTTCATTCAACATAAGATCCTCAAGATTCATCCATGTTATCCCATGTGTTAGTACTGTATTCCTTCTTACAGCTGAATAATATTCCATTATATGTATATACCACATCTTGTTTATCCATTCATCTGTTGATGGACATTTGGGTTAAATCCAACCTTTGGCAAGAGTGAATAATGCTGCTTTGAACATTGGTGTGCATATATCTGTTCATGTCCTTGCTTTCAATTCTTCTACATACTCAGCAGTGGAATTGCTTGATCATATGGCAGATCTATAGTAGTTTTTTGAGGAACCACCAAACCATCCTTCACAATGGCTGCACCATTCTACAATCCCATCGCAGTGGATGAGGATTCCTCTTCTTCCACATCCTCTCCAACACTTGTAGTCCTCTGTTTTTTTAATAGCCACCAGTCTAATGGGTGTAAGATGGTATCTCATTGTAGTTTTGATTTGCATTTCCCTAATAGCTAGTGATAATGACCATCATTTCACACATGACTTTAGACTTTCCCTTTCAACACTGTCATACCCATATAATAGCGCTGCTGGTTACAAACACTATTATATGCTTTCACCATTTCTATTCATTTCTAAAGATTTACAAACAACCTTTATACCAATTCTGCACAGATTAACCCTCAGCTTTCCATTCTCTACCCTCCTTCTATTTTCTGGTGACCTATATTCTAATAATTAACTCCATGAGTTTACACAATATATTTAGTTCATAATAGCACAATCATACAGTTTTTGTCTTTTTCTGTCTGGTTTGCTTCACTCAACATAATGTCCTCCAGGTTCATCCATGTTGTCATATGCTTCACAAGTTCATTTCTTCTTACCGCTGCATAATATTCCATCGTGTGTATACACCACAATTTGTTTATCCATTCATCAGTTGATGGACACCTGGATTGATTCCAATTTTTGGCAATCACGAAAAATGCTGCTGTGAACATCAGCATCCAGATGTCTGTTCGTGTCTCTGCTCTCAGTTCTCTGGGTATATACATAGTAATGGTATTGCTGGGTCCCGTAGCAAGTCTATATTCAACTTCCTTAGGAACTGCCAAACAGTCCTCCACGGTGGCTGTACCATTCTACATTCCCACCAAGAGTGAATACACATTCTTATCTCTCCACATTCTCTCCAACATTTACAGTTTTCCAACTTTCTAATAGTGTCCAGTCTAATAGATGTGAAATGATATCTCATTGTAGTTTTGATTTGTTATTTTTATTACCCTAATCGCTAGTGATGTTGAATATTTTTCATGTGTTCCTTCACCATTTGTGTTTCTTCTTTGAAAAAAAATTGTCTTTTCAAGTCTTTTGCACATTTTATAATAGGGTCGTTTGTCTTTTTATTGTTGAGTTGTATGATCTCTTTGTATATTATGGATATTAAACGCTTATCGGATATGTGATTGCCAAATATTTTCTCCCATTGAGTCAACTGCCTTTTCACCCTTTGACAAAGTCCTTTCAGGTGCAAAAGTGTTTAATTTTGAGGCGGTCCCGTTTATCTATTTTTTCTTTTGTTGCTCAATCTTTGGGTGGAAGGCTTAAGAAATTACTGCTTCCCACAAGATCTTGAAAATATTTTCCTACCTTTTCTTCAAAGATCTTTATGGTCATCACTTTTATATTTAGGTCCTTGATCTGTTTTGAGTTAATTTTTGTATAAAGTGTAAGATACAGGTCTTCTTTCTTTCTTTTGGATATGGATATCCAGTTCTCCCAGCATTATTTGTTGAATTGACTCTTCTGGCCCAGCTGGGAGGGTTTGGCCACCTTGTGAAAAATCACTTGACTATAGACGTGAGGGTCTATTTCTGAATTCTTGATTCGGTTCCATTGGTCAATGTATCTGTCTTTATGCCCGTACCATGCTGTTTTTATCACTGTAGCTATGTAATATGCTTTATTTATTTATTTTTTTAATTATGGGTAAAAATCAAAATTCTCACAATACATACAAACATTTGTAAAATGATATATAAATATATATGCATATATGTGTATTTGCTTACAAAAATGTTATTTTTTATATATATATATATACATATATTTTAAGAGGTGCTTAGATTACCTAAAATATTATACGGAACCCACTCGGATTCCCATGTTGCCCACCTCCCACACCTCCCACCACATCCAACACAAACATCTCCCATAGTGTGGCCCACCAACCTCAATGAACTTACACATCCTGGAGCCTTGCCACCAACCATAGACCAAAGTTCACACTGTAGACCAGAAGCAAGAGTCCTCCAACTTTGTTCTTCTTTTTAAAGATCTTTTTGGCTATTCAGGGCCCCTTACACTTCCAAATAAATTTGATAATTGGTTTTTCCATTTCTGCAAAATAGGCTTTTGGGATTTTTATTGGGATTGTGTTGAATCTGTAAATCAGTTTGGGTAGAATTGACCTCTCAACAATATTTAGTCTTCCGATCCATGAATACGGAATATCCTTCCATTTATTTAAGTCTTCTTTGGTTTCTTTTAGCAATGTTTTGTAGTTTTCTGAATACAGGTTCTTTATGTTCTTGGTTAAGTTTATTCCTAAATATTTGTTTTAGTTGCTATTGTGAATGGAATTTTTTTTTCTGATTTCCTCCTCAGATTGCACATCAGTAGTGTATAGAAATGCTATTGATTTTTATGTATTAATTTTGTATCCCACCATTTTGCTGAACTCTTCTATTAGTTCTAATAGCTTTGTTGTGGATATTTCAGGAGATTCTAGATATAGGACCATATCATCAGTGAATAGTGAAAGTTTTAGTTCTCCCTTTCCTATTTGGGTACCTTTTATTTCTTTATCTACCTTAATTGCTCTAGCTAGAACCTCTAGCAAAATATTGATTAACAATGGTGACAGTGGGTATTCTTGTCTTTCAGTCTTTCACCAACGAGTATAATGTTAGCTGTAGGCTTTTCATATATGCACTTTACCATATTGACAAAGTTTCCTTCTATTCCTATCTTTTGGAATGTTTTTATCAAGAAAGCGTGCTGTTTTTTTGTCAAGTGACTTTTCTGCATCATTTGAGAGAATCATGTAAATTTTTCTTCTTCAATTTATCAATGTGATTTAATACACTAATTGATTTTCTTGTGTTGAACCACCCTTGGATACTGGAATAAAACCCACTTGTTAGTGTTGTAAAATTCATTTTTTAAACAAATCAATTTTATTGATAGATATTAATAAAGCATAGATCCATTCAAAGTGTAAAATCAATGGTATTCAGTGTAATCACGTATTTGTGCATTCATCACTTCAATCATTCTTAGAGCACTTTCATTATTCTAATAAAAATAATAATAATAACCAAAAAACAAACCAATCTTATCACCTCTCAATCTATGCTTTCCCTGCTGTATATAGTTGCTATTCTTTTTCCTTCTTTCTATTATATTTGCATTTATATTTTGTAAAAACAGTCATATATGCAATATCACCCATATTCATGTTTTACATGAGGTTTTACTCTCTTATACAGTCCCATGTTACAGTTTTTAGCTTTCCTTACAATATTACACATGACCTTAGACTTTCCCTTTCAAATACTCTCATACCTGTACAATAGCTCTGCTAGTTACAAACACCATGATATGCTTTCACCATTTCTATTTATTTCCAAAAATTACAAACAACTCTTTTACCAGTTCTGCACAGATTAACCATCAGCTTTCCACTCTCTACCCTCCTCTATTTTCTGGTGACCTATATTCTGATTAACTCCACGAGTTTACACGATATATTTAGTTCATAATAGTGCAATCATTTGGCATTTGTCCTTTGTGTCTGCCTTGCTTCACTCAACATAATATCCTCCAGGTTCATCCATGTTGTCATATGCTTCACAACTTCATTTCTTCTTACAGCTGCATAATATTCTTTTAATGTGCTTTTGGACTTGGTTTGCAAGTATTTTGTTGAGGATTTTTGCATCCATATTCATTAGAGATATTGGTCTGTAATTTTCTTTTTCTGTAGTATCTTTATCTGGTTTTGGTATTAGGGTGATGTTGGCCTCATAGAATGAGTTTGGTAGCACTCTTTCTTGTTCAATTTTTTGGAAGAGCCTGAGCAAGATTGGTATTAGATCATCTCTGAATGATTGGTAGAATTCACCTGTGAAGTCATCTGGTCCCAGGCTTTTCATCTTTGGGAGCTTTTTGATGACTGTTTCAAACTCTTGACTAGTGATTGGTTTGTTGTTGAGGTCTACTATTTATTCTAGGGTCAGTGTAGGTGGATCATGTTTTTCTAGGAATTTGTCCATCTCCTTTATATTGTCCAGTTTTTTGGCATACAGTTTTTCATAGTTTAATCTTATGATATCTCTTATTTCTGCGGGGTCAATGGTAATGTCCCACCTCTCATTTTTTATTTTATTTATCTGCCTCTCCTATTTTTTTTTTTTTTTTTTTTTTTGTCAGTCTGGATAAGGGTTTCTCAATTTTGTTGATCTCAAGAAACCAAATTTCATTTATTTCTGCTCTGATCTTTACTATTTCTTTCCTTCAGATTTTTTTTTTTTTAAGATTTTATTTATTTATTCATTTATCCCCCCCCTTGCTGCTTGTGCTCACTGGGTCAGCTAACCACGCTGTGCGGGTGGGCTTGCCTTCACCAGGAGGCCCCGGGAACCGAACCCATATGGTAAACGGGAGCCCTACTGATTGAGCCACAGCCGCTTCCCTCTTTCCTTCAGCTTTGTTGGGGATTAGTGTACTGTTCTTTTTCTAGTTCCTTCAGGTGTGCAGTTAGATCTTCAATTTTAGCTCTTTCTTCTTTTTTAATGTAAGCAATGAAAGCAATACATTTCTCTCTCAGCACTGCCTTTGCAGTGTCCCATAGGATTTAATATGTTTTGTTCTCATTTTCGTTCATCTCATTTCATTCAGATAGTTGCTGAATTCTCTTGCAATTCTTCTTTGGCTCACTGATTATTTAAGAGTGTGTGGTTTATTCTCCATATATTTATGAATATTCCCTTTTACATCCATTATTCATTTCCAGCTTCATTCCATTATGATCATAGGAAGTGTTTTGTATAATTTCAATCTATTTAAATTTATTGAGACTTGTCTTGTGACGCAACATATGGTCTATCTTGGAGAAGGATTCATGAGCACTTGAAAAGAATGTATATCCTGCTGCTTTTGGGTGCAATGCGCTATAGATGTCTATTAGGCCTAGTTCATTTATCATATTATTCAAGCTTTCTGCTTCTTTGTTTATCCTCTGTCCAGATGTTCTATCCAATACTGACAGTGGTGTATTGAAGTCTCCAACTATTTTTGTGGAGACATCTATTTCTCCCTTCAGTTTTTCCAGTGTGTGTCTCATGTATCTTGGGCACTCAAGTTAAGTGCATAAATATTTGGTAGTTATTTCTTCTTGGTGAATTATCCCTTTTATTAATATATACTGACCTTCTTCATCTCTTATAACAGATTTGCATTTGAAATCTAGTTTATCTGAGATTAGTAGCACTACTTCAGCTCTTTTTTGATTACTATTTGCATGGAATATCTTTTTCCAACCTTTCAGTTTTAACCTGGTTGTGTCCATTCTTCTAAGGTGGGTTTCTTGTAGACAACGTATAGATGACTCATTTTTTTTATCCATTCGATCAGTCTATGTCTTTTTATTGGGGAGTTCAAGCCTTTAACATTCAATGTTATTATTGTAAAGGCATTGCTTACTTCATTCATTTTGTCCTTTGGCTCTCTGTTGCCATATCATACTATGGTCTGTCTTTTTACCCTTTAGCTGACCTTCCTAATAATCTTCATATCTACCCTCTTCTCCAAATCTCTTGCCCTTGTTTTTCCCTTTCAGGCTGCAGCACTCCCTTTAGTATTTCTTGTAATTCTGGTCTTTTGGTAACATTTGCTATCAGTTTTTGTTTGTTTGTGAAAACTTTGAACTCACCCTCATTTTTGAAGGACAGCTTTGCTGGGTACAGAATTCTTGGGTGACAGTTTTTTCTCTTTCAGTACTTTAAATACATCATACCACCTTCTTCTTGTCTCCATGGTTTATGATGAGAGGTCTGCACTTAATCTGATGGAGTTTCCCTTGTATAGGATGCTTTGCTTTTCTCTTGTTCCTTTCAGAATCCTCTTTATCTCTGATATATGCCATTCTGAATAGTAGGTGTCTTGGAGTAGGTCTGTTCAGATTTATTCTGTTTGGTGTGCATTGTTCTTCTTGGATATTGATATTTATGTCTTTCATAAGGACTGGAGAAGTTTCAGTCATTATTTCCTCAAATATACTTTCCGCCCCTTTTCCACTTTCTTCTACTTCTATGACAACAATAATGCGAATGTTTGTGCATTTTGCATTGTCATTCAGTTCCCTGGGACTCTGTTCCATTTTTTCCATTCTCCTCTCTTTCTGTTCTCTTGTGTTTTCCAGGTCAGGTGTTCTGTCTTTGAAATCACTAATTCTGCCTTTGAGCAATTCAAATCTGCTCTTATGTGCCTCTAATATATTTTAATCTCATCCATCATATTTTTCATTCCCATAAGGTCTGTTACTTTTCCTTGCAGGCTTTCAAATTGTTCTTTATGCTCACTCGGTGTCTTCTTAATAGCCTTTATTTCTTTAGTCATATTTTCCTTAAATTCCTTGAATTGATTTAGGAGAATTGTGTGATTATCACTGATTAATTGTCTTAAATCCTGTATCTCTTCAGGATATTTGGTTCGTTCCTTTGGCTGGGCCATCTCTTCCTGTTTCTTAGTATGACTTGTAATTTTTTGCTGATGTGTAGGCATCTGAATGTTGGCAAATTTACTCTGATGGCCAATTTCTCTCTCTTGCCTATTATTTTTTCACAGCCCTTCTTTAATATTTGGTTCAACTTATTCTAAGTCTTTAAAATTGCCCACCTTAAGTTATCAAAATCAGGACAAGGACTCACTAATAGGGCACAGATTCTCCCTCAGAGCTTAGAATACAGAAATAACTGAAAGGAGTTTTTGTCCATGTAATTTCCAGATCAGCCAGCAGATGGTGCTGTTGGCATACCTTTCCACAGAGGTGTTTCAGTCTCAGCTTCCCTGTGTTCCTGTGTTGAATCTCCAGAACAGAGGTTCAAAGCAGGCTCTGTTGGCTAAATTCACTGAAGAAAGGAGCTTGACTCCCCCTCCCTTTTCCCTTGTAACAGCTAAAAGGGAGGAAGATGTCTGTTCCCCTCTCAGTCAGCTCCAGTGAGCCATGGATTTTACCCCAGCTTAGTATCTTGGGGTGGGGGAAGGGAGCCCTTCCCTGCCACTGTGGGGGCTTTAGTAACTTACCTTTGTTGTTTCGGGTTCTTCATCTCTCTGTCCCTTACCTTCCTGGGAGTCATGTAGCACTGTTCTGGTCTGCTGACCCCCCCAAGAAGGTCCCTCAGACAGCTTTTGGCTGTTTCTCCATTGTTTTTGTGAGTATTGAGCCCTTCCTGTTAGTCCTATGCCATCTTCCCACCTCTAATGTGTTTTTTATCTCAACTATCGTGTCTTTCACTCCCATGAGCTCTGTTATTTTTCTGCTCAGGTTTTAAAATTCTTCTTTCTGCTCACTCAGTGTCTTCTTAATGTCCTTTATCTCTTTAGCCATATTATCTTTCAACTCATTAATTTGATTTTGAAAATTTGTATGAATCTTGTTGAAAATTAGTTGTCTCAAATCCTGTATCTTATCTGGGGCTTTGATATATTCCTTTGCTTGGGCCACTCCTTCCATTTTCTTAGTATGGCTTGTAATTTTTTGCTGATGTCTAGATATCTAGATTATGATGGTGAGTTTACCCTGATGCTCTATTTCTTTCTCTTTCATAAGAATTTATTGATGGGGAGCCGTGTGTTATTGCCATTCTTCAATTCTTGGTTCAATCTTTTCTAGGTCTTTAGAATTGTCCCTGTTAGTTGCTAAAATTTGGGCCCTGAGCCCAATAATTGGATGCAGACCCACTTCAAAGGGCCTTGGGAAAGGAGGCTGTCAAGGCCAGAAAAAGCCTCTCTTATTCACTTTCACTGTCCTCACATGCACTTCCTTTCTCTGCCAGCAGATGGCGCTCTTTGAAAGCCCTCTCAGTTCAAAGCCTGGTCAGAGTGTGTTCACTGCAACACCAACTGCAACAGTGTGACAGAGGTTCCTACCTGGAGGCTAAGGGCCTTGCCAAACTTTCTTAGATGCTGTTCTCCAACATTTGCTGGCAGCCCCCTCCCTTTTCCTAAATAGGAAATAATTCCACTTACCTCTACTTCCTCAACAACCAGTCCTGGTCAGTAGGGAGGGTGATTGAGAGGGTTGGATCTCTTTAGTGCCTTGCCAGCTCCCAAGGCAAACAATGCTGCAGCCCCACCTGGCCTGGCAGGGCTTGTAGGACCAGCAGACCAAATTAGTGGGTCAAAAGCTAAACCAGCCTTAGGCTGCATCCCTTTCTCTCCTGTTTCCTGGGGAGGTGGATCCCTGCGGCCCCTTCTGTCTGTAGTGACCAGCCCGAGGCCAGAGAATTCAAAATTGTCTGCTCTTAGGATGGGGAAAAGGTGCTGACAGCAGCAGCTTCTACTCATGGTCTTTGTTGAGATTTTTTTCCTGTGCCCCTTTCTCTTCTGGGTGGTTGTCCAACCTTTCACTGATGTCCTAAACCCTAGGGCATTTTTTTCTAGAACATTTCTGTCTGACCTCTAGCTATTTTTCTGGGAGAGAAGAGAGTCCCATGCCTTTCTAATCCACCGTCTTCCTGGAAGTCCCCATGCAATTAATTTTTGTATATTGATCTTGTGTCCTGAAACCTTGAACTTACTTATTAGTTCTAATAGTTTTATTGGTGGTTTCCTTAGGATAATCTATATATAAGATAATGCTTTTTGCAAATAGAGATTGTTTCATTTCTGTCTTTCCAATATGGATGCATTTATTTCTTTTTTGTCTAATTGCTCTGGCTAGAACCTTCACTACAATTTTGATGAGAAGTAGCAAAATCAGACACCATTGTTTTGTTTTTGATTTAGGGAGAAAGACTTCTGTCTCTCACCATTAAGTATGATGTTAGTGCAGTTGTAGTTTTTATCATGAATTTTGTCAAATGTTTTTTCAGCCTCTATTAAGATATTCATGTGGGTTTCACCTTTAATTTAATTAATTCTAGGAATTTGTCTATTTATCAAGGTTATCACATTTGTTGGCATAGAGTTGTTAATAATATTCCCTTTTTCTCCTTTCTATTTCTGTAAGGTTAATAGTCACATCCTCTATTTCATTCTTAATTTTAGAAATATGTCTTCTTTTTCTCTTAATCAGTCTAAAGGTTTGCCGATTTTGTTCATCATTTAAAGAACCAACTTCTGCTTTCATTGATTTTCTCTATTGTTTTTCTATTCCCTATTTCATTTAATTCCAATATAATGTTTATTATTTACTTCCTGTCTTAGTTTCCCAGAGGTGCTATGACAAATACCATACAATGGGTTTGCTTAAACAACAAGCATTTATTATCTTACAGCTTTCAAGCCTAGAAGTCTAAAATCAAGATGTCCACAAGGCCATGATTCCTCCCAGGGTCAGTAGCATTCTGATGTCACATGGTGTTTTCGCTCTCTTTTCTAGCTTCTTCTGACTTCTGGATTCTACTGACTACATCAGAATTTCCTGTCTTTATAAGCCTCCATTCAGACAGATTAATGCCCATCCTGATTCAATTTGGTCATACTTTTGTTTATTTACAAATGGGTGCATACCCACATGAGCATGGATTAAGACATGAACGTAACTTTGCTAGGGGGAGAATGATCCAGTGCCCAACAGTACACCTTCTGGACCCCAAAAAGCATGTCCTTCCCACATGCAAAATGCATTCACTCATCCCAATGTCCTAAAGCCTTTAGTCATTTCAGTAACAGCTCTAAGTACAAAGTCTTATCAAAATTAATTATGGATGTGGTCTGTCCTGGGGCAAAATTCCTCAACTTCTGTGGCCCTATGAAACCTTAAAAAAAAAAAAAAAAAAAAAAGCAAGTGATCTGATCTGCTTCCAAAATGCAATTGTGGGACAAGCTAGGATAGACATTCCCATTCTAGAAGGGAGAAATTATAAGAAAAACTAACATCACAGGTCCCAAGGAAATCCAAAACCCAGGAGGGCAAACTCCATTAGATTCCAAGGTCTGAGAGTCATCTGATGCTTTGTCCTCTGGGCCTTTCCAAACACTTGGGCAGTGGCCATGCTCTCACCAAACATCAGGGTGAAGGCCCCATCCTCTCCAAGAGCCAGGACAAAAGGCCCACCCCCTCTAAGCATTAGCTGGTTCCTTTATGCTTAATAGTTCAGTCCTAATTTTATCTCTCCCTTCTCACATTTTACTATAAGCAGCAAGGAGCAAACTCCATTGCCTCTCCATTCAGGAGAAGCGGATCACGTAAAAGAGAATGCCCTCTTCTGGCAGCTTGGTAACTTCCCTGGCCAAGTGCTGAGCTTCCCCTGCCCCTGCCTGACAACAGCTGACCCACAATGCTTTTGTTAGACCATGCTTACCTGCTCCAGTGCCCACTGCACATGGATAAATACAACCATTTCATCTGGGTCACAGGTCCCACAGGCTTGTGCTTATTACCCAACCACCCCAAGATATTAGCTAATCACCCAGAGAAAACCACAACTCACTTCAGCTTCCCTAACTGTGGTGGTTTGGAGCTGTAAAAACCCCAGAAAAATATCTTCTTAAACTTAATCCATGCCTGTGGGTGTGAATCCATTGTAAGTTGGACTTTTTGATGAGGGCATTTCAGTTAAGGTGTGGCCCACCTCAATCAGGATGGGTCTTAATCCTATTACTGGAGTCTTTTATAAGGGGAATGAAATTCAGGCAGGAGAAAAAAACATGAGAAGTAAAAAGCTGAAATTCTGTGGAACCCAGAAAAGAACTGAAAGACCAGGAGAGGTTGCCATGTGCAATGCCATGTGACAGAGGAGCCAAGGACCAAGGATTGCTGGCAGCCAGCTGTAGAATGCCACAGACTGTGGGGAGAAATCATCACACTGATGATGCCGTGATTTCAACTTCCTCCTGGCCTTAAAACCATGAGGCATTAAATACCCATTGTTTGAGTCATCCCTCTGCATGGTATTTGCTTGAGCAGCTGAGGAAACTAAAACACTAACTGTGACAGTTTGAGATTATTTTATGAATCCCCAAAAGAGAAAGATGATGTTTGTAAACTAATCTATTCCTCTGGGTGTGATACCCTTTCATTGCATCAGATTCAGCTTAGATGTCTTTGATTAAATTAACTGTTAAGATTAAGGTTTTGATTCAACCACATCAGGAAGGCATGACTCAAGTTGAGTCCCTGCCCCCCTGGTGGGCAGATATAAATGGACATTCACTCAGGAAGATACACGGGAAGAGAGAGAGCTCTGTCATGTTTGATCCTGGGGCCCCAGGGAGAGATGAGCCATTCGTCTGATAGTTTGCAGCTGAGCAGCTGATAAAACCTGGAAAGAAATGAGCTCTATGCCAGAGACTGATATAGGAAGCCCTGAAAGAGGAGTCCTATGCTTGGAAGAAGCTGGGCCCACAAACCCTTAAGAGGAAGAGGAAGTCCAGGAAGGAGAGATCAGGCAGAGATCAGCGACCCACTTGCTTCAACAAGTGACAACTTGCTGGTGAAAAAGCAACCTTGAGTTGGAGTCTTTAGGTCCTTGTACTGTAAGCATTTACCCCAAATAAATACCCTTTATAAAAGCTAACAGATTTCTGGTACTTTGCATCAACACCCATTTGGCAGACTAAGACACTAACCAAACACACGGTATCCACTGTAGGCTGGACTTCCAATATGTGCACTTCTCCTTTTACCAACCCCAAACATATCTGTCTCCATGCCTACACCTGGGGAGCCTCATTTGCTCCTACTGATGCATCCTGGCTGTACTGAGATTCCCACTCCAGATTACAACAGAAAGGCCACACTGCATAACACCCACACAGCACCGATGTACCATTCATCCCCATAATACTAGGAATAGGCCTACTGCTCTCCCCTTCTGGGGCAAGGCTAGGTGCCACAGCACTGCACACACAGAAACAGATCATACTGGCTAATACCAACCTCACCACTACTCTAGTAACCTCCTTGCAAAGCCTCCAAGAAATCTTAGCCCTAATGCAGCAATCCCATGAGTCCCTAGCCCATATGGTCCTAGACAACCATCTGGCTTTGGACAGGGTTTTGATTACTGTTTAATCTCTTTACTTCTCATTGGTTTGTTGAGGTCTTCACTAGGGTCAGTGTAGGTTGTTCATGTGTTTCTAAGAATTTGCCCATTTTGTCTACATTGTCTAGTTTGTTGTTTGTTGGCATACAGTTTTCATATTTTCTCATTATCTCTCTTATTTCTGAGGGGTCAGGGGTAATGTCTCCTCTTGCATTTCTGATTTTATTTATTTGCATCTTCTCTCCTTTTTTCTTTGTCAGAAAAAAAGCTTACATACCCATAGCTTAGGGTATGTCAAGTTTGTTAATCTTCTCAAAGACTCAACTTTTAGTTTTGTTGATTCTCTCTATTGTATTTTTGTTCTCAATTTAATTTATTTCTGTTCTGATCTTTATTATTTCTTTCCTTCAGCTTGGTTTGGAACTAGTTTTCTAGTCTCTTAAAGTGGAAGTTTAAGTTATTGACTTGATATCTTTTACCAGTTGATTATTTAGGAATGTGTTCTTTAATTTCCATGTACTTATAAATTTCCCAAATTTTCTTCTGTTGTTGACTTCTAACTTAATTCCATTGTGGTCACAGAACAGATTTTCATGATTTTAACCTTTTCAAAATTTATTGAGAACTGCTCTATGACCTAAAATACAATCTATCTTGGAAATTGTTCCATGTACACTTGAGAAAAATTTGTGTTGTGCTGTTGTTGGGTGGAGTGTTCTATAGATGTCTGTTAGGTTGAATTGGTTTATAGCCTTGTTCAAGTCTTCTGTTTTCTTATCACTCTTCAGCTTAGTTTTTCTATCTATTATTGAAGCCTACAAATATTATTGTTGAATTGTCTATTTCTCCCTTTAATTCTGGCATTTTTTCCTTCATGTAGGTGTATATAATTTATAATCTGTATCTTCCTATGGATTGATGCTTTTATCATTATAAGATGACCCTCTTTATCTCTAGTAACAATTTTCATCTTAAAATCTGTAGTCCAATATTAGTATACCTACTCCAGTTCTCTTTTGCCTAATATTTCATGAATCATCTTTTTTATACTTTTATATTTAACTTATTCATGTCATTAAATATAAAGTGTTTCTTGAAGATTGTATATAATTGGATCATGCTTTTTGTACATCTGCCAGTCTTTGCCTTTTTATTGGAATGTTTAGTCCATTCACATTTAATGTAATTACTAATAAGGCAGGATTTACATCTGCCATTTTGCTATTTTCTATATGCAATGCCTTTTTTTCTTCACTTCCTCCATTACTGCCTTCTTTTGCATTAAACAGATATTTTTAAGTGAGCAATTTTAATGCCCTTGTTTCTTTTACTATATTTCTGAGTTAATTTCTTAGTGATTCCATTAAAGATTACAATTAACACCATAACTTAAAACAATCGAGTTTGGATTAATTGCAACTTAATTTAAATAGTACACAAAAACTTTGTTCCAATATAGCATCATTCTTTCCTCCTGCTTTGTGCTAGTATTATCATACAAACTACATCTTTATACATTATAAACTCATCAAAACAGTTTATAATTATTTACACATTTATCTTTTAGATCAGATGGGTTGAAAAAATTACAAATACATTTACACTGTCCTTTATATTTACCTATATGGTTACCTTTAACTCTACTCTTTATTTTTTCATGTGGATTCAAATTACTGGTGAGTGTCCTTTCATTTCAACCTGAAGGACTCTTTCTTTAGTATTCATTACAGAAAATATCTCTCTAGAGAGTAATTGTTTCTTTTTTATTTTGTTTGTCTTGGAATTCTTAATTTCTCCTCCATTTTTGAATGATCGTTTTGCTCAGTATAAAATTCTTTGTTGACAGTCTTATTCTTTCAGCACTTTGAACATATCATCCTACTTCCTCTGGCCTCCATGGTTTCTGATGTGAAGTCAGCTGTTAATTTTATTGAGGAACAGTTATATTTGATGAGTTGTTTTTCTCTTGATGCTTTCAATATTCTTTGTCTTTTGAAAGTTTGTCAGTATTGAGTGTTAAGTGTGGGTCTTTGAGTTTATCCTATTTGGAGTTTTTTGAGCTTCTCAGAAGGGAAGATTAATGTTTTTCATCCAATTTTGAAAGTTTTTAGCTTTCATTTCTTCAAATATTCTTTCTGCTCTTTTCTCTATCTCTCTCTTCTCCATATGTTACTTACATTATTTGTATATTGGTATATTTGATGGGGTCCCACAAGTCTCTGGGGTTCTGTTCATTTTTCTTCATTCTTTTTTCCTTATGTTCTTCAGCCTGGATAATATCAATTGATCTATCTTCAATTTTGCTGATTCTCTCTTCCAGCTCAAATTTACTGTTGAGTCCCTTTAGTGACTTTTTCATATCAGTCATTGTACTCTTCAACTCCAAAATTTCTATTCAGTTCCTTTTTATAAATTCTATCTCTCCTGGATATTTTCTATTTGATGAGACATCATTGTCATACTCTTATTTAATTATTTAGACATGATTTCCTTTAGTTCCTAGAATATATTTATAATAATTGATTTAAAGTCTTAAGTCCAACATCTATACTTCCTCTATGATAGTTTCTATTAATTCCTTTTTTTTTTCCTGTGGGTGAACCATATTTTCCCATTTCTTTGCATGTCTTTTAATTTTTGTTGGGAAAAAAAAATGGACATTTCAAACAATTATAATGTGGCAATTATGGAAATAAGGCCTCCCACCTTTCCTCAGGATTGTCATTGTTGTTGTTGTAGCTAATTGTTTAGTGATTTTCCTGGACTAATTCTGCAATATCTGTAATCTTGGTTGTATGCAGTCATTAAGTCTGTACTTAGTTAGCTTAGTGATTAGCTAATGATTGAATGGAGATTTCTTTAAATGCCTTGAAGTAACAAGTCCCCCCTCCTTTACAAGGAGTTCTGTGTGTATGTTGGGGCACATCTTCAATGTGCCAGCAGTTTATAACCCTACCTTAGTCTTTTTTTCCTATTGTGCAGAGCCTCAGGTGAGAGCTTAGGGCCTTCTCAGGTCTTTCCTGGAGATATGAACTTCCCTGCACATGTGCATGGCCTTGTACCTCCATAAAAATATGTTGAAGCTTTACAAGGCTCCCTATTGACATCTAATTTCCTAGATTTCTCCTTTAAGGTATTTGGCCATCCTTTTCCCCCAACTGGTACACCACGTCAGGCAACTGGATGTTAAACAACTGCAGCTGATGTGTTTTTCTTACAAACTCCCTAGGGATAGAGCTTTATTCACTGAGTAAACTCTGAGTCACTTCAAATAAAGATAAGCCACCAGAGAGAATCGTGGAAGATGACATCGGATTAGGCAGGCAGGGCTCAGCACTTTCACAAAACAATGTAGAAAGAGCCAAAAACTGTGTGAGAGACCAGCTTTGGGGGTCAGGAGACCAGGACAGTGCTTCACAACATCCCACAGGGTGGTGGACAGAGACACAAAGAACCTGAAACAACAACCATGAGTTACCAAACACCCACAGCAGCCAGGAAGGGCTCCCCTCTCCCACATCAAAGAAATTAAGCTGGGATAAAACCCCTGGCTCATTGATGCTCACTGAGAGGGGAACAGACATCTTCCTCCCTGTCAGCTGTTTTGAGGGAAAAGGGAGAGGGAGTCAAGGATTTTCTCTTCAGTAAATTTGGCCAGTGGAGACTGCTTTTAATCTTGACTCTGGCCAGACCAAAACACAGAAAAACGGAGATTTTCTCTCCATGGAAAGGTGCACCAAAGAGCAACATCTGCTGGCCAGTCTGGAAATTACATAGACAAAAACTGCTTTTGGGTCTTTCTGTTCTCTAATTCCTGGGAGAATGTCTGCGGGCCATTAGTGAGTCCCTGGCACAATATTGATAACTTCAGCTGGGCAATTTTAAAGACTTAGAATAACTTGAACCAAATATCAAAGAAGAGCTGTGAAAAAAAATAGGCAAGAAAGAAATTGGCCATCAGAGTAAATTCACCATCATATTCAGATTGCTAGACATCAGCAAAAAATTACAAGCTATACTAAAAACAGAAAGAGATGGCCCAGCCAAAGGAACAAACCAAATAGCCTGAAAGATACAGGATTTAAGATAATTAATCATTGATAATCACAAAATTATCCTAAATCAATTTAAAGAATTGAAAGACAATATGATTAAAGAGATAAAGGATATTAAGAAGACCCTGAGTAAGAATCAAGAACAATTTGAAAGTCTTCAAAGAAAAGTAACAGAGCTTATAGGTATGAAATACACAATGGATGAGATTAAAAATACATTACAGGCACATAAGAACAGATTTGAATTACTCGAATACAGAATTAGTGATTTCAAAGACAGAACATCTGAACTGGAAGATAGGAGAACAGAGAGAGAAGAGAATGGGGGGGCGGGGGGAAGGAACAGGATCTCAGGGAATTGAATGACAACATGAAACTCACAAGCAGACATATTAATGGTGTCCCAGAAGGAAAAGAGAATGGAAAAGACGCAGAAAAAATGTCTGAGGAAATAATGACCAAAAACTTCCCAACCCTTATGAAAGACATAAATATCAATATCCAAGAAGAACAATGCACACCTGACAAAATAAATCTGAATAGACTTACCAAAAGATACTACTGAGAATGATAAATATCAGAGATAAAGAGAGGATTCTGAAAGCAGTAAGAGAAAAGCAAAACATCACATACAAGGGAAACTCAATATGATTAAGTGCCAACCTCTCATCAGAAACCATGGAGGAGAGAAGAAAGTGGTATGATGTACTTAAGGTACTGAAAGAGAAAAACTGCCCACTAAGAATTCTGTATCTGGCAAAGCTGTCCTTCAAAAATGAGGGTGTGTTCAAAGTCTTCACAGACAAACAAAAACTGATATACTGTGTTACCAAAATACCAGAATTACAAGAGATACTAAAGGGAGTGCTGCAGGCTGAAAGGAAAAAACAAGGGCAGAGACAGAGTAGAGTGTAGAAATGAAGATTATTAAGAAGGGTAAATTAAAGGGTAAAAAAGACAAATAATAGTATGATATGACAAAATAAGCCAAAGGAAAAAATGGATGAAATAAGTATGCCTTTATAGTAATAACATTGAATGTTAAAGCCTTGAACTCCCCAATCAAAAGACATATACTGATAGGATAGATTTAAAAAACATGAGCCATATATATGTTGTCTACAAGAGACTCATGTCAGATATAAGGACAAAACCAGGTTGAAAGTGAAAGGTTGGAAAAAGATGTTCCATACAAATAGTAACCAAAAAAGAGCTGGAGCAGTGATACTAATATCGGACAAAATAGATTTTAAATGCAAAATTGTTATAAGGGATGAAGAAGGTCATTATATATTAATAAAAAGAGATAATTTTCCAAGAAGAAATAACTATACTAAATATTTATGCACCTAACCTGAGTGCCCAAGATACATGAGACACATGCTGGAAAAACTGAAGGGAGAAATAGATGCCTCTACAATAAGAATTGGAGGCTTCAACATACCACTGTCAGTATTGGATAAAACATATGGACAGAGGATAAGTAAAGAAACAGAGAGCTTGAATAATATGATAAATGAACTAGACCTAACAGATATCTATAGAGTATTGCACACCAAAACAGCAGGATATGCATTCTTTCCAAGTGCTCATGGATCCTTCTCCAAGAGAGATCATATTTGGGTCATATGACAAGTCTCAATAAATTTAAAAAGATTTAAAATATACAAAACACTTTCTCAAACCATAACAGAATGAAACTGGAAAACCATAATGGAGGAAAGAGGGAAATTTAATAAATATATGGAGATTAAACAACACAATCTTAATAATCAGTGGGTCCAAAAAGAAATTGTAATAGAATTTAGCAAATATCTTGAAACAAATGAAAACAAGAAGACAACATATCAAAACCTAGAGGACACCACAAAGGCAGTGCTGAGAGGAAAATATACAGCCCTCAATGCTTCCATTAAAAAAGAAGAGAGAGCTAAAATTGAAGATCTAACTGCAAACCTGGAGGAACTTGAAAAACAACAGCAAACTAATCCCAAACCAAGCTGAAGGAAAGAAATAGTAAAGATCAGAGCAGCAATAAATGAAATTGAGAACAAAAAACCAATAGTGATATCAACAAAACCAGTAGTTGGTTCTTTGGGAAGATCAACAAAATCAACAAACCCTTAGGTAGACTGACAAAGAAAACAGAGAGAAGACACAAATAAATGAAATCAGAAATATGAGGGGGGACAGTACCACTGACCCACAGAAATAAGAGAGATCATAAGAGGATACTATGAACAACTGTGTGACAGAAAATATGACAATGTAGATGAGAGGGACAAATTCCTAGAAATATGTGAACCAGCTACACTGGCCCTAGAAGAAATAGAAGACTTCAAGAAACCAATCACAAATGAAGAGATTGAAATAGTCATCAAAAACCTCCCAAAGATGAAAAGCATGGGATAAGATGGCTTCACAGGTAAATTCTACCAATCTTGCTCAAGCTCTTCCAAAAAATTGAACAGGAAAGAATGCTACTGAACTCATTCTATGAAGCCAACATCACCCTAATACCAAAATGAGATAAAGATACTATGAAAAAAGAAAATCCCTAATAAATATAGATGAATAGTCCTCAAAAACTATTTGCAAACCAAATCCAAAAGCACGTTAAAATAATTATACAGCATGATCAAAGGGTTTTATCCCAGGTATACAAGGGTGGTTCAACACAAAGAAATCAATTAGTGTAATAAACCACATTGATAAATTTGAAGAAGAAAAATCACATGATCCAGAAAAATACAACACCTTTGTTGGCAAAATACAACACCTTTTCTTGATAAAAACAGTCCAAAAGATTGGAATAGAATACAATTTCTCAATATTGTAAAGTAAATATATGAAAAAGCTAGAGCTAGCATTGTACTTAATGGTGAAAGACTGAAAGTTTTCCAGCTGAAATCAGGTACGAGACAAGGATGCACACTATCATGATTATTATTCAATATTGTCCTAGAAGTTCTAGCTAGAACAATTAGCCAAGATAAAGAAATAAAAGACACAGAAATAGGAAAGGATGAAGTAAAACTTTCACTATTGAGAGTGGATATAGCTCAAGCGGTTGAGTGCCTGCTTCCTACATATGAGGTCCCAGGTATGATCTTTGGTACCTCCTAAAAAAAAGAAAAGAAAAGAAAAGAAAAAGCCAACTTGGGTGAGCCAATGTAGCTCAGTGATTAGTGCCAGCTTCCCACATATGAGGTCCAGGTTCAATCACCAACCCTAATATCTAAAAAAAAAATCTTTCACTCTTCACTAATGATATGATCCCTATATCTAGAAAACCTGAAAAATCCACAATAAAACTACTAGAATTAATAGACAAGTTCAGCAAAGTGGTGGGATACAAGATTAATACGCAAAAATCAATAGCATTTCTATACACTACCGTTGTGCAATCTGAGGAGGAAATCAGAAAAAAAAAAATTTATAATAGTAATTCAATGATCAAATGTTTAGGAATAAACTTAACCAAGAACATAAAGGACCTGTACTCAGAAACTACACAGCATTGCTCAAAGAAACCAAAGAACACTTAAATAAATGGAAGGACATTTTATGTTAACTAAATAAAATTAAGATGTCAATTCTACCCAAACTGACTTACAGATTCAATGCAATCCATATAAAAATACCAACAGCCTTTTTTCAGAAATCAAAAAGCCAATAATTAAGTTTATTTGAATGGTAAGGTCCCAAATAGTCAAAAATGTCTTAAAAAAGAAGAACAAAGTTGGAGCACTAACACCTCCTGACTCAAAAGGATATTACTTAGCTAAAGTGAAAAAGACAGCATGATTCTGGCATAAAGACAGACAATTTGACCAATGGAATCAAATCAAGAACTCAGAAATTGATCCTCACATCTGCAGTCAAGTGATTTTTGACAAAGCCCACCCAGCTTGGTCAGAGCAGTCTATTCAACAAATGGTACTGGTAGAACAGAATAGCCATATCCAAAAGAAAAAAAGAAGACCCCTATCTCACACCTTATACAAAAATTAATTCAAAATGAATCAAGGACCTAAATATAAAAACAACAACCATAAAACTCCTAGAAGAAAATACAGTAAAACATCTTCAAGATTTTGTGGTAGGCAGCAGTTTCTTAAACCATATACCCAAAACACCAGAAACAAAAGAAAAAATAGATAAATGGGATCTCCTCAAAATTAAACACTTTTGCACCTCCAAAGCTTTTTCAAAAGGGTAAAAAGGCATCTGACTCAAAGGGAGAAAATATTTGGAAATTACATATCTGTAAAGGTTTAATATCCCTGATATATAAAGATATCATACAACTCAATAATAAAAAGACAAACTATCCAATTTAAAAATGGGTAAAAGACTTGAAAATACAACTGCCCAAAGAAGAAATACAAATGGCAAAAAAACACATGAAAAAATGTTCAACATCACTAGCAATTCGGGAAATGCACATCAAAACTACAATGCGATATCATTTCACACCTATTATACTGGCCACTTTTAAAAAGTTGGAAACTGTAAATGTTGGAGAGGATGTGGAGAGATAGGAACACTTATTCACTGTTAGTGGGAATGTAGAATGGTACAGCCAGTGTGGAGGACTGTTTGGCAGTTCCTAAGGAAGTTGAATATAGACTTGCCATGGGACCCTGGCAATACAATTGCTAGGTATATACCCAGAAGGACAGAGAGCTGTGACATGAATAGACATCTGCACACTGACGTTCATAGCAGTGTTATTCACAATAGCCCAGAGTTGGAAACAACCCTGGTGTCTGTCAACTGACAAATGGATAAACAAATTGTGGTGTATACATACGATGGAATATAATGCAGTAGTAAGAAGAAATGAAGCATATGACAACATGGATGAAACTGGAGAACATTATGTTGACTGAAGCAAGCCAGACACAAAAGGACAAATACTGTATGATTGTGCCATTATAAACTAAATATATTGTGTAAACTCATAGAATTAATAATTAGAATATAGATCACCAGAAAATAGAATGAGGTTAGAGAATGGAATGCTGATGGCTAATCTGTGCAGAATTGGTTAAAAGGTTGTTTGTAAATCTTTGGAAATAAATGGAAATGGTGAGAGGACTTCTTGGAATATGGTGTCAAAGGAGGTATCGCCTCCTCAACACCTCAACTCTTTCATAAAAAAAACAATGGAGAACGGGCAAAAACCTACATGAGGGAGCTGCTTTGGGAATCTATAGAACAGGAAAGTGCTGTGCATCATCCAGGAGGGAAAAAGACAGATAATGATACCAAAGGAAAACCAGAACACAGACAACTGCAAGGATACAGAATAAGAGAAAACAAGTGTCAAAAAAGGAACCTTACCACACACACACACAAATAACAAAATGAGACCCTAGAGTAGAAAGAGAAGCTAACCAACTGAATAAGCCCATCAAGATAAACAGATGCCTAGATACCAACAAAAAATTACAAGCCATACTAAGAAATAGAAAGACATGGCCCAGACTAACAAACAAACTAAAAAACAGGAGGAGATGCAGAATGTGGAACAACTAATCAGGGATGTCCAAATATCATGAATCCACTTAATGAAGTGAAGAAGAGATAAAGGATATTAAGAAGACACTGGGGGAACATATTCGAGAAATTGTAAACATACATAAAAAAGATAACAGATCTGATGGTGATGAATGGCACAATGCAAGAAATCAAAAATACACTGGAAGCACATAACAGCAGATTTGAACAGGCAGAAGAAAGAATCATGATGTCAAAGACAGTACATATGAAATCAGACAAAGTAGAACAGATAGATAAAAAGACAGAAAAAATCCAGCATGGACATAGATATTGAATGACAACAAGAAATGCACAAACCTACACATTATAGGCATCCCAGAGGGAGAAGAAAAGGGAAAGGGGGCAGAAGGTGTGTAGGAGGAAATAATGGCTGAAAATTTCCCAACTCTTTTGAGGGACATGGATGTACATATCCAGGAAGTACAGTGCACCCCAAACAGTATAAATCATAACAGGTCTACCCCAGGACGTATACTTATCAAATTGTCCAATGCTCAAGACAAAGAGAGAATACTGAAAGCAGCAAGAGAAAAGAAATCCATCACATACAAGAGAAGCTCGATAAGATTAAGTACTGATTTCTCATCTGAAACCATGGAGGCAAGGAGGTGCTGGTATGACATAGTTAAGGTGCTAAAAGAAAAAAATCTGTCAGCCAAGAATTCTGTATCCAGCAAAGCTGACATTCAAAAATGAGGGACAGTTCAAAATATTCACAGATAAACAGAAATTAAGAGAGTTTGTCAACAAGAAACTTGCCATTCAAGGGAGTTCTAAAGGTTGAAAGGAAGAATCAGGATAGAGAGGGTTGGAGGAGAGTATAGGAAGGAAGATTATCAGTAAGAATTACTAAAAAGATAAAAAGAGAAGTAAAAACAACATATGACATATATAAACTTAAAGAAAATATGGCTAATGTAAGTAATGCCTTGAAAGTAATAACATTGACTGTTAATGGATTAAACTATCCAATCAAAAGACACAGATTGGCAGAATGGGTAAGGAAATACGACCCATCTATATGCTGTCCACAGGAAATCCACCTTAGACCCAGGAACACAAGGAGGTTGCAAGTGAATGATTGGAAAACAATTTTACACACAAATAATAACCAAAAAAGGGCGGATGTAGCTATGCTAATATTGGACAAAATAGACTTTAAATGCAAATTTATTGTAAGACCCAATGAAAGACACTATATATTATTAAAAGGGGTAATCTATCAAGAAGGAAAAACAATCATAAACATTTTTGCACCTAACCAGGGCACCTCAAAATACATGAGGCAAACATTGGAAAATCTAAGTGGAGAAATAGATGCCTCTACAATTATAGCGGGGGACTTTAATATACCATTATCACCATTAGACAGAACACATCAACAGAGGATCAATAAAGAAACAAATTATTCAAGAGATCTTGAATAATACATTAAAGGATCTAGACCTAATAGACCTATACAGAATATTATACCCAAATACAGCAGGATATACTTTCTTCTCAAGTGCATATGGATCATTCTCCAGGAGAGACCACAGGCTAGGCCACAGAACAATTCTCAACAAATTCAGAAAGACTGAAATTATACAAAGTAATTTCTCTGACCACAATAGAATGAAGCTGGAAATTAGTAAGGGGCAGAGAATCAGATTAGGCACAAAGATATGGAAGTTAAACAACACACTCTAAGACAATCAGTGGGTCAAGGAGGAACTTGCAAAAGAAATAAGTAACTACCTTGAAACGAATGAAAATGACAACACAGTGTATCAAAACAAATGCAATGCAGCAAAAGAAGTAGTGAGAAGGAAATTTATAGCCATAAATTCGTATATTAAAAATGAAGAAAGAACTAAAATTAAAGACCTAACTGCACACCTGGAGGAATTAGAAAAAGAACAGCAAACTGATCCCAAAGCAAGTAGAAAGATTAGAGCAGAGCTAAATGAAATTTAAAATAAGAAAGCACTAGAAAAAATTAACAAAACCAAAAGCAGGCTCTTTGAAAAGATTCATAAAATTGACAAACAGCTAGACTAACAAGGAAAAAAAGAGAAAAGATGCAAATACATAAAATACGAAATAAGGAAGGGGATATCTCCACTGATCCCACAGAAATAAAGAGTATCATAAGAGGAGACTTTGAAAAATTGTATGCCAACAAGATGTATAAGTAGATGAAATGGACAAATTTCTAGAAATACACAAGCAGCCTGCATTGATGAAAGAAGAAATTGATGAACTCAACAGACCAATCACAAGTAACAAGATTGAATTAGTCATCAAAAACCTCCCAACTAAGAAGAGCCCAGGACCAGATGGCTTCACAGGCGAATTCTACCAATCATTCCAGAAAGAACTAACACCAATCCTGCTTAAAATTAAAAAAAAAAAAAAAAGAAGTGGAGGGAACATTGCCTAACTCATTCTATGATTCCAACATCACCTTAATACCAAAGCCACACAAAGATGCCACAAAAAGAAAACTGTAGATCAATCTTTCTACAACAAAGCTTCTAGAGCTGATAAATGAGTTCAGTAAAGTAGCAGGGTGTAAGATCAATGTGCAAAAATCAGTAGAGTTTCTATACACCAATAATGAGAAATCTGAGGAGGAAATCAAGAAAAAACTTTCCATTTACAATAGCAAGTATAAGAATCAAATACCTAGGAATAAACTTAACTGAAGATGTAAAGGACTTGTACACAGAAAACTACACAACATTGTTAAAGGAAATCAAAGAAGACCTAAATAAATGGAAGAATATTCCATGTTCAAGGATAGGAAGACTAAACATCTTTAAAATATCTATCCTACCCAAACTGATTTACAGATTTAATGCAATACCAATAAAAATTACAACAGCATTTTTCACTGAATTGGAAAAGCTAACCATAAAATTTATTTGGAAGGGCAAGGGGTCCCAAATAGCCAAAGACATACTGAAAAAGGAATGTAAAATTGGAGGAATCACACTACCTGACTTTAAAACATACTACAAAGCTACAGTGCTCAAAACTGCATGGTATTAGCACAGAATAGACATACTGACCAATGGAACAGAACTGAGTGTTGATATAGATCCTTGTATATAAAATCAACTGATATTCGACAAGGCCACTAAGCCCACTCAACTGGGAGAGAATAGCCTCTTCAGCAAATGGTGCTTGGAGAACTAGGTATCCATATCCAAATGAATGAGAGAGGATCACCATCTCACACCCTACACAAAAATTAACTCAAAGATCTAAATATAAGAGTCAGACCATAAAGCTCCCGGAAGACAATGTAGGGAAGCATCTACAAGATATTGTAGTAAGAAGTGGTTACATAAACTTTACACCCAAAGCATGAACAATGAAAGAAAAAATAGATAAATAGGACCTCCTCAAAATTAAAAACTTTTGTGCTTCAAAGGAGTTTGTCAAGAAAGTGAAAAGGCAGCCTACTTAATGGGAGAAAATATTTGGGAACCAGCTATCTGATAGGGGCCTAATATCCAGCATATATAAAGAAATCCTACATCTTGAAAATAAAAAGACAAATAACCCATTTTAAAAATGGGCAAGTGATTTGAATATACACTTCTCCAAAGAAGAAATACAAATGGATAAAAAGCACATGAAAAGATGCTCAACATCAGTAGCTATTGGGGAAATGCAAATCAAACCTACAATGAGATATTATTTTATACCCATTAGACTGGCAGCTATTAAAAAACAGAGAACTACTAGTGTTGGAGAGGATGTGGAGGAAAGGGGACACTTATCCACTGCTGGTAGGAATGTAGAATAGTACAGCCATTGTGGAGGACAGTTTGGCAGTTCCTCAGGAAGCTAAATATAGAACTGCCATATAATCCAGCAATCCCTCTACTGGTCATATACCCAAAAGAATTGAAAGCAGAGACAAGAACAAATACATGCACATCAATGTTCATAGCAGCATTATTCACTATTGCCAAAAGCTGGAAGCAACCCAAATGTTCATCAACAGATGAATGGATAAGCAAACTATGGTATATACATACAATGGAATATTACTCAGCTGTAAGAAGGAATGCAGTATTAACATGCAGGATAACATGGATGAATCTTGAAGACCTTATGTTGAATGAAGTAAGTCAGGCACTGAAGGACAACTATTACATTACCTCACTGATATGAATTAAGCAAATTGAGCAGATTCACAGAGCTAGAGTCTGGAAGATAGGTTTACAGGAAACAGAAAGGGAGTAGAAGGTGGTGAACCGATACCCATATGGACAAAATCTATGATAAGATGTAAGGGTGTAATTGTGCAGTGGATGTACAGTTGTGCACTGTAACAAGTGGTGCAGTGATGTAATTGGGTTCAGCAGTGCTGGTCTGTGAGGGGGTGTAGGGTGGGGGGTTTTGGTTGGATTATCCATGGAACTGGGGGTAGGGTTAGGGAAAGGAGCAGGTGAACTCTGGGGATTTGCAGGTATGTGGTTAAAACTACAATGCTGGGACTGTTCTTTTGGAAAATATGGCAAAGGAGGGTAACTGGTGTAGGGTGTCAGATGTGGGGGTGGTATATGGGAAAGGGCACACCTGGGGCAAACTTCTATGGAATATCTAAGTGTTCATCTTGTCATAGTGTGTTATACCAGTGGGTGAAGACTCACACAATAAACAAGAAAATATTAAACTTCCATCCTGGGGAGTCCTGCTATTTCTCACTTAGAGGGACAAGAATTCCTTGAGAACATAGGAAGTGTCTAATAAAAGAAAACAGACCAATATGTCAAGCAGTCAATATTATTGCAAGTAACTATGAATCTTATTTTTCAAAAATTGAAACTTAGTGGTTACCATAGGTTCAGGGGGGGAGGGGGATGGAAGAATAGAATAGATGGAGCATGGGACATTTTTCGGGCATTATAATTGTTCTGCGTGTTCTTACAATTACAGATACAGGCCATTTTAAATTTTGTCAAAACCTATAAAAGTATATGGTCCAAAATGTAAACCATAATGTAAACCATTACCATGGTTTGTATCAATGCTTCAATATTTGTACACCAATTGTAACAAATGTACTATTTGCATGTAAAATGTTATTAATAGGGAAAAGGGGAAGGGCATTGGGTATATGGGAATCCCCTATATTCTCTATGTGACTTTTCTGTAACCTGAAGCTTCTTTGAAATAAAATGAAAAAAATAAGACATTGGGGATATATATGGAAGAAAATGATACTGTACATACAAAACAACAGATCTTACAATGATGAAAGACACAATGTCTATAAAAAACATTTTTTATTTCAAATTTTTTTTTAAAAGTTTGTATTTTATATCTTATTTTAAAAACTATTATTTCACTTTCTTATTCATTTTATTTGGCTATTTTGTTGGCTTCATTTTTGGAGAAGTTTTGGATTACAGAAGGGTCACAACTGTGGCAGGGGAGGATCACTGGTGTACGGTATTGGTGATGTGGGGATACGTGGGTAGGGGTTCACCTGGGGCATGCCTCTAAGGCATATGAATATGTTCAAGTGTTTATGGGGTATTGTCTCATTGGGTGGAGATCCACACAATAACTGAAAGATTATTGAACGCCCATCCTGGGGAGTTCTGCTACATTCTCTAATAGGACAGCAAGAATCCCCTATGTACAAGGGCAGTACCTAGTGAAGGAAGACAGATCCTTACCCCAGACCCTTGATATTGATGATTGTACTTATGAATCTTTTCTTATGAAATTGAAACTTAGCCTAGTATTATATATTATCTAAGAGTACATCCAGAAAGCCTCCTTGTTGCTCAAATGTGGCCTCACTCTAAGCCAAACTCAGCATGTAAATGTACTACCTTTCTCCTGGCATGGGACATGACTCCTGGGGATGAGTTTCCCTGGCACCAGGAAATTGTTACTAGGCACCAACTAGCAGTGCATCTGGAAAAAGACCTTGACCAAAAGGGACAAAATGTAAAGACAAATGAATTTATATGGCTAAGAGACTTCAAAGTGAGTTGGGAGGTCATTCCAGAGGTTATGCTTATGCACGTCTCAGCAGGATCTCATTGACTGCCACAGTAAACAGTGCCTCAAATAGTAGGGTTCCTGAGGGCTCTAGAGACATCCAGACACTATAATCAGGGCAGACAGCTCAGAAATTCAGCACCCTGTCAGGGGGCCTTACTTTGGAATTTATGTTCCTCAGTGTAACAGAGTTAGACTCATTTATAGATTCCTTACATATGGCTCTTCTGCCCATTTTATTTGAACCTATAATTAGCACTATACTTGTTGAATATATGTCCCAGAGACTTAAATCTTTTGGTCCATCCATGTGCCAGTTGAGCCCTGAACCTCAACAGAGTTGCAACACCTACTCTCCAGTCCATTGAACTCACCTAGGACAAATAACAAGGAGATTATGATGGACAACGCCCATCCCAAGGAACAAAGAGTGTCTGCAACTGCAAGCAAGATAGTTTCATCCATCTGCCCAATGGGATCTAAGCTCCCTCTCAATTAGAAGCAGAGTGACCATTACCACCCCCAAATATTCAAGATTGAGGAATGAACAATGGCTAAAGTAGACTTATTATTATTCTAGCAATAGAAGAACTTTCATTATTGATATAAATGCAGTGGCCACCAGAGGTTCTGAGGGATGGGAGAGGGAAAAATAGTTATAATATGGGGGCATTTTGGGGACATTGGAATTGTCCTGCATGACATTGCAATGACAGATACAAACCATTATATATTTTGTCATAATGTATACAATTGTATGCAACAGAGATAAACTATAATGTAACCTATAGTCCACAGTTAGTAGCAATGCTTCAATGTGTTCATCAATTGTAACAAATGTACCACACTAATGAAGTATGTTGTTAATGTGGGAAAGCATGGGAGGGGGAGGGAGTGGGAATATATGGGAATCCCCTATATTTTTTATGTAACATTTGTGTAATATAATGCTTCTTAAAAAATAAAATAAATTTTAAAAATGGAAATGGTGAGATTACATCATGCTGTTTGTGACTAGCTGAGCTATTACATGGGTATGACAGTGGTTGAAAGAGAAAGTCTAAGGACATATATATTACTAGTAGGAAAGCTAAAAAATGTTACATGGGACTGTATAACATTGTGAAACCTCAAGTAAAATATGAGTATGGGTGATATTGCATATATAAGACTGTTTTTACAAAATATAAATACAAATATACTAGAGAGAAGGAAACAGAATAGCAGCTATATACAGCAGGGGAAGCATAGAGAGATTGAGAGGTGATGAGTTTTGTTTGTTTGTTTGTTTATTTTTTGTTTTTCGGTCATATTATTATTACCGGAATAATGAAAATGCTCTAAAAATGATTGGAGTGATGATTGCACAATTATGTGATTATACCAAATAACATTGATTATACACTTTGGATGGATATATGCTTTATTAACATGTAAATAAAATTGATTTTTTAAAAAAGCAAAGCAGAGAATAAATAAATAAATAAAGATAGGCCCTTATAAATGGGAATTTTCAAGAAAGCTTCCTTCTAGACAAGTTAAATAGTGACCATTCTCTGGGAATGTGCTTTTGGGGAAGCTCCAAGGCCGTCCTTCCCCTTCCAGTGGTTGCTAGGCTACAGGTTTTCAAAACTACCATGGTTCCAAGGTTGTTGTTTTTCAAGACTGTCACAGACCTTGGAGTGGGGAATCGGAATAGGCAAGTTAAAACACATCAAGCTCACTGTTTTTACTGGGATTCAGTCATTTTCCTAGAACAAATATGCCTCAGGTTGTTACAAGCCTTTGGTTAATTTCCAGGGTTCTGAAATTTTGAATATAACTATTTTTG
This sequence comes from Tolypeutes matacus, assembly GCA_026826555.1. Lineage (NCBI taxonomy): Eukaryota > Metazoa > Chordata > Mammalia > Cingulata > Chlamyphoridae > Tolypeutes > Tolypeutes matacus. The sequence goes on from JAKSZT010001178.1 coordinate 16,033,765, forward strand.
CCAGTGTTCTAATTGCTTAATAGAGTAATGAGTTTCCAGACTATTATGAAAAAGTTTCTCCCTTATAAGGATTTTAAGGACATATCTTTTTTTTTCTTTTTTTTTTTTTTTTTTTTTTTCTTTTTAAAGAAGCTTTAGATTGCATATGTTACATAAAATATATAGGGGATTCCCATATGCCCACCCCCTCCCCTTCCTACACTTTCCCACATTAGCAACATCCTTCATTAGTATGGTACATTTGTTACAATTGATGAACACCTATTGAAGCATTGTTACTAACCGTGGACTATAGTTTATATTATAGTTTACACTCTATCCTGTGCAATTTTGTAGGTTATGACAAAATATATAATGGCATGTATCCATCATTGCAATATCAGGTAGGACAATCCCAATGCCCTGAAAATGCCCCCATATTACAACTATTCTTCCCTCTCCCTCCCCTCAGAACCTCCGTTGGCCACTGCCTTTATAACAATGATAAAAGTTCTTCCATTGCTAGAATAATAAGTCGATAATAGAATAATAATAAATCTACTTTAGTCCACTGTTCATTCCCCAACCTTGAAGAAGGACATGTCTTAAAGAGCCTCTCTCTTAAAAAAATAAAACTTAAAATCTTAAGGCATTGTACCCAGCAGCATCTCTAGGAGCCCAAGGAAGAAAAGTTCTTATCTCAAAGATATTTGTGGATGTAGCTTTTGATTAACAGAGTGGAATACAAATTGATTCATAAAAGCCCACAAGGTTTGTAAGGAATTAAACTAGTTTAGATTGAAAGGGACAAAGACGGTATAAAATGAAGAGGTCTTCAAATGCCTGGACTTCTACAAGCAGAAAGCAGGCTTGAAAAATTACCAAGTGGTAAACATGAGCTATTTTATACATAGAAGAATGACTCAGAAGACAAAACCAAGAAATTAAGTGCTCAGAGAGCAGGGCCAAGAGACACAGAAAAACTTCCATAGAGGGGAATTGAGCCCTAATCATGAAGAAATATGGCAACATGGGACGAGCTAGATTTCATAATTGCTATGGACTAGGGACTACTATATGCCTCCATTTTCCTCTTTAGAAACTGAAGGATCTATAGCTTATGACTTTCTTACCACTGTATGTTGGATATATGAGGAGACAGAAAACTTATCTCTCAGTTCACAGTTATTCAGATAAAAAAGAACATACTCAAGTTGTTATACTCAAGGACCACATCTAAATAGCCTCAATCATATCCAGACCCGATTTAAATGATGAAATCCTCTACTTTAAGCTGATGCCATAATAGGATTGGAATTGCATGTAACCCAAAAAAGCATGTTCTTAAAGCTAATCCATTCCTGTGGGTGTAAAGCTATTATTGTAAGTAGGATCTTTTGATGAGGTTACTTCAGTTAAGGTATGTCCCAGGGTAGTCAGAATCATTTATAAACAGGATGAATACAGAGAGAAGGCCATGGAAGCAAGAAGCTGAAAGCAAGGAAACCTGGAAGAGAAAGGAGAGACCTGCAGATACCACCATATGCCTTACCATGTGTCAGAGGACCCAAAGTTTGCTGGCAGCCAATCTTCAGGCAGAAAGCATTGTCTTGATGATGCCCTCATTTGGACATTTTTCTCTGCCTCAAAACGGTAAGCTAATAAGTTCCCCTTGCTAAAGCTAATCCACTTTATGGCATCTGCTTTCAACAGTCTAGCAAACCAAAACAGTTTGGGAGTGGAATGAATGTATTTTGCATGTGGTAGCAATGTAAATTGTAGCTACAGTGTGGACAGTGACAGATTGTATTTTTCAGAGATAAGCACAACATCTTCCATCCTGCATGCTTTTATTATCCCCATTGCATGGTGTACTAGCCAAAGGGGTGCTGATGCAAAATACCAGAAATTGGTTGGTTTTTATAAAGGGTATTTATTTGGGGTAGAAGCTTACAGTTACCAGGCCATAAAGCACAAAATAAACCAAAGTTTATTGCCACAGGTTGGAGCAAGATGGCTGCCGACATCTGTAAGGGTTCAGGCTTCCTGGGTTCCTCTTTTCCCAGGGCTTGCCTCCCTCCAGACTCAGGCTTGTATCTCTCCACAAGGCTAGCTGCAGACTATCAGACGAACAGCTTGTTTCTTTTCCTGGGACCTTCTCTCCTTCCTCACGACCAAGTTCCTCTGTGTGCTTACTTCCCTAGGCTCCAGCATTAAAACTCCAAACTTTCCTCTCTGCAGTGCAGCTTCTCTGTGAGTCCCCACCCACCAAGGGGCAGGGACTCAATGTCCTACTGACATGGCCCAATCAAAGCCTTAATCATTATTTAATCAAGTAAAAGTAAAACCTCTGAATCCAATACACTCTAGTATGCCCAGAGGAAAAGACCAGTTTACAAACATGATCCAATATTTCTTTTTGGAATTCATCAATAACATCAAACTGCTACACATAGTATGGTTGATCATTCCTCTCCTTATACCTAGAGGTGGACCTCCACCCATAAAACAAGACATAAGTGGTACTGTGTAACTTCCAAGATTAAATAATAAAAATGCCGCCATGCATTACTGCTTTGTTTCTCAGGGATGCTCACTGTTGGAATCCAGTCACTATGTTGTGAGAAAGCTCAAACTGCCCCACATGGATAGATCATGTGGAGGGGCCATGTGTAAGTTTTCTAGCTGACAGCCCAGTTGAGATCCTAGCCAACAGCTAGCATCAACCACAAAACATGTGACCCCTAACATCTCCAGATAATTCTAGACTTCAGATGTTGAGATACTCTCAACTTTCAAGGCTTCCCTACTGAGTCCCCAGACAATGCAGAGGAGTGACAAGCCATCTCTCCTGTGCCCTATAAAATTTCTGACCCACAGGACCATGAATGATAATAAAAGAATTATTGTTCCTTAAGTCACTAAGTTTTAGAATGACTTTTTATGCAGCAATAGATAACTGGAACATATACCTAAAACAATATGATTTAAAACCCTTATGCCTGGATATTTGATTATTTATTTATTTATTTATATTACCTATTGTGACCATTGCTGCTATGAACATTCTTGTACATTTCCTCTGGTACACAGGTAAAAGAGTGTATTTTGGGTATATAACCTAGGAGTAGAAATGCTGTCTAAATTTACTAGACAATGCCAAATTGTTTTTCAAAAATATTATGCTAAATTACATTCTGGTCAACAACATATAAGAAATTCTGTTGCTCTCCCAACTCAGAGCTATCACACCAGCTGTCCTCTCAGCCTGGAATGATCATCACACAGACATCTGCACCATTCACTCCCTCATCTACCCCCCATTTTAATTGAAAATTACCCCATCATGCTCACTTTCATTTTCAATTGTCCTTACCCCCTTCTATATTTCCCTTTTTATCATACTATATAATTTGCTTAATTATTACAAGATATTGTCCATCTTCACTCAGTAAAATTTAAGCTATCACAAGTGATGAAATTTTTGTCTTTTTTGTTCACTGCTATATTCTGAGCACCTAACAGAGTACTCAGTGCAAAGTCTGGGCTCAGTAAATTTTTATTGAATAAATTAATTAATCTTCATCTTTTCCAACTCTCTTTGTAATTGTCAATCTGAAAATGATAGTTCATTGTTATCTTATCTTTCCTTAATAACTAATGACTTGAATACTTCTTCATATGATAATTAGCTTTTCTAACACAAACTCCTGTTCATGTCATTTACCTATTTTCCTATTGAGTTGTTTGTCCTCTTTTTATTGAATTGTAGGAGTTCTGTAAATATAATCTTGATACTGATCCTTTGTCAATTTTGTGCATATCAAGTATCTTCTCCAAATTTGCAATTTTTCTTTAAGATGTTTGATAAATAGAAATTCTTTATTTCAATGTAATCAAAGTTATAGTAAATACTTTTTGTGTCTTGTTTAAAAATAAAATATTCTTTTCATGCCAGAGCATCAGTACAGGGGGACAGTACTGAAACTTAGCCTAATAATATCTATTGCCTAAGAGCTACCTCCTGAAAATCTCCTTGTTCCAAATGTGGCCTCTAATTAGTCAAACTCAGCAAATAAACTCACTACCTACCCCTTGCCCCCGCCCCCCCACCCCCACCCCGGTGTGGGTCATGACTCCCAGGGATAAGCCTCCCTGGTGCTGAGGGATTACTATCAAGTACCAACCAGCAATGTATTTGAGAAAAAGACCTTGGCCAAAAGGGGGAAACATTAAATACAAAAGAGTTTTTACAGTTAAGAGATTTCAAAGTGAATTGGGAGGTCATTCCAGAGGTTATGCTTATGCACATCTCAAGCAGATCTCACTATCTGCCACAGTATACAAAGTCTCAAACAGGGGTGCTCCTGAGGGCTCTAGAGACATATGGACACTCTAGGCAAGGCATACAACCCCATGAATCAGTACCTGTTTGTGGACCTTTACCTTGGAATATATGATAAACTATTTCCCCAGTGTAACAGAGTTAGACTCATTTATAATTTCCCTGCACATGATTCTTCTACCCTTTTTATTTGAACCTATAATTAGCACTATACCCATTAAATATATGTCCCAGAGACTTAAATCTTTGGTCTGTTCATATGCCAGTTGAGCCTTGAATCTCAGTAGAGTTGTAGCCAACACTTACTCTCCAGTTCATCGGACTCCCCAGGACAACTAACAAAATAATTCTGATGGACATCCCCATCCCATAAAGTAAAGATTATCTACAACTGCAAGCAAAACATTTCCTTCCATCTGGCCCATAAGAACTATGCCCCCTCTCAATTTGAAGCAGAGCTGGCATCACCATCTCAAAATCCCCAAGATTGAGAAATAAACAAACATGGGGCGGGGGATGCAACCATGGGCCAAAGTAGATTTATTATTATTGTAGTAAAGGAAGAACTTGTACCATTAGATAAAAATATAGTAGTTACCTGAGGGGAGGGAGAGGAAAGAATAGGTAGAACACAGGACATTTTTAGGGCATTGGAATTCTACTGCATAATATTGCAATGACAGATACAGGCCATTATTCATTTTTTCAAAACCTATAAAATTGTATGGTGCAAAGTATAAACCATAATGTAAACTATACACCATGGTTAGTAGCAGTGCTTCAATATGTGTTCCTCAATTGTAACAAATATACCACACTAATGAAAGATGTTATTAATAGGGGAAAATATGACAGGGGGAGGAGTGGGTATATGGGAATCCCCTTTATTTTTTATCTAACTTTTCTGTAATCTAAAACTTCTTTAAAAATAAAGTTTAAAAAAAAAAGATGTTAAAACTTATTTTATTGGCCACAGAGGGATCCATGCATAAAATGTAAGTAATTACGTAGGTCCTCTGGGCCCCTCCATAGAGACAAGCCCACCCAACCCCAGACCCAGGCCCCTTTCTCTCTCATTCAGCCTCTTCACCTTCTCCCCTCAAGCAAAGTAATTAGAGATGACACCATTAATCACTCCCTAAGAACTGTCAGGTGAGCAAAAGGTGGGGGAAGGTGGAAAAGAGCCCAAAGGAAGGGGCTGCAGTTTAGAAATAACAACAGGCAGAAAGAGCCTTCCCTTTGTCAGGAGAACATGGGCACGTTCTAACAGAGTAGATTGAGGGGCACTGGGGATTTGAAGTGCAACAAAAAAGATAATAATAATAGGGAAGAAAGAAAGGTACTAAGGGAGAGTCCAGCTAAGGCAGAAAAGACTGTACTTTTGAATAAAGAGACACCCTTCCCAGATGGGCACCACTGAGGCAATAGAGAGTTGGGGTTAGCTCTATGCCTCTAAGAAAATCAGCTCCTGGTGTTACCTGCACATCTGCACAGATTTATAGAAATGAGTGAGAGAACAGAGGATGGGGAGTTGTTGAGCCCAAAGGCTCATCAAGAGTGTTCTCAGCAAGAGTGTTCAAAGGCTCATCAAGAGTGTTCTCACCTTGATACTGTCATTCACTGATCACAGGCTTCCAGAGGACTCCTGGACTTCACAACCCCAGGATAAAATTTATTTTTCCTTTGTGGAGGAAAAAAAAGGAGAAATTTCAAAATATAAACAGCAGAAGAATGCCCCTGACCATTTTTGTAGGATTAGCAAGGCTATCAGTATCACCTGCAGAGACTTATCAGTATGTTGTGTTCCCTTCAACTGGATGACTCACTAAATCTTATTTGAAATGTTCAGCCTTTGCCTCTAGTGAATATTGGTTTTGAAATTTTCTGTCATCTCTGCTGAGAACAGAAGCAATAACCAGTCACTGTTGCCAGAGTTCAGGACTTTGGTAAACTTTCTCCCTGCAGGTCATCCTCCTCTGCCTCCATCTTCCCCTGGCATCCCAGAGAGAGTGCCTTATGCTGAGCACTGCTCTCAGAGCCAAGAAAGCTGGATCCTGGTCATTTCAATTCTTCCCTTAACTAGCCCTTTGACTCTGGTCAAATTATTTCATTTCTTTGAGCCTATTTCCTCATCTACATAACAAAGGAGTTGGCTCCTTGAAAGTCCTGAGATGAAGGATAAACCAAGAAATTGAAAGGTGATTAGACAGAGAACAGGATCCAGATCCACCTTTTATCCTACAATTTATGCCACAGAAATGAACCTGTTATGTCCTGCAAAATGACATGAGACTCCTAGAGGAAGCTCCTCAGGGAAAATGTCCCAGCCCATCTGACATCACCAGAACTGTGATGAGGGCATGACAGAGGACCAAGGATTTCCTCTCAAAGTTTTCCTGCCACTCACCAGCCTGACACCATTCCAGGAAATGTGGCCTCTCGAGCAAGCAGACAACACCAAGGCACAGGTGGTTTTAGCCTTGATGGATAGCCCTTCAGTAAATGGAGCCTGTCTTAATTTTCCAAGGCTGCTATGACAAATACCACATGCTGATTGGCTTAAACAATAGGAATTTAATGTCTCATAGTTTTGAAGGCTAGACATCCAAAATAAAGGTCTCAGTAGGCCATGCCTTCTCTGGAGTCTAGTGTTCTGGTGCTGGCTTGATGCAATCCTTGGGATTCCTTGGCTTGCCTCTCTGCTTCCATCACATGGCTTCTGGCTTCATATTCTCCTGATCAGTCACCAATGTCTCTGTCTAGAGTTCCTTTTCCTATCATGACTATAGCCATTTGGATTAAGACCTACCCTAATTAATTTGGGCTCATCTAAATAGGATCTTCGAAGATTGACAAAATAGATGCTTAACTAATAAAAGCATCTGCAAAGATCCTATTACTAATGGGTTCATACCTCCAGGAATATAAATTAAGACATGAAATGTCTTTTGTGGGGGCAATGATTCAATCCCCAACAGAGCCCCATACCCAAATTGCTCACAATATATCAAGCCCTTCAGGCTCTAGCTCAAGACCCTGCATACAACAGCATTGCCTTTCCAGAGCATCATGGTGAGTGACTGACTGTAGGACATGTGGGGATGGGGAAAGGGGAGCACAAGTCCTGCCTTCAAGGAGCACCCATAGATTGTGTCCTGGAGATTCCTCAAACCTAAAGGGCCAGGCAAAGTTCCTGTTGTCAAGGAATCCTCTCCCAGGAATTTTAGAAAGTTCCTGAGCTCAGGAGGCCCTCTGATGGTGCAGATCAGAATAGGGTTGCAGATTTTGCAAATAAAAATACAGGATACACAGTTAAGTTTGAATTTCAGATAAACAGGGAATAATTTTTTTGGAATAAGTATGTCCCATTCAATATTTGAGACATGCTTAAACTGAAAAATTATTCTTATCTATCTAAAATTCATAGCTAACTGGATGTCCTATATTTTATCTAGCAACCCTAGACAGAACAAAGTCACAAGGTCCAAACCTAATTTCATGTATGTAGAGACATAAGAGCAGGTAGAGAGTTCAAAAGTCATGAACTGAGTCATAATGCTGAGGGAACATAAAATAAAGGGTCAGCATGGTAAATCACAAGGAAAATATAAGAAAAATATATCCAGATAGAAATGAGAAGAAATTCAATATGGTGCAATACAAAAAATTAAGTAAATATGAAAGCAGGTTATTAGCGGAAGAATTGAATGACAATAAAAAAATGGTATATGACTTAAGACTAGATAGCAAATGGCAGAAGAAAGTATTGAATTATTAGTAGTGACTTTAAATGTAAATAGATTAAACTCTCCAGCAAAAGGCAGAGATTCGTAGAATAGATAAAGAAGCATAATTCTACTATATGCTCTCTGCAAGAGACTCTCCTTAAATTCAAAGACATAAGTAGGTTGAAAGTATGAGGATGGAAAAATATATAACATGCAAGCAGTAACACAAAGAGAGCTGGGGTAGCTATATTTAAATCTGATAAAATAGACTTTAAGTAAAAAACAGTTATGAGCAACAAAGACAGTCATTATATACTGATAAATGGGTCAATTCAACAAGAAGATGTAACAATTATAAATATATATGCACCTAAAGGCAGAGCACCAAAATATATGAATAGATGGTTCTACATTAATAGTAGGAGATTTTAATATACTACTTTCAATAATGGACAGAACATCTAGCCAGAAGATGAATAAGGAAATACAGATTCAAACAGTACTCTGAACCAACTAGACCTAACAGACATATATAGAACTCTTTACCCAAAACCAATACAATAAACATTCCTCTTGAGTGAACAAGGATCATTCTCCAGGATAGACCATATGTTAGATCACATCTAAATAAACCCAAAACTATTGAAATCATCCAATGTATCCTCCTCAACCATATAGAATGAAGCTAGAAATCAATAACATAGGGAGAAATGTAAATTTCACAAATATGTTTGAATATGTAGAAACAATATACTCTTAAACAACCAGTAGGTTAAAGAGGATATCACAAGGGAAATTAGAAAATATCTTGAAGCAAATGAAAATGAAAATACAACATAACAAAACTTATGAGATACAGCAAAGGTAGTGCTGAGAGGGAAACTTATAGTTCTAAATGCTTACATTAAGAAAGAAGAAAAAAATAAAAAATTTTAAAAAATAAATAAATAAATAAAAAAGAAAGAAGAGGGAGTAGATGTAGCTCAAGTGGTTGAGTTCCTTCCAGTCCTCTCCCTCCTAAGCTTCCCAGGCTAATTTGGAGCCAGCTGGCACTCTCTTTGTAGGGAGTTTCAGATGGGAAAGGCTAACTTGGGAAATTCTTCTCCTGTTTTTCCCCCTTCCCAGAACTTGCCCTTCAGGCAAAAGCATCTTGAGCCAAGAAAAGGAGTATAAGAAAGAACTGAAAAGACCTTGTATAAAAGGAGGAAATGGTAAAGACAAATGAGTTCAAGTGGCTAAGAGACTTCAAAGAGAGTCGGGAGGTTATCCCAGAGGTAACTCTTACGCACACCTCAGTAGGAGCTCATAGAACATCTAAGTGCCTATCACCCCACTCAGTGGGGTTCCTGAGAGCTCCGGAGACACCCTGGTCCTATATAAGGGGGGATAGCCCCAGAGACTGATGCCTTATCAGTGGGTTCTATTTTGGAATCTGGGCTCCTGAGAGTGACAGAATTAGACTCAAATAAGTCCTCCCTGCACATGGTTCACCAGTCCCTTCTATTCAAACCTATATGTGATGCTGGAGTTTTTAGGTATACTTCCAGAGACTGGAGCCTCCCGCCTACCTATGTGCCAGGTGTGCATGAAATCTCGGTGGAGCTGCAACTCCTACCCTACAGCTCAATGGACTCATCCAAGGCACCTGGTGAGGAGATAATGATAGGCAATGGCCATCCCAGGGAATGGAGAGGGCCTGCATCTGCAGGCAGGAT
>JAKSZT010001178.1:16047109-16132240 GCA_026826555.1 Tolypeutes matacus
TTAAATTAAATTAAATTAAATTAAATTAAATTAAATTAAATTAAATTAAATTAAATTGAAAGCTCAGAAATCAACCCTCACATTTATGGCCATCTGATTTTTGACAATGAGGAAATCACCACTTAATTGGGAAAGAATAGTCTCTTCAACAAATGGGAAAACTGGATCTGTTTGCAAAAGAATGAAGGTGGACCCCTACCTCACACCATATATAAAAAATTAACTCAAAATGGATCAAAGACATAAATATAAAAGCCAGAACTATCAAGCTCCTAGAAAAAATGTAGGAAAGCATCTTTAGGACCTTATGTTAGGCAATGGTTTCTTAAACTTTATACCCAAAGCACAAGCAACGAAAGAAAAATACATAATTTTTATGGAACTTCATCAAAATTAAAATCCTTTGGTCCTCAAAGGACTTTATCATGAAGCTAAAATGACAATATACTCGATGGGAGAAAACATTTGGAAACTACATTCTGGTAAGAGTTTAATATCCAAAATACATAACGAAATCCTTTAATGCAACAACAAAAAAACGCAAACATCTCACTTTAAAAATGGGCAAAAGGCTTGAATAGACATTTCTCCAAAGGAGATATACAAATGGCCAAAAAGCACATGAAAAGATGCTCAACATCCTTAGCCATTAGGGAAATGCAAATAAAAACAACAATGAGATACCATTCATACCCACTAGAATGGCTAATTGGAAAATTGGAAAACTGCAATTGTTGGAGAAGTTGTAGAAAAATAGGAACACTCATTCATTGTTGATGGGAATGTAAAATGGCACTGCTACTGTGGAAGACAGTTTGGCAATTTCTCAGAAAGCTAAATATAGAATTACCATATGACCTGTCCATTCCACTTCTATATATATATATATACCCAAAGGAACTGAAAGCAAGGACTTGAACAGATATTTGTACACTTATGTTCATAGTGACATTATTCACAGTTGCCAAAAGATGGAAGCAATCCAAGTATCCATCAATGGATGAATGGATAAACAAAATGTTTTATATACACACAATGGGATATTATTCAGCCATAAAAAGAAATGAAGTTCTGATAGATGCAACAACTTGGATAAACCTTAAAGAAATCATCTCTAGTAAAATAAGTTAGACACAAAAGGGCAAATATTTTATGATCTCACTGATATGAGTTAATTAAAATAAGCAAACTCATAGAGTAGAATCTAGAATATGGGTTACCAGGGGATGGACTGGGGATAGGGAATGGGAAGTTAAGGCCTAAAATATATAGGGTTTCTATTTGGAAGCATGGAAATGTTTTGGTAATGGATGGTAGTGATAGTAACATCATATTGTGAACACAATTAACAGCACTGAAATATTTAACTGGATGTGATTCAAAGGGGGAAATGTTAGATTGTATTTATGGTAACACAATAATAATTTTAAAAAGAATCCATGGAACTACACTACACAAAGAGTGAACCCTAAGTTAAATCAGGGACTTTAATTAATAGTACAACTATTAAAATATGCTACTATCATCAGTTGTAACAAATGTTCCACACCAATGCAAGGTGGTATATGGGAATTCTTTATTTTATGGATGACTTTTCTACAAACCTACAACTTCTCTAATAAAAAAATCTGGAGAACCAGATCGGCTGTCCAGAGCCATGCTAAGATGGTGATTCCCATGCTCAGCTCACAGCCCGGAGATAGGCAGAAGCAAATAAGCAACATACAAGATATCAGAAATGCTTAGAATTTGGACATTGGCCTTATGAATGCGTGGAAAAAGAAAATACTTATATAGCCTTCAAGAACAACAGAACTAAAGAAAGCTTTAAAAGGAAACGAAAGCAGGTTATAATTACAACAAAGCATTGGAGAAACTACTTTAGAAAAAAAGACAAAGGAAAAAGGTCTAAGTGTGTAACCAGTTCCAGTAGCAATAGCAGTGTCAGTTCAGCCAGTGATTCTTCATCAGAAAGTGGAGAAACATCTACCTCATACCCCTCAGAAGATAGACACACTGATGAATGCTCTTCTAATTCTTCACTTTCAGCTTCCTCAACAAGCTCTTCTTCCTCCTCTTCTCCTTCAGACTCAGATTCCAGCTCCCCCAATAGCAGTAGCAACAACACTGATAGTAGCTCTGAAGATGAACCCCAAAGAATAAGAAAAAGAAATAGAATTGTCCCATCCTTGTTGGACTGATGGACTGAAAATATTAAATGAATTTAAATCTGTCAAGGCCAAATTGGTTAAGTGGTCAAACTTTCTAGAGTTCAAAAGTTTCTAAATGTTTTACATTGTATGAGCATAAAGAATATTAGTAATGGACTACATATATATATATTTTTTAATTTAAGGAGAATTTTGTTTTGCTTTTTTATTTTTAAAATATATCTTTACATTTAATCAAAGCTGCAAGCCAGTAAATCTGGTTTTGTGATGAAACATCTTTTCTTCCCTGTGAAATAAATGTCATATTTTTGTTATATATTAATGGTATATATCTATCAGACATGTTTTCAGAATAATGCATCAGAATATCAGACAATGAATTTCTAATACTTCTGGCTATGTGTTATTCTGCAAGATTTAATACACTGTAACTGTCATGTTATAAGTTCTCCTACTGTTAATAAATGTGCTCTATTTTTATATTTACATTCAGAAAGCTTTTCTGACTTGTCAGAAAACAAAAAGTTCAAGGAACTTAATATATTTACACCTTTTGAATGGTACAAATTTCACACTGCTTCTTGTAGCATTCATTTTCTTCTGGTTCCTTATGTTCTTTTTTTTTTTTTTTTAAAGATTTGTTTATTTACTTTATCCATTTTAACCACCCCCCCTTCCCCATTTGCTGTTTTGTGTCCATTCGCTGGGCAATTCTCTGTGTCTGTTTCCTGCCATCTCTTCTCATCCTCCTCCTCCAGTCTTCACCAAGATTCGATCCTGGAGACCTCCAATGTAGGAGAGAGGTGTTCTGCCACCTGCGCCACCTCAGTTCCTGGTTTCCAGAGCTTTCGGAGCATCTCGTCTTGTCTCTCCCCTGCATCTCTCTCCTGTTAGGTCATCATCTTGCTGCATGGCTCCCGGGGAGCCTGGCAGCTCACTGGCACACAGAGCCTGGCAGCCCATGCACCTTCTATATATATATATTTTTTTTTTTTTAATTTTTTTTTTATTTTAATTTTACCAGGAGGTCCTGGGGATCGAACCCAGGTCGCTCCATATGGCAGACGGACGCCCAGCCATTTGAGCCACATCCGCCCCCCTCCTTATGTTCTTAGTGTTACACTTGTCTGAGGAAAATCATTTAAGAAGAAAAAATCAGAAACTACTTAGGAGTCTAATCCTGGTGCCTTTTGATAAATTCAGTGTATCAGAAAAGAAAGCATCCAGGTAAAATGCTATCTTAAGTAACAGTGATATAAATATCTTTGTGTAATGGCATGCTATAAAAGATATCATTAAAAAGAGAAAAGAAGATAGGAGGAAGAGGTAATTTTTGCAGAAAATTAGGGCAATGTGAGTTGCCTTTTATTAAAAAGAATTTTTTGACTTTCATAAAGGTTGCCTTTTGCCATTTCTGCAATTACTTTATGACTGTATATGGTAACTGGTCCCCTATGACAGTCTACTGCATAAATATGAAAGACTTGGATTAAATCTGGTGTATTTACATAGCATGCACACAATTGAAATCTAACATAAAAGTCAAGTATTAAAAAAGAAATACTGTACAATATGTCTTAAAATTAGAAAATTATTTTGGAAGAAAATGGGCTTCTATTTAATCTTGAAATATATGTATTTTGTGAATTTAAGGAGCCTGTGATTACTTGTATGGTTTATAGAACCATCTGCTTTCAGTGATTGTAAATAAACTTTTTTTTTTTTTATAGATTTTATTTATCCATTCATTTATCCCCCCCTTGCTGCCTGTGCTCGCTGGGTCAGCTAACCACGCCGCGCGGGCGGGCCTGCCTTCACCAGGAGGCCCCGGAAACCAAACCCGGGGCCTCCCATATGGCAAACGGGAGCCCTACTGATTGAGCCACAGCCGCTTCCCTGTAAATAAACTCTTAAAGTATCATTTCAAGGGCTCCATATGGAATATATCGATTGATAGGTAAATTTAATAAATTTAAATAATCAAACATACTTTACAATGTTTGTAGTCTCTGGAAGGGCAGTTTTGGCAGTTAAAGAACTGGGAAGAGGACCCAAAAAAGTATACATACATTGCAATACTTGCGGTTAAATAAAACTCCAGTTCCCGGAGCACACACCCCTTTCTTGCTCACACGCACACACTCAAAATCTGTTTCTATTTGGAACAATGGAAATGTTTTGGAAATGGATGATGGTGATGGTAACACAACGTTGTGAACATAATTAACAACACCAAAATACATATCTGAATGTACCTAAAAGGGGAACTGTAGATTGTGCATATGGTACTAGAATAAAAAAATTTTTTTAATCCATGGAACTGCACAACACAAACAGTGAACCCTAAGTTAAACCATGGGCTATAGTTAATAGTACAATTACAACTATAAAAGTGTGCTTTCATCAATGGTAACAAATGTATCATACCAATGGAAGGTGCTAATATTAGGGTAGTATACAGGAATCCTGTATTTTATGCATGATTGTTCTGTAAACCCACAACTTCTCTATTAAAAAAAAAAAAAAAAAAAAAAAAAAAAAAAGCTCAGTGCTGTCAGGTCTGAAGAGTACAGGTCATTTGAAATGCCTGGGACTCAGACCCAGCCCCATCACAAGCTGCTTATTCCTAGGAGCCTGGAAGCCCCCAGGCAGAGTTTCTGCCCCACCTCCAAGAACTCCTGGGCACTCACCACACCACTGAGAATAGTCCCAGGCCCCCTGTTAGGCCTATGATGCCCACAGGCAGGCAGCATGCAGGACAGACTTCTTGAGGCCAAGAATTATTTTGAATTATCTAACCACTGCCCTCCACCAGACTTAACCAGCTCAAGAACACCCCATCTAAGGGTGGTCAGAGGTTTCATCTTCTAAGAGAAGACCAAGACTCAGACTTCAGAAAGGCAGCTTCTCAGAGAAAGTTTCAGCAATTTAAATAGGAAGACAACTCAGCTTCCAGGGGCCTGTCAATACTACCCAGTTTACAGATGGGAGGCTAAAGCCAGGGGACTTTTCTCTTCCAGTCTCTTCCTCAGCTCCGCCTTCCTCTGCCTGGCCCCCACCCTTCCTGAACTTTGGGCGCCAGGCTCCGGGTCCCTGTGTCCTCCCGTAAGGAAGGCTGAGACCACTTGAACATCACAGAACGCGGGCGTCAGAGCCAGCTCTCAGCACCGCAGAGGGTGGCACTGAGTGCTGCCTGCTTTGAGGACCGGGTAGCCTTTACAACAACAAAGTACTATCACTACTGTTATTACTATTTACTGAGCCTCTTAAGCACTTTCTACACTCCCTCATTCAAGGCACAAAATATAGAGTTTCCATATACCACCTGCCCAGCACTTTACCCAACCTCCACACCGAACTATAATTATTTGCTTCCATGACTGTCTCCACCGCAAGAGACAGAGGTAGGAGGTCTGGCTGCCCCTCATTGTTGAATCCTGAGGGCCTGCTACCATGCCTGGCCTGGAATAGGTGCTACAAGTTTTACTGACTAGTAATGGAAGAAGTTGTAACATTGATATAAAGGCAGTGGCCACCAGAGGTTCTGAGCGAAGGGAGAAGGAAGAAGAGGTGTAACATTTTCAGGACATTGGAATTGCCCTGCATGACACTGCAATGATGGATACAGGCCATTATACATTTTGTCAAAACCCATAAAATTGTGCTGTGCAAACTGTAAACTATAATGTAAACTATAGTCCATGGTTAGTAGCAATGCTTCAATATGTGTCCATCAATTGTAACAAATGCACCACACTAAAGATGTTGTTAATGGGGGAAAGTGTGGGAGGAGGGAAGGGGTGGGGAATATGGAATCCCCTATATTTTTTATGTAACATTTATGTAATCTAAAGTATCTTTAAAAATAATAATTAGAAATGTCAACCCAAAAAAAAAAAGTTTTACTGAATTCGTGCTTAAGATCCCTGAATTTTACTCTTTCTTGTTTCCCCCATATGATCTGGCACCTCTGGGAGCCTGATTTTCCCCAGCAGGAGCCTAACTTAATAAAGCAAATCAAAAACTTCTCCCTCCTCCTCTATCTCCATAACACAATTAAGGTCCTAAAGCTCTGGATTCCTTTTCGAGCCCTCCCATGAGCCCAGTCCAAAAGGACGCAGGGAAGCTGACTCCCCCCTCCACTCGGCATGCCCTGCAGGGTGGGCAGCTGCCGTCAGGGCGCAGGGCGGCCCCATCCCGCGCCTTCTCCCAGTTCTTGCCTATTAAGGTAAGAGTCTTCGGAGGAGCGCGGGAGGCGCAGGAGGGAGGGTCCCTAGAAGCGGCCTCCACCGCCAGTGAGCACACACCGCGCTGCGGGACCACGCGGGGCGGGACCGCAGTCCGGGAAACTCAACCGGGTGCCCTGTGACGGTTCCTGCCAGCTTCAGGGTGGCCTCGAGTCCTATCTATCTCTTCCACCCGAGGTTACCTTCCCAGAGCCACCGAGGTCACCTCCTTATCCCCCAGGCTTTCCCGAGAGCCTCAAAGGAGTCTCTGGGCTGCGCGCGTTCCTCGCAGATGCTGCGATAACCCCCAGGAACGTTACGCTTGCGGGGTGCGGCGCCCCGCATCTGGAGCGAAGGAGGTGACCCCGCGTTTCGCGGAGAGTGCGACATGTGCTTCCTTGGGCCTCTCCAGCATCCCCCTCGCGGGGTCGCCCCTTCCCCTGCTCTGGGCCGGCGCGGGCCGTGCCCCGCCCCCCCGCAGGCCCCGCCCGCGGTCCTCCCGGCTCCCGCCCCTTCCCCGCCGGCACCCTCCGCTCCTCGCGCCTGGAGCGCGGGCCTGGGGACTCAGAATCCCGCCACCGAGACAGCAGCATGGGGCGCTTCCGCGGGGGCCTACGGTGCATCAAGTACCTGCTGCTCGGCTTCAACCTGCTCTTCTGGGTGAGCCCGGGAGCCGGGAGGGGAGGGGGCCGGGCGGTAGGTGAGCGGGGCCGGGGTCGCCCCGAGCTGACAGCTGCGGCGTCCGAGCAGGTCTCCGGGGAGAAGGCAGGGGAGTTCAAAAAGGCGGAGGCTTAGAAAAAGACAAAGAGGGAGGGGAGGAATGGAGGGGGAGAGAACGGAAAGACGGAGAGATTGAGCAATGAGAAACGGTGAGAAGGGGAGAGGCACCGTGCGACTCTTCCCTTTTTGGAAACCCTGCACTGGGTTTTTATCTCCTGGTGAGTCCCAGTGCGGGGACCTCAGCCTCTCTTCACCTCGGGAGGGGGTGCCTCCAGTAGCCCCAGCTTCTCTCCAGTCCCCGGCGATACACACACACCCCCTTCTTGTTCTGCCTCCCGCTGGAATCAGGGCCTGGCCACGGAGCAGGGAGAGAAGACCCTCGGCCTGGGGCTGGCAGGGCTGGTGCTCCATCTAGAATGCCTGAAGTCGCCACCTGGTTATGAAGGTTTTGTTTAGGAAATTGGGAATAGGTGTGAAAATTGGGGGCGGGGGCTGGCGGGAGAGAGTGGTCACTCATCTGTTGCTGGGCAGTAGGGGAGGGTACAGTTGGATGAGAGGAGGTGGGTGCTCTTGTGTGAAGGGAGTGGGGAAGGGAAGGGCTTCCAAAGGGGTGACAGCATCTCCACCACCCCCAGCCCACAGCCTCGTGCTCCCAGAGATGATCTCATTCAACTCTGCAGGGTTTTAGGACTGACAACAGTCCTGGATTCGGGCTTCACAGAGAGATAGGACCGTAACCTTAGTCCCCTATATTACTGGAACAAGTTTAGAGCTAAACCCTACCCAGATCCCCCAATACCCTGTGCCAGGCCCTGGAGTTCTGAAAATCGTCTTGTCTGCACAGTGCCCTTGGGGCTTTAAAAGAATGTCAGCCATGTAACTGCTCAGATGGACCCTGAGGGAAAATATAGATCTTTCTTGGGGTGGAGGGGGAGGTTTATAGAGGAGAGGGAGCAGCAAGGGGCCTGGGTACTTTCAAACCATGAGGATGGAAGAGGCTGGTTGTCCTCAGAGGAGGTTGTCTTTCCGTGACTGCAACTAATTAATTATTAGTGATGGGTTCTGCTTGTGTCTGCCAAGCCCCATTACCAGCTGCCTGGGTGACTCCAGCCACTCCAGGCTCCTCAGAGGCACAGTTGCCATCTTCGGCATCCTTCAGCAGTGGAAGCTGTGAAGGAAGTTCCCCCAGGACAACCCCTGAATTTTAAAAATACTCATGGCTTTTGTACACCTAGGCATTTGTATCCCACACAGTGTAAGGAGGGGCATTTCTAATGACCCTTTATGTTGCGCTTTTTTAAATAGTCAGGCTTGATTTCAAAAGCTGTTCATTATAGATGTCATGCTTCGGCGACAGCCTTCACTCTCACTGCTTACAAATTCAAAAGAAGTTTTATATCAGCCCAAGAAGGAATCCCTAGGCTGGATTCAGTGCTTATTTAGTGCCTGATGTTGTGCGCCTGTCCAGGGATATTAGGGAGTGTTTATTGAATGTTTTCAATGTGTCAGGAGCAGTACATTCATTATCATATTTAATCCTCACAGCCATCCTGAGGTGCATATTCTGATTATCCCCAGTTTACAGATGAGGAAACAGAGGCTCAAGGAAGCTGATTAACTGCCCAAGCTAGTAAGTGGCAGAGGTGGGACTCAGCCTACATGCCCTGCGCACCAGTGGTTCTCAGAGCCTGGTTGTTGGCCCAGCAGCGTCACGTGGGAACTTGTCAAAAAGAAAAAAAGCAAATTCTCAGCCTCACCCCAGAGCTGCTGAATCAGAAACTGTGGGAGTGGGGCCCAGCAATCTCATTTAACAAGCCCTCTAGGTAACTCTCACGCATACTCACATTTGAGAAGCATTCTATTAAACAAATATGAAATAAATATTGTAAATAAATATAAAACCCTGTACCTGTTACCTAAGAGCAGTGAATGTGGTGGAGGAAACAAGACCAGCGCAGATAGAACATCAACAAAATGAGAAGGTGTGTAATTGAGTGACAGCTTATGCACTGCTGATCATAAGCACAGTAAGGAAGGGAAGTAAGAACAAAGCAGTGTGTGAGCCCCCAGCATGTGTTAGCCTCTGGGGTTAGGAGTGACCTTTTACATATGCAATCTAATTAAGGGGGTTAGAAAAAGGATCACAATTAATGTGATTGTCAGGCAAGTTCTGAAGAAGTGGATACTTAAGCTGAACCCTGAAGGATGGGTGGAATGGAGGTAGGCAAAGATGAGGGTGACACACTGTCCAGGAGCAGAGGAGCGGAGCAAGGGTGAGTGTGAGCAGCCATCAGGGGAAGGGATCAGGCCCTGTATAGATCCCAGCTCTACCACTGATAGGCAGGGTGAGCTCCGGCAAGTTATTCTTAATTATAGGGCTATTTTCTTATCTGTAACTGGAGTAATAGAGTTGCTGAGAGGAATAAAAGGAAACGTAAGAAAAGGAAAAAGAAGAGAGAGAGAGAAAAAAGAGGAAATGTAAAGCATCTGATGTCACCTTACTAGAAGCTTGGTACATAGTAAGTGCTCAATTAATGTTAATCATGATTTTTATCATTAAGTGCCTGCAAGTGTTTAGGAAACATTCAGTAAATGTTAGTTCTCTTTCTACTGGTTCCCTTAATGTCGGGGAATAATGTATGTGTGTTCAACGTTGTCACTTGTCTTCATTTAGTTTAACTACACACATCTTCTCAACTTGTACTTATGGATTTTCCCCACTAGAATTTAAAGGCTCTCAGAGGAGGAATGTGTTTCTGTTTTGTTTACTATACTATACAAACTGGCTATATCCCAGTGCCGACAACAGTGCCCAGCACATAGGAGGCACTCAATAAATATTTGTGGGATGAATGAATGAATTTGCAGGTCAAGGAAGTTGGCACCTATGGACTTCTTGTTTGGCACACATAAGCAATGATCAACTTTTGCTGGAGACTTGAGCAAGGATCTGATCCACGGCTCTACTTCTGCCTGCTTTGTTTTTTGTTTGTGTAGATGGGCCCAGCAGGGAAATATGGAGGCTTTCCTCTCCCCTAGTTCCTTGGGTTGTGTGGGGCTGGGAGTTGCAGAACAGCAGCAGTTACAGTCAGCCTTTCCATGTCTATATTTTTTTAGTGGCTTTTCTATTCTTTATACTTCATCATATTTTCCAAATGCTCTACAGCGGGCCAGCATTACTTTTATAGTAAAAAAAAAAAAAAAATAGCTTTAGTATATTAAAAAAAGTTCTATGAAGGCATATCTAAATGTGAATCTTTTAAAATGAAACCTTGTTTTACCATTATTTAAATTAAACTATCTTTTAACTTGGAGACAATAAATACACGTTAAATGAATTAAAAAACAAAACAAACTTTAGCTGCAATGTGGCCCATGAATTAGAAGTGGGCAAAAGTGGATTTGGGGACATCCATTTGGAGGCAGTAGTCCAAGCAATAGATGCTTGTTTTGTTTTTCAAACATACTTGAATATTTAGATTTAGATGTAGACTAGAGATAGTAACAGTGTTTGGCAAAGGGTCCTGGCGGTAAGTCAGGTGTAAATCATACGAGGCTAAGGAAACAGCAAGTGCAAAGTCACAGTGGCATGAAAGAACATGGTATGCAGAAAACTATAAGTAATACAGTAAGTGTGAATTATAAAGAGCCCGTTCGAAATAGGTGAGAAATGAAATTCTAGAAGTTAGGCAGGGGGCAGCCCCTGAAAGTTCTTTCATGTCAAATTAGGACACTGACTTTTACCCTATTGATGAAGAGCAGCCAGGGCCACTAATCCGTGTCTGTATTTGCACAACCAAAGGGAAAGGAGCAAACTGAATCAGGTACCTGGCCATTTGGGGGAAAGCAACTGTTTGGGATAAATTATCTCAATAGCTACCTTCATTGTGACTAAGGGAACCTGATTCCAGAAAAGCCCTTCCCTGGTTTCTGAGTTGTTTTTTCCTGGTTAGAGGAATTGGTGGGGAGTTTGGGGAAAGGGCAAGGACGGTTTTCCTGGCAAGGATAGGCTTGAGCTGACACTTCACGTGTGACATCCACCCACACTCTTAGACGCCTGCGTGCCTGCCCTTCTGAGGTAGGGTCCTGTTCGGTGACAGCGCTTCCTTTAACTCAGCAGAAGGCAGCCTCACAGGCAGGGTGGGGCATGTTTTATGATCCACAGTTTGACAAATCGATTTGCAACCTTCTGGCAGCTAGGTTTAAGTTTCCCTGGGCTGCACTCCTGGTTTTATAAACATTAGACTAGATCCAGCCAGAGCCAGCCCAGCACTCCCTTGCCAAGAACTGCTGCATGTATCCACCAATGAGTTTTAAAAGACGGTGGAGCCTGGCCATTAACCTCACTCAATTAATTTCTGTCATCCCTGCCGATGTCTCACATGAAAGCCCTCCCACCATCTGTCATGTCTAAAATCGGACACTGCAATCAGATAGCAGGGCATAATCCTGTGCCTTGCATTGAAATTGCCTTTATTGTCCCCACTCCCACCTCCCGTTGCATAGCAATATAAATAAAACACCACAACCCACCAAGCCACATATGTTGGCGTAAAGAAACCTGGGCGCTGTTTGTTCCTTGGTTTATTGTTGTATGCTCAGCGTTTTCCTATCATTGTGCTGTGCTGCTCGGTGTTACTGACCGACAGGAAGCAGGACTGCTCACTGTCGAAAGTCACGGGCCATATATGGCAAGTTTGAAGTTGCTCTCTCTTCCTTCTTACCCTTCTCAGCGCGGCTCTGGGTTTTCACTTGGTGATGTCCTGCAGGTGCTTTTAGGACAGTCTGTGCTTCGTTGGCTTGAGAGTGAAAGACATTTGACTCAACTGAAGCATACAGGGTTTGCCTCCCCTCTTTTCCAAACTTATCTCAAACATAACTTCAGAGCTACCACCTGGCAGAAAGACTGGTAAGAAAAAATCTGTAGGGTTGATGTGTGGGAGCCCTATATGATGATATGCATGTTTTGTTTTGTAAGTTCACAACTTTTACTATACACTTATTGTTTATGTATGTTCATGTATGAATAATATATTTCAATAAATTGTTAAAAAAAAATACTTCAATAAAATTTTTAAAAATTAAAAGAAAAAATTCTAAAGAAAAATATTCTTTGGGGTTCACCCCCCAAAGCTAGACCTCTCCAGAAAGCAGATAGGAATTTCCTCAGCCTCATTGTAGTCTCTCCTTCATTTCTGGTTTCTATCAAGGTAGGAAGAGAGCAGCAGCAGCCAGTCTCCCCTATTGTGGACAAGAAGGAGGACAATAATGAGTTCTGCCTGGAGAGGCCAGAACTCTAGTTCCACTAGTCTGCTAAACCTCAGACGGGTCTAGGTACTGTGACAAGGAATTAAAAGCCTGGAAAGTGGAAACTGGCATTACTCTGCCTGGGTTCTACCAATATATTACCTAGGGAACTTTGAGCAAGCTATTTAACTTGTTTGAGCCTCAGTTTTCTTATCTATAAAAAGGACATAATAAGGCACCAGCATCACAATTATGATCTTTGTGCAGATGAATTAATATGTGTAAAGTACTAAGCATATTATATGTATGGTAATATTTAATAACATAAGATAGTATTAGTATTAGTATTTAAATATCACAGGTACAAATGGGAAAGCAGAATTCAGAATCCAAGAGGTCCTCAAAGGTAAGAAGCAAGCAAGTGTCCTAGGTCCAATGAATCAAGCAAAGCAGCAAGAGTCTTATAGTTTAGCAAGGGAGACAAAAGGAGCGACACCTTCCCCTTCAATCAATTCATTCAACAAACATGGGCTGTCACCTATGCTGTGCTTGGCACCCTGCTAAATGCTGGGGAGTCAAAGATGAGATTGACACAGTCCTTGATCTTGAGGCACTCTTGCCTTTATTTAACCCTCCATTCTGCCTTTGACGATAGTTTATTCTCTCTCTAGTGGCTCTGCTCCTTGAGGGCAAGGACTGTGTAATACTAGTATCTCCCATCTCCCAATCCCTTGGCACCTAGTAGAAGTTCTGCAGTCAGTTAGCTTGGCTCCAGCTGATGGAGTTGCATGCCTTGTCCCTAGAGCAGGAGCTGTTTGCTCCCTGCCCTGCCTTTGTACTCCCTGGTAGAGGCCAAGGGGTGGCATGGGAAAACCTTTGGCCATCGGTGCTTCTCAAACTTCCATGTCCACACAATCACCTAGGGATCTTGCTCAAGTGCACATTCTGAGTCAGAAGGTCTGCATGGCTCACAAGCCCCCAGGTGCTGCTGAAGCTGTTGTGCCACTAATCTGGGGAGCACACTTTGAGAAACACTGGTTTAGGGTGTGACCTGCAGCGTCCTGAGACCCACAGGTGGCTCTTGACTTTCAATGGTGTGCCTCTCCCCTTGTCTTGCTCACCTGGCTTGCTTGTGGCAGTTCTCTCCATTCCAGCTGCCACTTTTATCCTTACTGTTTTAAGACATGTTTTTTACACTGACTTAATGGTTTCTGGAATTCCCAGGCGGCCACATGTCCGTTGCCCGTTTCATTTCACTGTGTTATTCTAGCACATCAGCCATGGAGAATCTAGGGGTCTCCCAACCTGTGTCGTCATGAGAACACAACCTTCATCTCCCACCTTAATATTCACAATTAATGTCACATCAGGGCTATGCTCCTGAATTAAGTGGTGCTTTACCAACCTCTGAGACAAATCGTGCCAGGGTCACTAAGGAACTGAGAAGAGAATGAGGCAGGAAAGATGGGAATACCAGACAGGCTGGGAGCACATCTTACAGATGAATAGGGGTTACCTTGGCCTGCCCTTTTTCATCCTCTTTGGGTTTGATTGGGAACAAAAATAACAAAAATGATAATATTTGTATGATGTTTTATTTTCACAAAAAGCATGTATTTAATCAACTGTACTATCCCATTTGATCATGCGTCACAACAATCCCATGACGTAGATGCAATTATTTTATAGATGTGGAGGCTAAAATGAGGCACTGTAGTTATGCCAAAGATCAAAGAGTTGGGGAGCGGCAAAGGCAGGGCTCTCACCCAGGTCTTCTGATTTTAAACTCCATGTTCTTTTCACTGTATTAACCTCTTGGAACATGTGGGATATAAGGTAGGAGAGATGCTACCAGCTGGGGAAAATGTGAAGAGACCAGGGAGATTATATCCAGTGTCAGACTGAGTGTTGTTGCATTCCAGAATGCAAAAAGATGCATGAGAGATTCCAGCCTGTAGGAGAAGGAGGTGACAGCTGAGAATACTACCAGTCATTTTAAGGCAGAGGGAAAGTAAGCAGGAGTTGAGGAAAGGTATGTCTCAAGACAGTTTAGCAAAATGATTTCACTGGCAAAAACTTGGAGAAGAGGAAGCATTATGTAAATGTCAACTGTGTGCCAGCTCCTTTCCTAAGCACATTGTTACAGTAACCAGGCCTATCAAGTTGTAGCTATTTTCATCCCTACTTTACATATGAAGAAACAAGAGTTCAGAGAGTGAAAGAGACTTGCCCAGGGTATCAGGGCTAGCCAATGGCAGAGCAAGCTGGGTTTCTGTGTGTGACTCCAGCAGCTGTGCTCTTACCACTCCAAGTCTACAAACTAATGAGAAGAGACAGTTGAGGCTGTGATGAGCAGGTGAATTTGACACCTGAGCTGTCTGATACAGTGGCTACTAGTCACATGTGGCTATTTAACTTTAAATTAATTAAAATTAAATGAAATTAAGTATGTCATTCCTAAGTCCCACTAGCCACATTTCAAGAGCTCAAAGGCCATATGTGGCGAGTGCTTCCATATTGGACAATACAGACAGAGAACGTTTACCTCACTGGGGAAAGTTCTATTGGACAGCTCTAACCTAAATTTCTTTACTTTTTCTCTCATAAACACATCCTTTTCTATTTTTATTTTTCTCTTATTGAATCTTAAAAAGAAAACTAAAATTAAAGAGAGGCGTGAACATAGTTTCTGTAAAAGAGCACTGACATTTCTAGTATAGATAGTTTAGGAAGCTCAAGGGAATTCCAACTGTCATGGACAGAGGGAGCACAGAGCTAAAATAAAAATCAGGAGAGGAAGGCAGCAGAAGACCAAGTTATTGGTGTCGTGGGAGTGGTGTTTCCTATCCTGAGTAAGATTAAGTTTCAGGATGAATGTAATAATAGCCGTTCTAACAAATAATAACAACACGAAGCGCCAGACACTCACTGTTCTAAGTGTGTAACATGAATTCATTTCATACCTTAAGGAAGCACTATTATTACCTCCATTGTGCTGAGGAGGTTAGAGAGATTAAGTGAATTACCAAAGAGCACAGGACTAGGAAGTGGCAGAGCCTGATTCAGACCCAGGGCTCTTCGAATCTGTTTCCATCCTCCTCACTCCTCTATACCACATACTGTACACATGGATGTTTCATTATCATCCTGGGAAAGGGCATCATTTTCCAGTCTGAACACTCAGAAGAAGGAAGATTTTCTAGGAGAGCAATTGGCAAATGTTCCAAACTGTGTGCCAAGCCCTGTTCTCTGCATCATAATGGTAGGGTTTTTTTTCTGTTTTTTAAAAAGATTTATTTATTTAACCCTCCCCCCCACCCCCACCCCATCCCCATTGTTTTTTGCTTGCTATCTGCTCTCTGTGTGTTCTTCTGTGTCTGCTTGTCTTCTCTTTAGGCAGCACTGGGAACTGATCCTGGGACCTTCTGGAGTGGAGAGAGGCGCTCAATCTCTTGCACCATCTCAGCTCCCTGGTCTGCTGTGTCTATTATTGTCTCTCTTCTGTGTATTTTTTTTTTTTGTTGTGTCATCTTGCTGCACCAGCTCTCCATGTGGGCCAGCACTCCGCGCGGGCCAGCTTGCCTTTCACCAGGAGGCCCCGGGAATAGAACCCTGGACCTCCTATATGGGAGGCAGGAGCCCAACTGCTTGAGCCACATCTCCTTCCCCATAATGGTGTTTTGGAAAGAGTCATCTCATAAACAGGGGGCAAGGGAATTGGACAGAGACAGCAGAGCTCCCCAACAAGACAGGACTGGGGTGGTATGGAAGCTGCTGGCACTCGTACTGGAAGCCCATATGGTCTTCCTGCACAAGCGCAAATCTCTAGTCTTTTGTAAATGTGCCAGTGCTGCCTACCGTCCTGTCCTCAAATGGATTCTGGTAAAATTGCTCTCAAGAAACATTTCTATGGAGCCCCAACCTAAACTTTCATGATTTCTACTGCATTCCATCCAAGCTAACTTTTTGATAAACCAAGTGTGTTGGCTTATTCCAACCTAAACTGAAATTTTTTTTCTTCCATTGTTCTCTCTGTAACAGCTAAAACAGAATGAAGATAATCATTATTGATTAACATTTAAGAATCCCGCCTATCTGCTCAAGAGTAGTTCTGTCAACCACCTTGAAAAATACTAGGCTGTAAAATAAATAATGGTTAATGCCCTGTCTTTTCTTACAAAAGCTCTTGGGTTGCCCTCAGGATAAGTGTGTGTTTCTTCAGAGGGCCTATGGCAAGCCAGGGATGAGGCCCAGCTGGATGCTAAAAGGAGGAAGTCCGGAGATCTTAGAAAACACCTTTATTTCCCTTTCCCCAAGAGCTTATCCCCTAGGTGAGGTAAGGCAGACAGTGTGTTTAAGTCACATCTGTCACCTGTTGGGCTGGGTTTTAGCTCTGTTTATAATCATCACTTGATAAAGCTTACTGGAATTATTAGCCAATAGTTTGTGACTTTGCTTTACAGTTGAAAGAAATCTATACAGCCATCATCTAATTTTTACTTTTCCCTACTTCCCCTGATATTTTTTAGAGAAAAGACATAATGTATAACCACTGATTAAATACAACAAACTTTCCACCATCTATATGGAAATGATCTCCTTTATCATTCACAGCAAACTTTTTCATCCGTATTTTAGTTTCCTTTCCCTAAGCTTTATTCACCCAACGCTTCCAAGCTGCCTCCCAGCAATGTCAAGTTGATCGATGTTTTACAGCATGCAAGTGAATTTTAATAACAACCTAAAGCAAACAGAAGGTGTGTTTGCCACAAATGTATAGCCCAGTGTTCTTTCCAAAGATGAATAGAATGCTTCTGATTCAACTTACTGCAGCATCCTTCCATCAGTCAATCAGAGAATTAAACACTGATTTTAAACTCTACCCTTACCTGAAGGAAGTCTTTCAGGAACTTCTTTTTTTTTTTTTTTTTTTTAAGATTTTATTTATTTATTCATTTATCCCCCCCTTGCTGCTTGTGCTCGCTGGGTCAGCTAACCACGCCGTGTGGGAACCGAACCCGGGGCCTCCCATATGGTAAACGGGAGCCCTACTGATTGAGCCACAGCCGCTTCCCGTTTCAGGAACTTCTTAGCATGAGCTTGTTCTTAGGAAATGTTATGAAAAAAAGAATAGGGGCAAATCAGAAGCACATGGTATCTTAAGAAGCTGCCATGCATTCCCAAACTAACACAGCCATCTCATCTCACACTGCTATTCTCCTGCCCCCTGATTCTGCCCCGCCCAGACCTGATGTCAAAGGCAAGGACAGCAAGATCCCTCAGAAGTGGTTTCATATGGATGTCGTATGGCACTTAGCCTTGTATTCCTTCTGATAAAATCCTTCATTTTGAGGAAGTTCCATCTGAATCCTTGCCTTGCTTTCACTGCATAATCGCATGAAAATCTTGGGTGTGAGCTCCACTCTGAGAAAATTAGTATCCTCTTCCAGAATAAACGTGCTTCTGACTTTGCCTGCTAAAAGGATGAGACTCCATTACCTTTATGGTATTCTAATGGGGTTTGCAATCAGATCAAGAATAGTGAGTACATGATTCCATCTGCATTGAGAATTGCCACCAAGAGCAAGTATTAGCTTAAAAGCTTTTAATGAGGGAGCGCATGTGGCTCAAGCGGTTGAGCATCTTCTTCCAACATGGGAGGTCCTGGGTTTGGTTCCTGGTGCCTCATAAAAAAAAAAACAACAACAAGTAAACAAACAAAAAAACTAACTCCGGGGAGCCAATGTGGCTCAGTGGTTGAGCGCTGCCTTCCCACACTCGAGGTCCTGGGTTCAATCCCTGACCCCAGGACTTGAAAAAAAAAAAAAAAAGCTTTTAATGAAAACTCTTGGGTTGAAGTATCATTTCTGACTTTGCATGAATTCATCCTAAAGAAGAGAGCTGCAAATGAGTTACCCTGGAGAAGCAAGAATACAGAATTGATTGATTATGTTCATTCTTCCTTTCAAGTACACAATGGATAGATAAATAGACCAATAGATATAGGAGAGAGAGAAAAAAGAGCAATGTACACACTGCAGTTGAATTAAGTGTTCATATGGCTTTGCCAGTAAAAGACATGTATAGATTTATTCTTTGTGGCCATGCATTGTACGTGGCACACATCCCAGCAGGATAGGAAAACACAGAGCTGATACTATATGCTCTGGTCTGTTTTGTTTTTCTGTGGGGGAGTGTTTTGCTGAGTTTATTCAACAGTTTGTTCACACAGTATTTCCGAGGTGTCTGCACAGCGTTTCCCAGGTGCAGATGAATTTGAAAATAGTACTTGATGAAGCGTTCCCTTGAGAGCTGAAGGGAAGGCTGTTTGCATTCGCTACTGTCAGCTTAAAACGTGTCTTTGTGACAGTTCTTCATTCATTCATTTACCAAATGTCTGTCAGGAGCCCGCTCTGCAAGACTGAGAGGTTGGTACTGGGATACAGCAACACAGACCCTGTTCCTGGCCTCACAGAGCTTGGACCTTAATAAAAATTAGAAAAAAAAAAATTACAGAAATACTTAAATAGACATGGTTATGCAAGATGAGAAGGAAAGTACATATATAGGCCAGGGTAGGCTTCCCAGAGGAAGTGACCTTAGAATTGAGAGCTGTAAGGGAGTGGGTGTTAATTGGGTGGTGGGAGGGGAACAGTCCTAATTTGAGGAAAAAGCAAGGACAGAGGCTTTCAAACAGGAAAGAACTGAACCTGCGTGGCTAAAGCATCTGATGACAATTAATTGTGTCCCCCATCCAGGCAAAAGCACACGGGCTGTCTGAGAACTTCCTTAATTGATGCTTTTTACCCCCAAAAAAGAGGGCTTTCTGCTGGGTCTTGTCACCAGACAGCAACGTAGCATTTATCACTCTTTGTGGTCAAGGCTGGGTTAGCCTGCTCTGGGGCTAGCACCCCTTCCTTCACGTGGTTCAAGTACAAGTGACCTGCTGATCCCTTGGACTCGTGCCTCTCTGGGAACTGTGTTTGCAATTCATGAAAACTTTTTTTTTTTCTTAAGTGAAAAAAAATATGACCTCAAGATGGGACACTTCATCAACAATCCCAGGAAAGTAGAGATAAATACAGTAAAATAAAAATTGTAATCCATTAACGAGTTTTGTGCTTCATGCTAAATGCCCTGTTTTGAGCAGAGAGCCATTAATTAAAGGC
Source organism: Tolypeutes matacus (assembly GCA_026826555.1). Taxonomy (NCBI): domain Eukaryota; kingdom Metazoa; phylum Chordata; class Mammalia; order Cingulata; family Chlamyphoridae; genus Tolypeutes; species Tolypeutes matacus. Next base: position 16,066,643 of record JAKSZT010001178.1, read on the forward strand.
AACTTTTTTTAAAACAATTTATTGGAGTATATCATTCATATATGAAAATACATAAACCGTAAGTGTTCAGTAAACATTGTGATCTTACAAAACAAACATGCATAACATCACACAGAGCTCCCACATATCACACCCCACAAACACCGCGCATTGTTTTGAAACGTTTGTTAACAAATCATGAAAGAGCATCGTCAAAGTATTACTACCATTTATAGTCCGTATCTTCCTCCCTTATATATTTTTTAAAGGATTTATTTATTTATTTACTTTTATCCATTTTACCCTCTCCCCCCACCCCGTTTTTGCTGTTTTTGTGTCCATTCACTGGGCGACTCTGTGTCTGTTTCCTACCCTCTCTTCTCATCCTTCTCCTCCTGCCTTCACTGGGATTCCATCCTCGGAACCTCCAATGTGGAAGGGAGGCATCCTACCGCCTGCACCACCTTAGTTCCTGGTTTTTCAGTGCGTCTCGTCTGGGCTCTCCCTTATGTCACTCTCCTGTTCCATTGTCATCTTGCTGCATGGCTTGCAGGGCCTGGTGGCTCACCTGTGCACGGGGTAAAGGCAACTTTTTGTTTCTTCATTTTGCTTTAAATGCTTTCTGCTCGGGTCTTCAGTCAGTCCTCTTATGCCTCTTTAGCTTTAGAACTAAAATATGCTTACAGTTTGTAACGTCATGTGCTGCCAACTCTCTGGAATATGCTTAGCTACTGAAATAACTTGCCTATGGAAATACATAATATAATTATATCTGGTGACCTCCTGTTTTAATGGCAAGGATTTACATGTCCCTATGCTTTCCTTTCACTGTCCTCTTTTCATCTTTATTTTCTATTTTATTTCTCTTTTATTTTTATATAGTATTTTTTTAAAGATTTATTAATTTATTTTACTTTTATCCATTTTTAACCTCTCCCCCCCACCCCCGTTTCTGCTGTTTTTGTGTCCATTGGCTGGGCAATTCTCTATGTCCGTTCCCTGCCCTCTCTTCTCATCCTTCTCCTCCTGTCTTCACCAGGATTTGATCCTGGTGTGGGAGAGAGGCGTTCTGCCACCTGCACCACCTTAGTTCCTGATTTTTCGGCGTGTCTCATCTTGACTCTCCCTTGTGTCACTCTCCTGTTAACATCATAATCTTGCAGCGTGGCTCAGCGGGGACTGGCACTCCTGCGTGCAGGGCCTGGTGGCCCACTTGCCTTCTATATTTTTCTTTATTTTACTGGAAGGCCCCGGAGATTGAACCCATGTCCCTCTATATGGGAGATGGACGCCCAACCATTTGAGCCACATCCACCCCACTTTACATAGTATTTTTGCCCTCAAGAATCCAGTTTCATCCCATTCTCTCAGTGCCTACCACACAGCTGGCATCCACAAAATGAACAGGGCCATATGAACCTGGCATTGTGTCACACACGCTCTTTTGGCCTGGTTCTGTGCTTGGATTCTTACTTGCAGAATTAGATTCTTCCTGCAGTGCCCAGTAGGGATCAGCCTCTCCATGAGGCCCTGAGGTCCTCTGGAGGAGGCACTGGGTGTCCCGCATCTCTGAATCCTCGGCTCCTGGTTTAGAGGAGATGCTCAATAAATGGTTACGAAATGATGAACATCAAGGCCCAACTCCTGCTGTCATATGAAGGAGTCCATTCCTGGGAAAACACCATTCCTGGTAATAGTTGTTCCAAGGGCCTAGGGATTGGCACTAGTCCTGGAAGCATGGCCAGCCCTCAGCAACATCCTTTGGGAGGTCAGCTGACTCCTTCGACGACCTTAGTACCTCACATCCGCACCTAGCCTCCTTTCTCCCTGGCCTCAGTCAGGGAAGGCCTCTGTCTCTTCATGTGTGTAGGCAGCACGCATGCCCCTGATTGTTCCCATCAAATGGGTGGCCCTCATGTCCCTCCCCTCAAGGTCTTGCCATGGGCTTTCCAAGGTGGCAGCAAGCTAAACAGAAGCCATGACCATCTGCCCCAACTCGCCTTCCAGGCCCCAGACTCTGACCTCCCCCAACTCCTCTTTCCCCAACACAGCATTTGAGGTAAGGAAATCTTACCACAAAAGCCTTTAGCATGCTGCTTCTCTGCCTAGAAGTCTCTTCTCCCTCCAGGCTGTCCCTGCTCAGGGACTTCCAAGTCATTCTTCAAGTTGTCAATCAAAATTTAACGTCTTCTGCCGAATGCCATTTGTTGCACTTTGCTTGACTACCTTAGCAGTGTGTCATCCTTCCTCATCAGCTCGCTGCCTGCTTTATGTGGCATTTATTAATTTACACAATTATCTTCCATGATAGACTGACAGCCATGTCTTTTGCATCATTGTCTCCCCAAATGCCTAGCACTGTATTTGGCCTGGACCATAATTCTTAATAAACATGAAAAAAAGAAGATGGGAAAGAAGATGAGAGTGAAGGCCAGAAAAGGATAGGAAGAAGGGCTAACCTTTCACTCCTTATTTGTGTAAACATTGGCTGAGAAGCTGCGTTATAACTGAATGCAAGGAGTCACTGAGGTTAAAAGAGGGGGTGGAGGCAGAGGTCTCATGGGGTTACCATGTGGGTTTAGAGGGACTGGTAGAAAATGCAGAGAGTTAAGAGAGATTAATGATCCTAGCTTTATTTACTTTGTCCCTGCCTGGACTGGAGTTGATAGGAACTTTTTTCAAGCCATTTCTAGTCTGCAGATCAACTGAAGTCCTGTGAACACAGAGCATTTCATGAGCCTTATAGGAATAGTACAGTTAAAAAGGACCTACATTGTCTCTGTCGATGGCACTTTCCAAAGCGGCAATTACTCCATCTCTCCCTACAAGCAATGGCAATCCTGGCCAGGCTTCACCCACTGTGTCCCTGACACAGTGAGCAGCAACACGCTGGGAGGATTCCCTTCCAGACAATGATGACATTCAGCTAAGCCACAGTTTCCTTGACCCAGGAGGAAACCCGTGTGGTTTGGGGTTGGAAAGGCATTGCATGAAAGTGCAGATTTTTTTTTCCCTCATCGCCCGGTGGCTTTAAATTGCAACCTCTTTTTTAATTTTCCATTATGCATCAAACACATCTGTGCCAGAACTGGACAAATGTGTTCCGTCTGGGAGGATGATCCCAGACAGCTATAAATTAAGAGTTTGTGTATAGAGATTCCAAAAATGTGGCCTCGTGGTAGGGTGTCCCTGGGATGCGTCACCTCCTCCACAGTCTGCTCAGTGGCTGCAGCTTGGGCCTCACGCCTCAGTCAACAGATCTTGCTTTGTATTTGGAAACTTTGTCTTTCCATCAGGTCACTGCAGAATGTGCAGGGTTGGCCAAGAGGCTTTTCCAGGCAGAGCTGGCCCAGGCCATCTCCATCTTCGGGTGCTCCTAAGATAGTGCTTTGCCAGAGGCATCCCTCTCTCTCCTCTATCAGGAGCAGTGATGACCTCTCAGAGCTGGTGCCGTCCCAAACTGCAGCCCTGCCCCAGATGTCTCTCCCCACTTTTTTTCTGGATTGACCCTATAAGCTACCATGTCATATTTTTTAAAATAACATTTTTAAAGTCACAAGAGTAACAAGCTTAATGCAGAAAACCTAGAAAATACAGTGCTGAGAAAAGAAAATCACCCATAATATCACCATTCAAAGACAAATGTTAATGTTTTCACATGACTCCTTCCAATATTTTTCTATGCCATGCTGCCCTTTTTAAAAAATGCAAAAATCTTTTAAAAACCGGTTGATGCCAGTTCCTTTAGCTGTCCCTACATTATCCAATTAGTACCTTCCTTTAAGTACTGGAAACTTTTAGTTATTCCATATTCAAGAGGCAGGCTGGTAGAACCCTGCCCTCTGACTCCTCACTGAAGAAGCTGGCCACAAAACGAAATGGCCTTGCGGTGGAGGGCTAGGGGGAGGCAGGGTGAGGATCGTAACATAGGATAAAGTCCTCATTTCAATCCAGCCAGGTAGCCCCAAAGGTAGCACTGGGTCCTTTACAAACAGGCCTACAAGACAGAAGTTTCCTGTATAAAAAGGACTGTGGTCTAACCCTGACTTGGATACCATTTTTCCTTAATAAACCTCTACTTCTGTGATTTTTGCCCTTATATCTCTCCCACGTCCCCCATGGCTCCCTTGTCTGTTTTGTTTCTCTCTCTCTTTCTCTCTCTCTTTTTTTTTAATTCGTTGTCTTCTTTAGGAGGCACCAGAACCTCCTATGTGGGAGGCAGGCACTCAACTGCTGGAGCCACATCCGCTTCCCTATAACTTCTTTGTAACCAGCATATGTCTGTGCTCTTCTCTTTGGGCAGGGGCAGCCTCTAAACTGTTCAGCTTATGCTAGGCTGGGGCAGCCTAGATCAGTAGCTGGCTTGGCTGGCAGAATGCGGGATGGGCGGGTGGGGGTTATTTTTACCACCTGCTTTCTCAGAGTGCCTCCAGCACCGAAGGTGTCTGTTGAACGTCTGTTGATTGATTGATAAGGTGGAATTCAAGAGGAGGTGTGGGTGGAGAGAGGACCCGTGGCCACAGGCTGCTGGTGGCCAGCTGTGGACCCTGCGATTTCAGAAAAGGCCTGGAGCCTCCCCGAAGCTCTGAGCGTGGTGGAGGAGACAGAGCCATCAGCCTCCCCACTGCCCGCCTCAACCTCTCCGTGGAGCGGCCAGCACACAGATCATGCTTAATTATTTTTTCCTTTCTCACTTTCCATGGAAACTCAAAATAGCAACCAAGAAAAAAACAAAAAACAAAAAAACAGCCGGGCTCCCTCCCTGCAAAACCATCCCCAGGCAGTGCCCTCACCGTTGAGTGGGGGCAGTTATAGACACTAGGGGGATTGCTCACTCGGGGGTGTGGGCGGGCTCTGAGGTGGTTGTGTGCTCTTACGCTTTAGAAAAGTGGGCTTCACCAGGGCTTGGAGGTCACCTTGCTCTCCATGACCCAGCGGCTGGAACATAGCTCTCACTGTGGTGTCGGTGAGGAGGCCAAAATGCCAGCAAGGGACCTTAAGGCAGGGGACAGGAACTATGCTGGAACATTCTTTTGGAGAAGCCTTTCAGGCGGCGCTGTGTTTGCCGATAACCACAGGGCAGCCCGGGAGAATCGGAAAAAACCCTGGGCTTGGAGTCCGGAAGCCCCAACGTTCTCGGAGCGTCGGGAATCATGATTTCACCGCCTTGGGACTCAGTTTCCTCCCCCTGTGAAATGGGAAGGGTGGACTAGATGATTTCTAAAAGGATGGCCCCATCCAGCCCCCAACATTCTGTGCCTCCAGCCTGCTGCCCTTGGGATTGTGCATACACCTTCCTCTCAGGTTGTAAACATAGTGTTGTTTACCTTTCAGCTGGCAGGGTCGGCCGTCATTGCTTTTGGACTATGGTTTCGGTTTGGAGGCACCATAAAGGATTTATCATCAGAAGACAAGTCCCCAGAGTATTTCTATGTGGGTGAGTGACCTCGGCTTCCCTAAGCTTAGCTCAGGATAAGGCTGCCCCTGAGGGAAGTCAGTCTCAGAGCCTAACCTGCACTTGGACTTTTGTGGGAGGGGAAGGGAAGAAGGGCCTGGAAAGAGGTGGAAAGGAACTGGAACCTGGGTCCCTGGACACACCACCCAGCCCTTAGGATATGCCCTGCAGAGGGGAGAGGGGCCTGCTACCCTTACCCCTAACCTGCCCTTCACATGGTTTGTCCCTTCTGAGCGCCCAAATCAAGGAAGACTGTGGTGGTTAAGACCGGACCTTTTGCACTACATTCAACCACTTCAAGAAAAGACTAGAGGAAACATAACTAAAACTCATTTCCAAAGAATTAGATAACGCCTTTTTGTCTCCTGAGTGAAGTGGGTACACCACAACGTCAGTCATTCACATGTCCATCTGAGGTGACAAGGGGCCCCTGCTGAGTCAGGATTGTATTTTGTGACCTTGTATTTGAAATCATCTAGAAGAGCAACATGACTCAAAATGAAGAGAGACATCTCAAGGTTTTGAGGTGCTAATCTCAGTCCCTCCATCACTAGGAACTGCAAAGAGGAGGAGAGGAGGGGAGGGATGGGGAGGGCAGGGCAGGAGAGGAGAAAGTTGTCCCTGGGGCAGAGGGAGGGACAATAGCTCTGCGTGCTGTCAGCAGTAGGAAGGGGTGGGGAGTGTGGGATGGGTTGTAGCTTCCAGCCCAGGGGCAGCCTTATAAGTAGGGGCTGAGTGCTGCTTCCTGGATTTCCTTCCTTCTGATCTACTTCTAGTCCTCTGCTGTGGCCTTGTCTCATTCTCCAGCTAATTGGACCTAGACTCTAGATTTCATAAAGCCCAAGTCCATGGTCATTATCCGTGATACCCCTATCTGAGTGGCTGTTGTTAGATCAGTACAAGACATAGAGTAGTCTTTAGTTGCTTGTAGTGAACCTCCTTGCTTTGGTAGAAGGAGGGTCTTGCACCAGTGATTTGCTCCAAATCCTAGAAGAGTTGTGTCTGCTTCCCGAGAGAGACAGAGATCCAGACCCCACAGCTTTCCTCATGAAGGGCCAGCTCAGTGCTACCTCCTCCTCCAGACATTTTCCCTGCAGAGTTCCCTCCTATGAGGAGAGCACCCAGATCGGTTAGAATACTTTAGAGGAAAGTAGTGGGGCGAGGGGAACACTAAAAATAAATGACAATACGAAGATTCCACAATTCATCAACTCTTAAATGCTGCCTTTGGTAAAAGACCTAAAATTCCACTAAGAAATGAAGAAATGCTGCCAATTTAATTGACATACCATAGAAGATGAATCCTGATTTCTGAAATGCTAAGCAGTTAAAAAAATATGCATCTCAAAACTGACAGAAATGCAGTAAAATTCTGGAGATGGGAAATTTCCAGAATTAGCTCAGGTCTCAGAAAAGTCATCAGAATCCAGGTTCTTTCCATCTTTCCACTCTATCACCTTCAATATGTCCTCACATGTGTCCCCTCATGATTACAAGGTAGCTGCACTGGGTCCAACCATCGTATCCTCACACAGCATCACCCAAAAGAGAAGAAAGGAAGTTTCACCTCATAGGCCCTTTATAGGAATGACTAAAACCTTTTTAGAAGCTCCCCCAATGACTTAACTTGCAGCTTATTGGTCCGAATTGCATTGTGTATTCATCCTTCACCAAGCATGTCCAAGAAGAGAATTACTATGACTAATCAAGAGTCACCCCTCAGCCTGGGAAGGGGCCCAGGCTCTCTAGAGGCCTCTGACACTCGAATAAAATTGGGCTTTTGTTACAAGGATGAAGCAGAAGAATCTGCCCCAGTACTTAACAGTGAGAGGCTCTTTCCACCACCCAGTTTCCAGGTGGTGCACAGCCTTCTGCCCAAAAGCTAACAAACACACTTGGCTTTCATGGAAGCTTTCTCCCATCCCTGAGCAAGCCCTGAGTGCTCTGAGGACAAAACTGAGCCCTATCCCTGTCCTGCCCTGCGTCCAGGAGTCAGTAACCCCACCCTTTACTTTCGTTCTCTTCTCCAGGGGACACAAAGCTAACTGGCAGGCCAGAGGGTGGAAGGAGGAAGATGGCTTCCTTTATTTTGCGGATCTTCCAGGAGCTGCTTGTATCATAGCTATTCCCCGTGATTTTTAATTCAGTTTTAGCACAGTCACAACTCAGCTCCCACTGGATTAACCACGGCAAAGGTTTAATCCCATTTGAGGGAGATTCTTGTCTCTCCAGACACCCACAGAGGAAGTGTTCAATTATAAATAACAGACAACAATCACAGGCCTATGGTAAGTGCTATATGAAGTGCTACAGACATGAACACTGAATTAGGTGAGAGAGAGAGAGCCCTGGAGGCTGGTGAGAAAAGCCTCCAGGTGAGCACTTGAATGGGGCCTTGAATGCAGGACAGGTAGGTTTGGGATAGACTGAGATGGGGAGAGCCTTATTTTGACTAAAATTACGGTTGGCAAATAGATGGCAGGGAGCTACCACCTCCCCTTGCTTCTGGAAAACGTGTCTGACTGTTCAGGACATTCTTTTAGAGGAGTCTTCTTAACCCAGCTCTCCACAGTCATTAATAGCTAATGCTCGGGATGAACCCTATTTGCTCTCCCTACTTTGAGGTCACTAGTTACTTGATGCCCTACTAGAAGGCCAGTCCCAGTGAAACAGTGGATGTCTTTTGCTCCTGAAACTCAGGCACGTTGGTAGCATTCAGTCTGTCTACTCCGCACTTGCTATTGGCTTTGCCCCAGACCCACGTATCTTGCTTTCCTCTGCTGGGACTCTCAGAACCTTCTGACAAAAAAAAAATACATTTGTGCCCTCATGAAGGTGGGGAGAAGTCCACACTCAGAACTTAAAACACAGGAAAACACCAAGCTGCTCGGTTACAATCAGAAAAGTTTCTTCAAGTTGTTTGGCGATAACTAACTGCCTGAATCCCAGCCACCTACCTACCTTCAGTGCCAAGTTTGAGGGTGAAGGAGTTAAATCTCTATAAAGTGATTGCTTTTTCCTGAGACCGAACTGGAAGTTTTTCAACAATAGTAAAGAAAAACCATTTTTAAAAGACCAAGAAGGCCTGGGTCATGTAAAAAGCATACAAGAGGAGCCGTCTCCCTCTCAGTGACAAAACATCCAGTTATCTGAAACTCTCTCCATGGTTATTGTAGATTTTATCAGATATTTTGTTTTGTGTAAACTTTGCTACAGTCTATTAAGCAGAAGCACCTCTATTCTTTCTTGGCAGGCTCTCCTATTTAGTAAAAATATAACCTGCCTACGGATACGTCAGCCAGCATTGATAGTCCTGGACCTTTAGGTCATACGAAAAAGTGTAGGAGCACTGTACTTGCCCCCAGGTAGTTCACAGTCTCTTTGAAAAGGCTCATAGTCTAGACAATTTAAATTATGATTCAAAATTGGTATTGGCAATAGATGCATCAGGAGTCGTTCTAGGCTGGTGAGGCAAGAAGTGAATTAGGGTTTAAAAACTGGACTGTAATTAGTGCAGAAGAGGAGGAGCCCAGGGGGGCATGTTTTACAGGGCAGGGATGAGCCAGCCTAGGCTGGCCAAGGGCTGGTTATTGGAATGTAGAAATGTTGGGAGGTGAGACTAGAAATGTTGTCAGGAACAAGTTTAGAGGGCCTTTGGTCAGTGATAGAAGGATAATTTAGGGTTTGGGGCAGGGTAGGATCTGCACTGCCTTTTAAAGGGATTATTCTGGTAGCAGTGGAATGAGCGGGCAGTGACAGGACAGAAAAAGAACAAACTAGATGATTGACATAGCAAGACCTGAGTCCATAAGGGTGTGACTCAGGGTGGTTGCAAAAGGAATTGTGCAGAAAGGGTCAGAAAGATAAGAAGCATTAGTAAACGTTACTTAATGTGGCGAATTAAACTCAGTAGGAGTCAAAATGACAAAAAAGATACCAGCAGTAGACAAAATCAAGCCTGAAGCAATCATCCATGAATTTCGGAGGAGACCTGAGTTACAGAAGAGGACTCTGGCGCAGAGAGGGCAGTTATGTGGAACTGAGCATGAAGGCCATACTCGGTAACAGCCTCTCTCTGTGTTTCTCCAGAAGCACAGTGGGGCACAATGTTAGTGGACGGTGATTTCATGGGGGTAAATTTGGGTCCGCATAAGAAAACATTTTTTATGATTTGTTACATCAAAAAGGTGGAGCAGATTACCCCAGATGAAAGTGAACTCTCCTTTATGTTGGTATTTAACCACTAATATGGCAAAAATCAAAATAGAGCATTTGTCAATTCATAAGATTCCTATGTTTAGTGGGAGGGTGAACTAGCTCTATGTAAAAGGTCCTGATTCTATTTTCTAATCTAAACCAAAGCCATATGCACATTCCCTGAGCTGTGAGAAATAAGTTATCATGACATATTTTTACTGACATATCTGTCAGGACTCTTAGTCACAAATCACAGAAACCTGACACAAATTCATTTGAGAAAAAAGGCAATTTATTGACACACCTAACTGAAAAGCCCAGGATTAGTATTGGTCTCAGGGACTCAAGTGATGTGACCTGAATCCAGTTTAGAGCCATCTCTTGGCTCTGCCTTCCTTTGGCTCCATTCTTGGGCAGTTTCCTGTTCATATGACAAAATGTCTGCCAGTGGCTTCAGGCTACAACCTCCCCACAATAACCCCGGCAGAAAACTTGCTTCTTTCATTCCAACAGATCCAATGAAAGTCCTGAACCTACCTCTCATTGGCAATATTGAGTCCAGTACTCATCCCTGAACCAGTCAGGGTGTCCAGCTGCTTGGGCTTGGCTTGTTGGCTTGGAGCTTGAGGTGAATGAGCCCCACTTGAGCCTCTGGATTGAGAGTGGAGGAGGGTTGCTTCTCCAAGAGAAAAAGAAGTGAATTCTGGGTAGGGAAAAACAACAGTCCACACAGCAGGGCCTGAATCCTACCCGGTGGTGGGTTTATATTCCCGTAGTTCTTCCTCAGCCAAATCTCCCCTTTAAATCAGCCTCTGAGTGGCTTGTAGTGAAGATGCTCATCGTCAGTGCTCAAAGTTAGGGCAAGGAGATTATCATAGAATCTGAGCACTAGACAGAATAAGAAAAGTAATGACCAGAGGGTAAAGCCGCTGGGGCTGGCAGTCAGCCATGGCTTCCCAGCTCTTCAGCAGTGGGACTAAGTCCGGAACCCAGGTCTGCCAACACCCGAGCCTGTGCTTGTTCTGTTTCCTGGAGCTGCCTGTCTGGAGAGTGGCAGTAAGAAAAAGTCCCTGTTCAGATCAGGGGCCATTTCTCTACTTCAGATATTCCTTATAGAGTAACTAGAAAGAGCAACAGATGTGTTGATATTGAGATTGATGTTTCTTTTCTCAATAAATAATTTTCCAAATAAGAAAAATATCTGCTCTCTAGCAATAAAACAAGAAGAAAAAATAGACTAGGATACTTATGGATTTTCATAGCAAACAGTGTGAGGTAATAGGACTTGAAAAAGAAGCAGGCCCACGGGAGCGGATGTGGCTCAAATGGTTGGGCATCCATCTACCATATGGAGGGACCGGGGTTCGATCCCCAGGACTTCCCGGTAAAACTAAAAATATATATATAGAAGGTGCATGGGCTGTCAGGCTCTGTGTGCCAGTGAGCCGCCAGGCCCCGGGAGCCATGCAGCAAGATGATGACGTAACAGGGGGGAGACAAGACGAGATGCTACGAAAGCTCTGAAAACCAGGAACCAAGGTGGCGCAGGTGGTAGAACACCTCTCTCCCACATCAGAGGTCTCCAGGATCAAATCCTGGTGAAAATTGGAGGAGAAGGATGAGAAAAGATGGCAGGAAACTGTAGACACAGAGAATTGCCCAGTGAATGGACACAAAACAGCAAATGGGGAAGGGGGGGGCTTAAAATGGATAAAGTAAATAAATAAATGTTAAAAAAAAAAAAAAAGAAACAGGCCCAGTTTGGGGAAGATCTCTCTTCATGTCATGGGGCAGTGTTCAAGGATCTTTATATTTTCTTTTCAGAATCGGTTCCAGAGCAATCAGCCCATTAAACTCTTACCACCCCTTTGTTAAAGAGTGTGCAAGAACAGCCTTGGCACATTCAAGGGTCTCTTAAAGAAATGAGGACTCACAGCCTAGAATCCTGTCTCTCTGAGGTACCGCAGGAAGCCATGTTGTCCAGCTCCCTGCTTCTGGGCAGATGACACTCAAGCTTCCTAAGAGAAATTGCTCCATCGTTGGGGGGATGCTTTTCCTTCTGGGATCCTGGGTTCTTCCTCCTTGTGATGGAGGGAAGGTTCCCTTCCTGGGCTAAAGACCTGGGCTTGACTTCAAAGCTTGGGGGGAGGTGGTGGGCGAGGTGTATATATCCTAGGACAGGGCCGGGAGGAGAGTCATGAGAAATGAGGGCAGGAAGAGAAGATAGTCAGACTGGCTGATGCCTGGTTCCTCTTCTCAAAGCACCTCTGAGTCCAGGCTGAGGCGCGCAGGCCAATCCAGAGTCTCTGTGTCCACTGGTTGCTAATGTGGAGAAGGGAGAACCTGGAAAGAACGGAGCTGGCAGCCAAAAAGGTTTGAGTAACCTGGTGTTTCCTAGACCTTCTGCCTTTAAGTCTCTTCCAGGGAACGCCTGGGAGAAGCCCCCAGAATCTTCCAAACCCCTTGGCCTGTTACAGACTCTGGGGCTACCTCCTGTACCTCCAGGGTTCAAACCTCTAGGAGTGCCTAGCTCAAGAGCCCCTCACCCTTGAAAAACTGTAGAGACAGTACGTGCTCAGTCGCATGAAGTCATGTCTGTGAGCAGAGGATATTAGCAGGTTTTCTCCACGAAGGGGTTGCCCACACAAACAGGACCCGCTTGGCTCTCCAGGATCGCAGCCTGACTGCAGTTGCCTCTGACTCCCTATTGAATTCGGAGTCCCGGAAACTGGCTTTGATTGTGGCTGGAAGTCATGTGTAAGGAAAGCATTCCGTGCTGAATGTTAAGGCAACTGACATGCCTTCTTGAAAACTCTGACTCACTCTGGTAATTTTTTTTTTACTTCTTGGTTTTCAGTTATACCTGAGAGTCATGGTAGCTGGATAACAGAGAATTACTATAGCTTATAAGATCAAGACAATTTTCCAAAGCATTTTATAAGAATAGATAATTATTTCCACATTGCAGATAACCAGACTGAAGAATAAGAAGAGGTACCTAAGGCTTTGTTTGGCTGACCTGGATTTTTAGCTCCCAGACCTGTACTTTCAGGGAAAACCTAGGGATCATCAGTTCCAGATGCAAAAAGCACCTTTCTCAAGGAAGAAATAAAAGAACCTCCTGCCATTATAAAATGGAAAACTTTACAGACAGGCACTGTTCCAAGGTCCTACTGAAAGTGCAGCCTAGGAGTTAAGAGTGTCTGCTTTGGAGTAGACCCACTGGGTTCACTTCCAATGTTGCCACTCACCAGCTCTGCAGGTTTAGGTAAATCACTTAATCTCTCCATGTCTCCGATTCCTCAGCTGTGAAATATGAATGCGAATATTACCTATCTCACAGGGATGATGAGAAAATTAGATGATTTCATATTTGAATGTGTTACTGGATTTTGTCCAGGTTCTTGACTATGCTGCAGAAATGAATTTCAAGAGCATGTGGGGTTAGTTAGGCTAATAATTTATTAAGGTAGGGAAGGAAGAGAAATGGGAGAAAATAACAGATCACAGGTCCCAGGTAGAGAGGAAGGGGCTGAAGAGTGATAAAGAGGGCTGATTTATAGACTACAATTGCCCACTATAGATTATAAATGCCCAGGTTTTACTTGTGTGTTGATCCATGTGGGGGGACACAGCGAGGGCAGGGTGCAAAAGGCAAGAGAGGTAGAGAGGGAGAGAGAGAGAGAGAAAGATTTGGCCTTTGCACTTGCTTTTTAAACCATCAATTATTCCACCCCTTTACTAATGGCATGGGAGGAGTCCCAGCTGTTTGCTGTTTCGATTGATTACCCCACCCATCAATTCCCCCGCGTGGGTCCAATGATAAGGTCCCCGGAGAATATCCAGGGCTTCTCCTGGCTTCCGGAGGAAATCTTGTTCTGGATGGGATTCTCACAAGGGTCTTCCAGCAGCCATCTTGGGGGTATCAATATCCATGTGGACTTCTTGCCAGGTTCCAGATCTATCTGTTGATTCCCTGTCTACTAGTCTGCTTCAAATGTGCTTCGGCACAGTACCTGTTGTCTAGTAAGTCCTAGGTAAATATTAGTTATGACTGTAATTGAGGGCATGCTGAGGAAGGAGTCAGCCTGTGGGAGACCTGATTCCAGGTGAGAAGACAGGAAGAATTGGTATAGGAGTGGTTTGAATACCATTTAGGCAGAATGAGAGAATATTTTGTAGCATTGAGACTTCTCAGCTGGTAGGTTCTTGAGATGATGTATGTCAAGTACATGGTACAGGCTGAGCCCATGTTGTTAGCTATTTGTTGTTGTTGTTATTTACAGAGAAACTAAGCCCTTTCCTGTCCTATAAATGAAGTCCCATCCATTATTTTAGATACTTTCTTTTCAGGAGTACCAGGGCTTGAGCCCAGGACCTCATAGATGGGAAGCAGGCACTCAACCACTTGAGCTGCATCAGTTCACCTAGATACATATTAATTATGTGCATTAAGGGAAGCTGGGAGAGAGGGAGAGTTGTAGAGAAGCATAAAATAAAAATTTTTAAATGGAAAGTGGTCATTTGCATGGTCTGCTACCAAGAAAAAAAAAAAAAAAAAAAAAAAACTCTGAAATTGATGACCATACCATTGTCCAATCCCTGAAAGCAGGGGAGCCATCTTTAAATGAGTTTATGCAGAGCAGACATTTATGAGGTCACTCTCCTTTTCTGTGTTAACTGAAATGATGCTTCTAGTATAAAATAAAATATCTCAGACCTAAGGAAGAAGTGATGGAATGGCCAGAGAAGAAAGTGTCCAAGGGAAAGCTCTTATTGTTAGCATGTCACATGGAGATCATTGGCATCACAAGGTCGAGCTATGAATGATAAAAATGCAGTTTAAAATATTTGCTCCTTTTCAAATCAAGGGAAATAGAAAGCATGAGGGATTTGGGAACTAGGCCATTCATTTTTCACACATGCTACTATGAAAGGGAGAGGGCTCTGTAGAAACATCCTTGGAATTTAGATGTGACTGTAACTTGTTCATTTAACAGCTATTTTCTTGAGGACCAGCCCTAAAAAGGGATAACACATCCTTGGTAGCCACAGGTGGCCCTAAAACGGCATGCAGAGTTTCATGACAAGATTTAGAACTGGACACAGCAGGTCCACTTGTAGAACTTTTTGTTTTCTCTTTGGCTCCAGCATGCGTTGCTCAGGGCATTGTGCCGAGCCACTCGGCCGACACGTGCACAAGGTATGGACAGAGGTTTGCTGGGAAGAGACCTCAGGAGTCGAAGCTGCTGGGGCAGTTGAAAGGTGTTTTTGCTGTGAGCTTTGGGATTCTGACAGTCTACAAATAGAATATTGTACAAATGCACAGATTTTCTTGGAAAGATCATTATTTCAGAAGGGCTGTGGGCAGGGATTGCTGCCTAAGGGGGACCTCTTTCCTCAGCTCCCCATGCTCAGCCTCCAGCCTCCCCAGGAGCCGGACTTCTCTCTACATTCCAGAGTATCTCAGGAGCCTTCACTCAGGGTGCACAGCTGCCATCCCCACCTCCCCAGCCCTAGAATTCTCCTGGGGCCAGTCCTGTGGTGGCTTCGTGGCTGTTCATTGACATGTATTCCCAGCATTGTTCTCGAAGCATAGGTGTGTGATGCCAGCCAGCCAGTCCCAAACCTCAGATTTGATTCACTCTCCTTATCCATTCACCCTGCAAACCCTTCCTGAGAATTCTGCCTTGTACTGGACATAGTCCGGGGAGGCTGAATAAGACTTGCTTGTGGACTTAACCTCTACACAGAGAGACAAATATGAGAACCTGCGACGGCACAAAACGGAAGAGAGCTGGGCCTGGTTAGAGCATGGTGCCTTCCCAAGCGGCTCAAGGTTACACGCCAGATAAGGGTCTAGGTGGGATGCCCCTAGAGTAACACGAGGCTGGGGCTCCATGCCGGGTGTGGAGACTGTGTCATGTAGCAGTGGGAGGCAGTGAACATGTTAAGCAGGAAATCAATTTCAGGTGGTTCACACATAAGACATTCTGTGAGGAAACTGAATAATGTGTTTCTGCTGCTCTCGGCCTGGTCAGTGAGGTGGTCAAACAGAAGGAGCGTGGGGTGGGAATCAAGGCTCCAAGCCTGTGTATCTTGCCTCTCCGAGCCCCGTTGGTAATGCAGAAATAATAGCGCTTCCCTTGCTTACCTAACAGGGTTGTTTGTTTGTTTTTTTTTGAGGAACCAGTAAGATAATGGAAGTAAAAGAACTTTGAACCGTAAAAAAAAAAAAAAAGTAGAAAATAATGAGTAAAAATGGGAAATTTTAGATTGTATATATGTTACCAGAATAAAAGATTTTTTAAACCATTGAACAAGTGAACCCTGATGTAAACTATGATTATAAATAGTAGTATAATTATAGAATACTATTGTTCCATCAGTTGCAACAAAGGTGCCATGCTAAGGCA
Source organism: Tolypeutes matacus (assembly GCA_026826555.1). Classification (NCBI taxonomy): domain Eukaryota; kingdom Metazoa; phylum Chordata; class Mammalia; order Cingulata; family Chlamyphoridae; genus Tolypeutes; species Tolypeutes matacus. The sequence continues at coordinate 16,082,690 of JAKSZT010001178.1, forward strand.
AAGGGTTAAAAGTGTTAATAATAGGGAAAACTGTGTGTGTGTATGGTGGGTTATACTGAAACTCTGTACTTTCTGTATGATTTTTCTGTAAACCTACAACTTCTTTAATTAAAAAAATGAAAAAAAATATATAAGATGTTCAGACAGTGGACCAACATCTTGTCCATACCAATACTAAATAATACTAGGAAACAGTATATATATTTTTAATGGTATTATTTCTCTCATTACCACATACTTTCCCCCATGAAATTACTCTTGTAGGGAAAAGGGAGGAAGTGGCAGAGCCACAACACTGTGAGAACAGGCCTGGGCGGTGCAGGAAGCTCAGCAGCCTTGCCTGCGGGCTTTGTCCCTCAGCAAAACAGTTACATCTGCCCACAAACCACATTCAGCACCCCAGAGGGGCCCCAGTAGGACCCTGAATGCCAGGCTTCAGGGTTTCCCCGCAGAGGTGGGACCCCAGCTCCCCACCCTCTCCGGCGAATGGGAGTGGTTCCCAGGTGACTCATATGAATAAAATGCAAACCAGCCCAAGAGGCCATTAGCATTATTCCAAGAAAGTCAAGTGCCAGATCTTATTGTGTTCTAGTTTATCTCTGGATCAAAAAAGGAAATAAGGAAAGGCTTGGTTTTCTTGTTCTCAGAACAAGAGAATTTTGGCCCTTTTCTTTCTCGGTGAGAACAACTGTTCCATGTGGCTTGGCAGTAAGTGAAATCACCACCCAAATGAAGGCTGCTAATGTTGCTGGAGGGACTGGAGAGAATAGTGGTTATGAGCCAGCTTTAGAGGTAACTTTTGGTGCCCAGGTCCTCTGTCTATAAAATGGAGATAATAAATAGCATCTAATTCATCGGATTGTAATGAAGATTAATAAATATGTGCTAGGTGCTTAGAACATTGCCTCGGCGGGGGGGGGGGGGGGAGCCCTCAAATGTAGCAAATGTTATATTAATAATAATATTATTTGGTGTCTGTTACCTTATACCCTGCCCTAGTTGGCTCTTTTCTTATCACACATACTCACAACCTCGAATAATATGGTGTTGCCCTTGAAAGTTTGTAATTCATACAAAACCAGTGCTTCGTTGCTGTGTCCTCAGCACCTCTCCTGAACCAGAAACCCACCTCTCTGTCGCCTGCCCCCTGTTCCCCGATCTGTACCTGGACAGCTACTCAGCCATTTCCCTCCCAGGAGCTGGCAATGGCCACGGTTCCAGGCGTCAGTAGAAAAGCAACTGTTTATATCCCAGCCCTGGCGCCAGCTCTTGACCACCCTGGACTCCTTTTCATCAGTTCATGCGAATGATAATAACACCCAGTTTACAGGGGTAGTTGAAACTGTAAGCAGGGAGTGCCTGGCATATGGGAGGTGTAACTTGGTGATTAAGAGTCCAGGGAGTTGGACAGACAGACCTGGCCCTATCACTTGCTTGTTGTGTGGCTTCACCCCTGTGAGCTTCGGTTCTCTTTGTTCAGTGGGGAAAATAATACCCCCTCCCTCACAGGGCTGTAGTCCTAATGTGTATGAAGTGCTGAGCAAACGTGCAATAAGTGTCACCCATCGTTTGGTTAACAGTTAAACGCTGGGCTGTGCCTGGCTGTGCTGAAAGCTGTGCAGACCCACGGTAGCTCTTCCCAGTGGGGCCCCCAATGGGACAGCGGCTCCAATCTCTTTCCCGCAGGGCTCTACGTGCTGGTTGGAGCCGGGGCCCTCATGATGGCCGTAGGGTTCTGCGGGTGCTGTGGAGCCGTGCGGGAGTCACAGTGCGTGCTCGGATCGGTAAGTGGGGCGGGGGTGGGGGGGATAGGTCCGGAGGGAGCCAGGACGTCTGGCCTCCAGTGCCGGCTGTTTTCATGGACCCCCAGAGACCTTGGCAACTCACTCCCTTTTCCTAGGTCTCTCCATCTTCCGCATAAGAATAATATTATCTTTGTCCCTGTCTCATCTGGAAAGTGTGAAAATAAATGAGATCATTGGTGCAAAGATGTTTGGGGAGGAAACATGCCCAAGAATGTAAGGGGTTATTATGATCTTTAAAAAACCGATGTTTCACAGTAGGTAAGACATCTAAAAGATTCCTGGAGCCAGGGAAGTGCTGTTATCTACAGGAAAGCTGCTCAATGTGAGATCAATAATTGAAGCAAAGTTCTCTCTTGTGGCTTATTTTAATGAGCAACCTCTTAAAAAATAAATCATGTCAGTCATCTGCTGCACATCCAATGTGGCCTAAAGAGAAATAACGAGAAGAGAGAAGAGGGGCAGAAAGAAAGGTTTAAAAATCATTATTATTTTCCCTTGGGGAGTCAGAAACAGCAGTTTTATTAGCAACCTCATTTCTCATAGTGATTTTTGGATTTTTTTTTTTTAACTGTGGCTTCTTCTGATCTCTTGCTAGATAAGATTTCTAACTGATTTCCTCAGCCTCCCATTCTGTCTCTCACCTTCCCCTGCCATCTCTCTGTCTTGTTTATCACTGAGCGTCTCTCTGTCTTGTCACGGAACTTAGTTTGACCAGAGCAAACCCAAGAGACCTGAACAGAAATCTGTCCAGAAGGACATCCCCCTCACTTCCACTCCCACTTCTGCTTCTAAAGGACCACCTCTTCAGATCGGTCTTCCTTCTGGACCAAGAAACCTCAAGTCCCACCCCTCGTCACGCCCAGGCCCCCCCAGCCACTCTCTATGACCTGATCTTATTTTATATCCTTTATAGAACCTACTTTGTTTATCAAATAGTTATTGAGCACATAGGTGCCCGGCACTGTTCTAGGTGCTGGGATTTCTATATCACTCTCTGAAATGATCTTATTCCCTTTTTTATTGTTTGCTTATTTGTCACATTTCCCCTTTTCTGATATAACGTCCATGGTCACAGACACACTGGGATCTTATCTTGTTCACCACTGTATACCCAGCATCAAGGGCAATAAGGGGCACAGAGTAAATGTTCAATAAACGATTGCAGAATGAATGAATGAATGAATGAATGAACGAACAAACTGTGAGAAAGTGACTCAGCCATTACATAAAGGGACTCAGGAAGCAAATGCTTCCTGACCAGTGGATTGAAACTAACGACTTTGCCTAATGCTTTTCAAATAGAACTAGAATCAAAGAGGCTAATTAAATTAAAAAGGCATTGAGCCAATGAAGTTAGTATTTTCTCTCTACAGTTTTTCACCTGCCTACTGGTGATATTTGCTGCTGAAGTAACCACTGGAGTTTTTGCTTTTATAGGCAAGGGTGTGGTAAGTGAAAATGACTTACAATGTTTTCTCTATGATGGTTAAAGTGTTCTCTTTATGGCAAAAGATATGAGAATATCGATACTCATAATGATATTAAGAAACCAAATAACCACCAAAATTATAGTTTAAGCAGAACTTTCTAACCTAGAAGTCATGTACAGAACTGTACTTTTGTATGTATGAGCATGATGGATATACGTGTGCAAAGTTTTCTGGTGAGATAGTCCATAGTGTTCATTAAATTTATAAAGGGACCAATGATCCAAAAATAATAAGGCTCTCTGGTTTAAGATTATCCCCTGTTTGGGATGGGGGTAAGAGTTAGATTACAGACACGAGGAAGAAGGATGTGGGAAGAATTTATATTCTCATCTGTGTTAATACTGTCATTCGTTCTTAAGGCTTGGCCTGGACAGAGCATGTCGTAGGCAAAGAATAAAACCTGGCCTGCTGCGTGCTCGTGAAGCCAGTTTTGGATTTACTGCCTAAACAGAAAAGGCTATCAGGAGAACCCACTGAACAAGGGCCATACAAGATGGGTAAAACACATGGTGTGAAAGAGAAGAAAGGATAAGGAAAAGGAGAAAGAATGGAATTTTAAGTTTACTGTATTTTGGATAAATTCATATACCATCAATGTTGTGCTTATGAACTTATTTTAGACTTAAAAAAATGTAAACATGTAGAATAAGTAACCATTCCCTCCTTTGGAGTGTTTCTAAAGTAGCTGATTATATTTGTAGATTAGTTTAAATTCAAACTCCACACAGAAGTAGAATCAAATATTATGACTTTGTGAGATCTTTTTGGATTTGGGTTCATAGGCCTTTACACTAAAAAAGCATTAATTAAACTTTTTATGATATTTCAGGCTATACGACATGTTCAGACCATGTATGAAGAGGCTTATAATGATTACCTGAAAGACAGGGAAAAGGGAAATGGGACTCTCATTACCTTCCACTCAACAGTAAGTACGTTTACTTCTTTCTGAAAATGACATCTTCTTCTTAAGAAGATGCATGAGCTAGATTCTTTCTAATCACCTTGATTAAGAATAGCAATAAATTCAGTAAAGCCAAACAACAGCACTGTATTTTATTCCTAGTTTATATTATGTGTAGAGCCCTAGAAGAGAAAGGGGCCCAACACACAGCATTCACAAGAAATCAGGATACATACCCAAAACAGATAAGAGAGCACAAACAAGAACACAGAGAAAGTACCCCTCCCCCTCCCAAATATCAAGTTCTCTCAAGGGGTAGCATTGCATTGTCACAGAAATAACCACAACATTTCAAGTCAGAAAAGCTCATTTCCAGCTGCAGCTCTGCCACTTGACAGCTTGGTGACCTTGCACAAGTTACTTAACTTCCCTGGTATTCACTTCAGCTTCCTTATTTATAAATGAAGAGTCCCATGAGCCAACCATGCTCCCACTCTCCTCTAAGTTTCTGTGGGAAAGTGCTGTCTGTGGAGAGCTCAGAGCTGCGAGCAGTTAATCAAGGAAGGCTTTACAGAGGAGACAGGCCAGGGTCGAGCTGATTTCTTAAACCCTGTGATATGGAGAAGTAGTTATGAACTCCCAGGCCAAGTGTTTCCAGGTAGCCCAGTTCTTCTCATGACAGGAATGTCTTGGAAGGGCCACCAGGTTAGCTGCCAACCATTTATACTGCTTAGACTCAGCTGCCCCAAGAACATCAAGCAGTACAGGTTCCTTTGTCTCTAGAGGGCCAACCCCAAGGGCACCTGTTTGCTTGCCAGTCTTTGAGCCCTGGACTTCTGGCTCCTGAGGTTCGCTGTGGCCACTTCTCCTTCCCAGTTAATGAGCCCTTCCTGATGCTCTAATACTTTAGCTACCCAACAGGTTAACTTACTCCCAGTCTGAAAGAAAGGATTCAAAGGCCCAACTCCTGTCTAAAAAGCAGCAATTTACGCAGACCCTGTCAATTAGCTTCCTGCCTTGTTTGGGTTACCTTGAGTCACTTCCTATCATAAAATTCAGACAGTTTTAGAAAAGTCGTTTTTTGTTGGTTTGTTTTGCTAGCACAATTATGCGATTCTTCTCTCTCTGTCCAGAAATGACAGTTTGAGTTGCCATGACTGGGCCTCCTAACCGCTTTGCTGCTTCAGCCACTCCAGTTAAAAGCCACGATACCCAGACTTGCAGCTGCTACTTCTCCCTCCCGTGTCCTAAACTCTCTTTTCTGACTCTCTAGTTTCAGTGCTGTGGAAAAGAAAGCTCCAAACAAGTTCAACCCACATGTCCAAAGGAGCTTCTAGCACACAAGGTAAGCAACTCCACCAGGGTTCCCAGCCTTCCTATAGTGTAAAATGGTTCTTGTCCTCAGGGTGGAGAGAGGGAGGCTCAGGTCCTACCTCTGTGGCCCTCTCTCCAGTGGCCTCTGTGCCTTGCTTCATTCTCTGTAACATAAGCTCAGTAATGCTGCATCATGGTCTCCTGGTACCCTGGGGAATGATGGTGTGCTGATGTGCCAGTAACGATGCCCAGTGTTTATGGCTTTAATTAAGGTCACCAAGACTGGAGGCCCACACCTCTCCATGGGAGTCACAACACTGACAAATACTTCATGTATTAGGTGCTATGTGTCAGGTACTATGGTACGTTTTGGGGACTTGAAAATGAAAAAGACATGATCCCTGCCCTCAGCAGCATCAGAGACTAGTCAAGGGAGACAGTGCTCTGACAGAAGTTTGTGGTGGGCATAGTAGAGACACGGTGCAGTTAGGAAAGGCTTCATCGAGGAGCAGTCTTTGAGCAGCATTTTGACAAGGGAAGGTCATTCCAGGCCCAGAAAGCAGATGCATAGAGGTATGAACCTGGAGGATTGCAGGAGTCCAAAGGGAATGGGGGGTGATATTTTTGGAGAGGTAGGCAAAGTTATGATTTCACATCCAGAGGTTTGGGGGAGCCATTGCTTTTAGTAGAGAGTTAATGTAATCCGTCTTGCATTTTAGAAAGAGTACCCAGGCTGCTGGGTGTGAAGGGTGAAAGAGAAGGTTGGAAATGAACACAGGGACAACTCTAAAGTGGCACTGTGCTCACCCTGGACAGAGAAGATGAGAGGCTACAGCAAGTCACCAACAGTGGGGATAAAGAGGAACAACAAATTCAAGAGATATTCAGGAGGGAAGATCAGCAGAACTAGGTGACTTATTGAGTGTAAGGGGGAAATGAAAGGGAGGAGGCTAAGATTTCCAGATTTCTGCTTAGGTGACTGGGTGGATAGAAGTTCCACTCACTGAAAAGTGAAAATAGAAAAAGGAGCAGATCCTAGGGGCAGATGACAGTTTTCGTTTTGGTCAAGGTTATGATTAAGGTGCCTGTGTGACTTACAAGCATATGAGCTGAGGTAGAGGAATCCCCAGGATGTTGGTGGCAGAGGAGTGTGTACAGAAGGCCCAGGGAGACTGTGAAGAATAAGGAAAGAGATGGGCTGAGGACACTGCTATTTAAGGGGTAAGCCAAGAACAAGAAGCCAGAACTAGAGACTATGAAGAAAGAGTCAGAGGGTCAGGAGAGAGTCCAGACAGTGGCACCCGGGGAACTAAGGGAAGAGATGATTTGTCCATAAAGTCAAGTGCTGGAAAGAGGACAAGTAAATGAAGTATAAAAATAGTTTGCTGGATTTGGTGCTTAGAAGATCATTAGTGACCTTTGCCGACAGTTTAAGTGAAGTGCTTGGGGGAAAGCACAGGTACAAGGGGGGAAAGGAGGGAAACATGAGAATGTGGAGACCATGATGTAGATACTTTTAGGCTGTGAAGGGATTGCCTGGCTTGGGAAACCAGCAAGCCAGCCATTAACACCCATAGGGAAGTAGAGGCTCCTGGGGGGCACTTCAGACTCAGCAAGGAGGAGTGGGAACCAAGGGTTCATGGGGGCTTCCCCGATGTGATTCTTAGGGTGAATTTTAAAGGATGAATAAGCAAATGTGGGGTATTCAGGCAGCAGCGGGAACAGGGCAAACACACAGAAGGAAAATAAAGTGGGTATATTCAGGTTAGTGAAAGCGGCAGGAAGTGGCTGAAAGCCCAGGATGCCTGGAGGAGATGAGTCCATTGAGGAGAAGAGGCCGGTTCTTAACAAGCCATTAATACTGTTGTGAAGCCGGGGGTTTAGACTTCACATTGCAAACTTGGGAACATTGCAAACTTGGGAAGCCATTGACGGTAGGACCTGTGGTAGGGTTTGCATTTTAGTGAGGTCACTCTAGTGGCAGTAGAGGATTGATGGGAAATGAATCACCTAGAGCTCAGAGCAGATGGGAAGGCTGCAATAGTTGTCAATCAAGAGATGTCAACTGATAACCCAGTGGACTGAGTGGCAGGAATGGAGAGGAGAAAGCCGTTTAAAAAGTAAAATCACAGGACCTGGTGACCAGTTAGTTATGAGAGAAGAGGTAGGAATCCACTGCTGAGTTTCTGACTTCATCACCTGTATTAGTCTGCCAAAGGAATGCTGATGCAAAGTACTAGACATTTGTTGGCTTTTATAAAAGGTATTTATTTGGGGCAAAAGCTTATAGTTACAAGGCCTCAAAGAGTCCAACTTAAGGTTGCTTTCTCACCAACGTCAGTTGCCACATGTTTAAGCAGGATGGCGGACGATCTCTGCCTGGTCTCTCCTTCCTGGGCTTCCTCTTCCTCTTGAGGCTCTGTGGGCCCAGCTTCTTCCCAATTTCAGTTATAGGCTGACACAGGGTTTGTCTCTCAGGCTTCCTATATCAGTCTCAACTCTTTTCCCAAGGTGAATGGCTCATCTCTCTTCCTGTGTGTCTTCTTGAGTGAGTGTCCATTTATATAGCCCACCAAGGGGGTAGGTACTCAACCTGAGTCATGCCTTAGTGAGGTGGTTGAATCATAGCCCTAAATTGATTTTATCAAGTAAACTTAAAACCTTTGAATTTAATATAATCGAAGGGTATCACACCCAGAAGAACAGATTAGTTTACAAACATAATCTTTCTTTTCTTGGGATTCAAACATTTAAACATGCTGATTTTGAGGAGTCAGTGGAACTTCCGAATGGAAATGTCCAATAGGCAGTTGGTCTATCCGTATTTGGCTCAGGAAAGAGGTTTCGGCATCCTACTTTTGGGGAATCTTGGCACTGTGGTTGGAAGGTGTTGAGGAAAAGAAGGGCAAGGCTATAACCCTGGGGAACAGCAGCATTTCAGGGTGGACAGAGGAAGATTTGCCAAATAAGGAAACTGGGGATGAGAGCCACACACGTGTTAGGAGACCCAAGAGACACCAGGGAGGAGGAGGGAATGGCCACCAGTGTCAGGTGCTGCCATTGAGGTCAGATGTTTATGTTTATTGACCACCTACATTATGTCAGGCGCTGTGGGTACAAGAATGGGTGACACAAAGTCCCGATTCTCAAGGAGCTTGAAATCTAATTGGAAGAGATGAACCCAGAAGTAGAAAGCATAGCAGTAGAGGTATGGACCAAGTGTGCATGGTGCAATGAAAGCAGAGAGGGGACTTTCTGAGGCCGGAGGTTGGGGATTATTCAGGAAGGCTGACATCGCTGGAGGAAACAACATCGGGGCTAAGACTTGAAGTATTAAAAGTAACTAGGCAAGCACTGGACAGAGGGAGTGGGGGAAGATGTGTCTGCAGAGGGAACAGCATAAGCAATGTCACAAAAAGAGAAAACGTGATGGTTTGTACGGAGAACTGAAAATCCAAGAAGGTCCAATAAGATAAAGCTGATGGGATCTAGCATTTGAGGAAGTAACTGGTGACCTGGTGAGAGCAGTTGCAGGGAAGGAGGACAGAGCCCAGGCTGCAGGAAATGAGATGTGAGTGGGGTGGGCACCCTTTCAAGTAGTTTGGTATTGGGCAAAGAACATGCAAAAAGAGTTCATAAAAGATGAAATACAATGACCATTAAACACATAAAAATGTAGGCAATTAATAGTGATCTTGAAAAATAATATCAAATTAAAATGAAGAGATGCCATTTTTTTAGCCTATGATACCAGTCAAGTTTTTTTTTTTTTCTTTAATAATAGTATATAATGTTGGCAAGAATGATGTGAAATTAACATTGTCAGAGAAATTGGCACCATAGTTTACAGATTAGTATGCCTATAGAAGAGGGTTAAGTATGTTCATGCCCTTTGATCCCGAAATTTCTCTTCTCAGAGTTATTCTAAATAAAAAAATAAGAGATGTAGACAGAGATTTTTGTGCAACAGTGTCCACTGCAGTGTAATTCATAATAACAAAATATTTCACAGGCCCTAAATGTGTAATGATGGGAGATTATTTAAATAAATTACAGTACATTCATATTATGAAATGCTTTACAGCCATTAAGGATAACGATTTCAAAGAATTTTTAATCAAACAAGACATTTTTGAAGATGTAATGTTAAGTTTTAAAACATACACAGTTGTATATAAAGAATGAACTGTGTGAGGTGTGTTTGTGTGTATAAGAAAATACACCAAAAATGTTAGTTATTCTCTTTAGTTGTGAGAGTACAGATGGTAGATGATTTTTGTTTTCTTCTTTTTACATGATCTCTTTCCAAATTTCTACAACAAGCCTGTATTCCTTTTCTAATTAAGTAAAGCCTATAGAAGCAGCCTGTGAAAGGAAGAAGGGCATTGGGGCAGAACTTGAGGGCAGAGTACTATGAGAGGAGTTCTGTTTTAGATTGAAGGACTTGAGCATGGTGTTAGATGATGTGTGGAGCTATCACTAGAGGAGAGGCTGAATGTGTAGGAAGGAAAGAGGATAACTGACAGGACAGGCTGCCTGAGGAGATCCACAGCCTGTAAAAGGATAGAGACGGGACAGCGCTTTGACTTTGATGAGAAGGAGAGAGAAGTAAGGACTGGGGCTGCTTTATTCACTTCATATGTAGTGCCTGCAACAGTGCTTGACCCTGAATGAATGGAGCATCTGAGTTGAGAGGTGAGGAGGAAAAGGATTGGAAGAATTTCTACAGGTTGACTCCCATTTTCTCCAGGTGATAAAGGGAGCCACTGTCTAGAGCAGCAGTTCTCAAACTTTTACCATAATGTTTTATAATGATTTGTTATGGATCTGTGTCCTTTTCTAAACTATGAGCTCCCTGAGAGAAGAAACCATGTCTCATTTATCTCCACATCCCCCACCCCTATTCCAGTAATAAGTACAAGGTACTCAAGAAATGTTTTATGAAGGAATGAATGAATGAATGAGATGTAATAGGAGACATGAGGAGAGTGATGAGGGTTTGGTATGCGTATTAGAGGGAGCTGACCAGGAGCAAATAAAAGGATCTGGGCAATCTGAGAACACAGATGGGTTGAGAGCGTACCTCGGTACTTAAGAGGACTCCAGATATAAGCTTTTGAAGCTGAGGATACTAAAATTACAGGTGCTCTTCTGTTTTCTCCCTGTCCGGTTTTCCCTTCCATCCAGGACGGTTCTTTGAGCCCATCCCATAGAGATCTCCTAAGGGACCCCCAAGAAAGGACAGAGACCAGCCAAGCCTAGGCCAACAACCACAGAAAAGAGGAGTCCTCTAGCTCCCCAAACTTGACTTTCCTAAGTCCTTTGTGTGATTTGAATCTGTATAAACTTTTTAGCTATAAAATCAGACAATGCCTACCCCCTTAATAAAGTAGATCAAATATGTAGAAAGGTTTTTACACTGTAAATGACAATATGAAAGCAAGGGGTTATTGTTTTAGGGATTTTGACTTATTATTTTTTGCTAAAAGTAAGAAGAGGCCCCAATTTTTTAATGCCACAGCTCCCAAAATAGCTTCCTACAGCCAGGTTTTGGGGCTCTAAAGCAACCCTGGCTTAAACAGGAAAATCTCACCAAAAGGAAAGGATGGTATTTTTTTTCTCCAAAACTGCATTTTTGCTTTAAGAGTCTCGGGAGGCTGCTGCTGATAGGAATGGTTTAAATATGAGCAGAAGCTGACTCAGGTATATACCTTAATTAACTTTCATGGACCGGTGGATGATTCACATACGCGATCAGATGTTATTCCTGATTTTTTTTTTTTTTTTTTTTTCAAAACAGAATTGCATTGATGAAATTGAGACCACAATCAGTGTTAAGCTCCAGCTTATGGGAACTGTTGGTATTGGAATTGCAGGTCTCACGGTGAGAAAGTTCCAGAACTTACCTTTTTTGCCTTCCAAGAAGACTTGAATCTTTATATCTTATTTCTCTTCAAGTATTTAAGTGTCATATGGCAGTATCCTAAGAGAGTTTTCTTATAGAGGACAAAGGCATTTGTTCAAAGGACATCTTCTCAGAACAAGGCCAATTAGATACATCAATACTTGGTCCTCTAATATACGATACAACTTTCAACTGTAACCTGATTATGACCTTGAGCTTAGCATTGTAATAGCGTCCCACTTTAAGGCTGCCAAGCTTTAAACTAGATAAGTGACTTTCAAGTCTAGGTTTCTTCTTACTGTTAGAAATTCAAAAGAACATAATGTCATGTTAATCTCCCCCTCCTATGATTTGGAGAGGCAGTAGAGCAGAGTGAAGAATGGTGCCAGCTCTGACGTCACACTATCTGGATTCGACTCCTGGTTCCTGGGACCTTGGGAAGGTTTCTTAATTCCCCTATATCTCAATTCCCTCATCAGTAAAAGGGGAATTTTAATATCTCAACCTCATAGGATCGTCATGAAGTTTAAAGAGATAACACATATAAAGGACTAGTGACTTGTTAAAGGAATTGCCTCCCATAAAGTGTCTGGAACAGAGCACTCAATGAATGCTAGCTCTGTATAATCTAAGTGTTCCCAGCCCCAAATCCAGGCAAAGGTAATAGCCCATGCCCTTTGAAAAGGTGTGAAGCACAGTGTGTCCAGGTACCTATAGGTGGTTCAGTACTTCTAAAGTGCCAAACAAAAGTGGGCAGGAAGAATTGGTAGGGGTAAAAGGAGGAGTAGCAAGAGATAACCCTGGAGAGATGGCGAGAGTCCAAATGGTCGAGGTCTTTCTGTACCCTTTTAGAGAGTGTGGCCTTTTTCCCAGGCAGAGGGGAACCACTGAGGTTTAGAAGGTGGCAGCAGTGGAGGGGACGGGTTGAGGGAGGCAAGACTGGAGTCAGGGTAACCAGTAAAGAGGTGATTTGCTTTGTCCAGGAGTTGGGTGGTAATAGCATATGCTAATATAGCTCTTAATCTGTAACCCTGTGCATATATTAACTAAAGCAGGGGCAGTGGGAATTGCAAGGCCAATGAATTGACAGTTCTCAGGGGACACACAAGCATCCTCCCCCTTTTCTGTATTTAGAGTAAAAAAGGGGTGCAGCAGTGGATGGAAGTACAATGCTGAAGATTTCCAAATCCAGAGGCATCTCTCAAGCCCCCCACCCCACCCCCACACTGGGAGCTAACCTGGACACCATTCTGTGGCTCCCCAGGGTGTAAGGTTTGAAAATATTCTACATCATGGAGGTTCAAATAGACCCTCCTAACGATTCCACAATGTTAGCAAATGAGCAGTCTGGAAGGGGTGACCACTTACTCAGGACACAGGCAGGATGAGGCTGCAGAAGTTGCTTTCTGAAGGGATTCCCTCAAGTACCACACAGCAGGATGAGCTGGGGGTTGCATCCAAGTATGCAAGGGAAAAGGAAAGTGCCCTCTGTTGGCCTTCTGGGATCAGCACTTCTAGTTCTTTCTTTCTTTCCTTTGTAAGGTAGGAGTGTCCAGTGTAATCAGTTAACCAAATGTCCATTAGGTGTCTCCCCTGCCACACGCTGGGTCTGAGTTCTATTTTACTTCACACTGATTCTGTGGTGCTTGAAATCCTGCACCTGGCTGTTCTCTTACTGTCTGTCCCTTCCTTCCAAAAAATAAAAACCCTTAATAAGTCATGCCTTTTTAAATTTAGCATTTACAGATCCTAGTGTGGTTTAGGATGTTATGAAGGAGAGAACCAGAGAATACCAGAGAGTTATGGTGCTGATTTTCTTTTAAAAAAGCAAACATTGACCGTAGTTTATAAACATTTGACCCACATGGAGAATTTCACAGGCTCTGCAAAATTGCAGAGGAAATGATTGAGGGCAAGAAGGGTCTTTTGGCATCCTGATATTCAAATCATGTAAGTGGCTATTGATTTTGCTCAAATGTTTGGCTTTTCAAAGAAATATTTCAAGAGGTAGAAAAAGGCAGTAATACCATAGTTTATGCTTCGGTAAAACCACTGACTTTAACAGTGAAGCAGCATCTGCATCAAGAAATGGACCAGAAATGAAGAGCTGCTTCACTTTGCAATATGTGGTCAACATGGCAGAAATTCAAAGCTTTTCCAATAATAGAAAGCTATTTAGGCCACGAGAGTATTTAAACAACAAGTGGTTATAGATCACTTGTTGTTCTCAAAATAATTATATAAAAGAGATGCACAATCTGGGATTAACCTGAAAAATAAAATTCCCCAAACTAGTAATAGCATATCAGTCTGCTTACAGTTATTAAGAACTCTTTTGTAAGCTAAAAACAGGGCCCTTTTCTTAAAGCAGAGTCCTGGTTATTTGTTAATAATAATGACATAGTAATACGTCTTAAGCAGGATTAATATGGAAGTCTTTAGCAAGTAGCCATCATTAAATAGTATATATAAAGATACCATATATAACCAGTAATTATTGGTTATAATTATTTGTTACCTTTAACTAGACATCCAGACAGTTCTCTGGCCCATTTATCAATCAAACCACATTTGGAAGTCACTAACATGAGGTTCTTTCTGTTTCAGATCTGTGGCATGATATTCAGCATGGTCCTTTGCTGTGCAATACGAAACTCACAAGATGTGATATGAAGCTACTTCTACATGAAAACTGCCATCTAGAGCTTTCTTACTAAATGTCACAGGAGCTGTCTTCTGGCTCATTTTTAATTTTCAAAGGATATTAAGATCTAAAAGTAATCTGGTCTCAATTGTACCTTTGCACATGTATGTGTTTAAGTATGGTTTGTGTATGGTTTACCCCTTGAGTGAATGCCTGTGTATTGACTGAAAATATATTCATGTGATTTGTGTGTTTCTGGTATATGCATTATACATAATGAAATCTGTTTCCTAGGAATTCCTGATTCTTGTTATATAAGAGGAACAACTATTTAACACACAGAAAAAGTTCAAAAAGCTTTGATAAATTTTCAAAACTTGGCTGTTCAGAGAAAGTGATAAGGGATCAGTTTCTCAGACTCTAACTATAGAAAGCTGGATACAGAGAATTCTGGAGTTTCAAGTTAATAGGAATTGAGAGATCGTGGTGGAGAGTTAAAATTGGCTGTTTGAGTTGGGTGTAAGGGTTTCCTGGGCTTTTTTAAATATACATTCAGACCCCAGAATACAGTAAACTACAGTTTTAGAACTAAACACATCTGTAAAACTAAATATAGCATGGAAAATCTAACTCAAATAAGTCATGTTTTCCTAGTGTTTAAAAACAAAAGACTCCTTCTGGAAAGAGTAGTCACAAGGACAATCATGTATCCTAAAAAGTGAGTGTTTTTAAGACTAGGAAAAAAAACTTTTAACAACTTTTTAAGGAAATATTTTTGTTCTTATACAAAAACATGTAAATATTGCTTTATTACTTTCGTTCTATGACTCTGCTCTGAACTACTGCAACTCTCACATCCATAAAAGGGCTTTTATCTCAAACTCTTCTGTGTTCCTCCAAACAAAAGAACAGAAAAACTAAAGAAAGAGGTCTGGCAGTTGCAAGTTGTGGGAAAGAGAATTTTTACTGGCACTGTGTCTGAAATACCTCATAACTTGACTTTACATATTTTCGTAATTTTTTTTTGTATTTTCTTATTTATTCACTTAGAGAATTCTTCATAGATTAAAAACTGCAGTTTTACCCACATAAAATAAATAAACAAAATCTATATGATTCAAATATTATCTCATGAGTGTCCTTGGCCAAACTGAAAAAAAAAATTTTTAAGAGAAAAGCATCTTCTCTTAGTTGTATGCATGCAACAGGGACAAGCCAAGGAAACAAAAATACATACACACCCACAAATATGTCCTCTCTGTGCAAGTTCCTTATGAAAATAAAAATTTCAGGTGCTTTCATGCCTTTATTGCTTGATTTTAGGATCAAATTGGCATATCAGTAATTTTTAACAACTTGGTACATTTAATAAATCATGGAATACATTTTTCAAATGCCAATTAACATGAAAATATGGCAGACTTTGGAAACCCCCAAGTGAGCTTCAATATGTGTGAGATCAAAAGACTTTGGGCATACACTAAAGGAAAGTGCTGCGCTCCCAAGAAACCTATAATATACGTTGCTGAAAAGACATAACTTCTTGGAATCGTCCCAATCCCATAGAGAGCCACATTTCTCTTTCTGCAACACTTGCTACTGCTACTAACTTCAGAGGAAGTGTTTCTGGGGAAAAAAAACATCAGATTGGAAAAAAACTGAAAATTTTATTGCACCTGGCAATTTAACTGTGTCTATAGCTAAAGACACCATTATTTTAAGAAAATCTCTTCATGAAATAGTAGTTTGTACCCCAGTAGTTATAAAATGAAACTTCTTAAGCAAGTCCATCTCTCTTGGTGGCTTTTTTTGTTCATAAGAGGGGAGGCAGGCCCATGTGCACACTCAGGTTCCTTCCAGCTCAGAATCATCTCTGATTCAACAAAAGTGAGTTTCATTCCATACCTGAATTAACAGCCTTAAATAAGACTATAATATAATAAGATCTGTTCCATATATGATTAATGTGCCCCTTTTGGGGGTAATATTCCAAAATATGTGCCATGAGTAAAATTAGAGAATTCCACCACTGAATGAGGGTAGATTCTACTACTCAGTGAGGGTATGTATGTATAATTTAAATAAATATCAAGATATTTATTATATATTGAATATATATTTATATATACACTCACATGGATATATAATTTTTGGTCACTTCTGTAACTTTCTGAAGTGTGTTTACCAAAGGCTAAAAGGAAGGGAAACCCTCGGTGCCATGGGTAAAGCGTGGTTCCCGTGGTTCCCACTAGGGCTTCTGCTGATGCACTAGCTTTCCTGGTTCACTACCCTCTTGATATCCTCCTTGGGCACCAGCCCCTCAATTTCAGCAACTCCAATTTCCCCATCCCTAGTGGAGTGCCCATGAAACTTGTAGATTAAATGCATCATTTTAGTTTTGTTCATTAAAATCAAATTTGTCTTCAAGTATATATATATTTTCTTTATTAGAGAAGTTGTGGGTT
The DNA here is from genome assembly GCA_026826555.1 of Tolypeutes matacus. NCBI lineage: Eukaryota > Metazoa > Chordata > Mammalia > Cingulata > Chlamyphoridae > Tolypeutes > Tolypeutes matacus. Next base: position 16,099,217 of record JAKSZT010001178.1, read on the forward strand.
TACAGAACAATCATGCATAAAACAGGATTTCCATATACCACCCTATTATTAACACCTTACATTGGTGTGGGACATTTGTTACAACTGATGATAGCACATTTTTATATTGTGCTATTAACTAGACTCCATGGTTTAACTTAGGGTTCACTGTGTAGTGTGGGTCTGTGGATTTTTTACATTTTTATTCTATTACCAGTATACTTTCCAACATTTCCCCCCCTTTTAATCACATTCAGATGTATATTTCAATGTTATTAATTACATTCACAAGGTTGTGCCAACATCACCACCATTCTTTACCAAAACATTTCCATTATTCCAAATAGAAACCCTGTATATTTTAAGCCTTAATTTCCCATTCCCTATCCCCTCCAGTCCCCTGGTAACCTATATTCTAAATGCTGATTGTATGAGTTTGCTTATTCTAATTATTTCAAATCAGTGAGATCATATAATAATTGTCCTTTTCTGTGTGACTTATTTCACTCAATATGATGTCTTCAAGGTTCATTCATTGTCGCATGTATCAGGACTTCATTTTTTTTAATGACTGAACAATATTCCATTGTTTGTATATACCACATTTTATTTATCTCTTCATTGGTTGATGGACACTTGGGTTGCTTCCATCTTTTGGCAATTGTGAAAATGCCACTATGAACATTGGTGTGCAAATATCTGCTTGAGTCCCTGCTTTCAATACTTTTGGGTATACACCTAGTAGTGGGATTTCCATGTCATATAGTAGTCCTATACTTAGCTTTCTGAGGAACTGTTAAATTGTCTTCCACAGTGGCTGCACCATTGTACTTTGCCACCAGCAATGAATGAGTGTTCCTATTTCTTCACATTCTCTCCAACACCTGTTATTTTCCATTTTTTTAATAGCAGCCATGTTAATGGGTATGGTATGGTTTCTCACTGGATTTTCATTTGCATTTTCCTGATGGCTAATGATGTTCAGCATCTTTTCATGTGTTTTCTGGCCATTTGTATATCTTCTATAGAGAGATGTATATTCAAGTCTTTTGCCCATTTTTAATTGGGTTGTTTGTCCATTTGTTGTTAAGTTGAAGAATTTCTTTATATATTCTGGATATTAAACCTTTATTGGATATGTGGTTTCCAAATATTTTCTCCCATTGTGTAGGTTGTCATTTCACTTTCATGAGAAGGTCCTTTGAGGTGCAAAAGTTTTTAATTTTGACAAGGTCCCATTTATCTATTTTTTCTTCTGTTGCTTGTGCTTTGGGTGTAAAGTCTAAGAAACCATTACCTACACAATTTCCTGCAATTGCTTCCCTATATTTTCTTCTAGGAATTTAATCATTCTGGCTGTTATATTTAAGTCTTTGATCCATTTTAAGTTGATTTTTCTATATGGTGTGAGGTGAGGTACTCATTTATTTTGCAAATGGAGATCCAGTTTTCTCAGCACCATTTGTTGAAAAGACTATTCTTTCCCAATTGAGTGTCTTTTCCCCCTTGTCAAAAATCAGATGGTTGGTCATAAATGTGAGGGTTGATTTCAATTTGAATCCGTTGGTCTATATATCTGTCCTTGTGCCATTTCCATGCTGTTTTTTTTTTTTTTTTTTTTTTTTTATTATGGGTAAAAATCAAAATTCTCACAATACATACAAACATTTGTACTATGATATATAAATATATATGCATATATGTGTATTTGCTTACAAAAATGTTATTTTTTATATATATATATACATATATTTTAAGAGGTGCTTAGATTACCTAAAATATTATACGGAACCCACTCGGATTCCCATGTTGCCCACCTCCCACACCTCCCACCACATGCTGTTTTGATTTCTGTGGCTTTGTAATAAATTTTAAGATTGGGGAGTGTGAGTCCTCCAACTTCATTCTTCTTTTTCAAGATGGCTTTAGTTATTTGGGGCCCGTTACCCTTCCATGTATATTTTTTTATTGGTTTTTCCATTTCTGCAAAAAAGGTTTTTGGAATTTTGATTGAGGTTGCATTAAATCTATAAATTGCTTTGGGTAGTATTGACATCTCAATTATACTTATTCTTCTAATCCATGAGTACCAAATGCCCTTCCATTTATTTAGGTATCCTTTGGTTTCTTTTAGCAATGTTTTGTAGTTTTCTGTGTACATTCTTGGTTAGGCTTATTCCTAGATATTTGATTCTTTTATTTGCTATTGTGAATGGAATTTTTTTTCTTTATTTCTTCTGATTTTTGTTTTTTGTGTATATAAACACTACTGATTTAGGGCTCTTGATCTTGTACCCTGCCACTTTGCTAAATTTATTTATTAGTTCTAGGAACTTTGCTGTGGATTTTTCAGGATTTTCTGTGTATAGGATCATGTAATATGCAAATAGAGAAAGCTTTACTTGTTCCTTTCCAATTTGGATGTCTGTTATTTCTTTTTCATGCCTGATTGCTCTAGCAAGAACTTCCAGTACAAAGTTAAATACCAATGGTGACAATGGACATCCTTGTTTATTCCTGATCTTAAAGGGAAAGCTTTCAGTCTTTCACCATTAAATAGGATATTAGCTGTGGGCTTTTCATATATGCCCTTTATCTTGTTGAGGAATTTTACCTTCTATTCTTAGTGCTCTAAGTGGTTTGTTGTTGTTTTTTTTTTAAATCAAGACAGGGTCCTGGATTTTATCAAATGCTTTTCTGCATCAATAGAGATGACCACGTGGTTTTTTTGTTTCTTTGTGTTAATGTGGTATATTACATTAATTGATTTTCTTATGTTGAACCTTCTTTGCATACCAGGGATAAATCTCACTCTACCATGGTGTATAATTTATTTAATATGCTGTTGGATTCAGTTTGCTAATATTTTGAGGATTTTTGCATTCATAGTCATGAGAGATGTCAGTCTGTAATTTTCTTTTCTTGTAGTATCTTGATCTGGCTTTGATATGAGGGTAATGTTGGCCTCATAGAATGAATTAAGAAGTGTTCCCTCCTCTTCAATTTTTTTGGAAGAATTTGGGCAGAATTGGAATTAAGTCTTCTTGGAATGTTTGGTAGAATTCCCCTGTGAAGTTTCCTAGTCCTGGGCTTTTCTTTGTTGGGAGATTTTTAATTCAATCTCTTTCTTAGTGATTGGTTTGTTGAGATCTTCTATTTCTTCTTGAATGAATGTAGGTAGTTTGTGTGTTCCTAAGAATTTGGCCATTTAATCAAGATTATCTAATTTATTGGCATACAGTTGTTCATCTTATAGTCCTTTTTATTTCAACAAGGTCAGTGGTAATGTCCCCTATTTCATTTCTGATTTTAGTTATTTGTATCTTCTCTCATTTTTCCTTTGTCAGTAAAGCTAATGCTTTGTCAATTTTATTGATCTTTTCAAAGACCCAAGTTTTGGTATTGTTGATTCTCCCTATTGTTTTTTGTTTGTTTGTTTTGTTTTTCATTCATCTACACTCTAAATCTTTGTTATTTCCTTCCTTCTGCTTTCTTTGAGTTTAGTTTGCTCTTCTCTTTCTAGTTTTTCCAGTTTTTAAGTTAGGTCTCTGAGTTGAAGTCTTTTTTTTTAATGTAAGCAGTTAGAGCTGTATTTCCCTCTCAGCACTTACGCATCCCATAAGTTTTTGTATGTTGTATATTCATTTTCATTAGCCTCAAGATATTTCCTAATTTCCTTGTCATTTACTCTTTAACCCATTGGTTGTTTAAGAGTCTGTTGTTTAATTTCCACATATTTGTAATTTTTCCATTTTTCCTTCTGGTATTGATTTTTAGCTTCATTCCATTGTGGTTCAGGGTATATACATTGTATGATTTCAATATTTTTTAGTTTACTGAGACTTGTTTGGTGACCTAACATTGGTGTATCTGGAGAATGATCCATGTGTACTCAAGAAGAATGTGTATTCTGTTGAGTGAGGTGTTCTATATATGTGTGTTAGGTCTAGCTGGTTTAGAGTATCGTTCAAGTCTTGTATTTCCTTATTGATCTTCTAACTGAATCTTCTACCCATTATTATTTTTTTGTCCTTCCCTCTTTTTTTATTTTTAAAGAAGTTTTAGATTACATAAATATTACATTAAAAATATAGGGGATTCCCATATGGCCCTCCCCCTCCCCGTCCCACACCTTCCCATATTAACATCTTTCATTAGTATGGCACATTTGTTACAATTGATGAACACATATTGAAGCATTGCTACTAACCACAAACTATAGTTTACATTATAGTTTACACTCTGCCCCGCACAATTTTATAGGTATGACAAAATGTATAATAACCTGTATCCATCATTGCAATGTCATGCAGGACAATTCTGATGTCCCAAATATGCCCTCATGTTACACCTATTCTTCCCTCTCCCTCCCCTCAGAACCTCTGGTGGCCACTGCCTTTATATCAATGATAAAAGTTCTTCCATTGCTAGAATAATAATAAGTCTATAATAGAATAATAATAAGTCTAATTTAGTCCATTGTTCCATTCCCCAGTCTTGAGGATTTTAGGATTGTGATGCCCACTCTGTTTCTAACTGAGAGGAGGCTTATATCCCATGGGGCAGACGGATGGAACCATCTTGCTTGCAGTTGCAGACACTCTCTGTTCCTTGGAATAGGCATTGTCCATCATTATCTCCTTGTTAGTTGTCCTGGGTGAGTCTAATGGACTGGAGAGTAGGTGTTGCAACTCTGCTGAGATTCAGGGCTTAACCAGTGCATGAACAGACCAAAGATTTAAGTCTCTGGGACATGTATTCAACAAGTATAGTGCTAATTACAGATTCAAATAAAAGACGCAGAAGAGCCATGCATAGGGAAACTATAAATGAGTCTAACTTTGTTACACTGGAGACCATAAATTCCAAAATTAAGGTCCAGTGACAGAGTGCCAAATTCCTGAGCTTGTCTGCCCGGCTTATAGTGTCTAGATGTCTCTAGAGCCCTCAGGAGCCTGCTGTTTGAGGCACTGCTTACTGTAGCAGTCAATGAGATCATGCTGAGACGTGCATAAGTGTAACCCCTAGAATGACCACCCAACTCACTTTGAAATCTCTTAGCCATAAGAACTCATTTGTATTTAATATTTTCCCCTTTGGTCAAGGTCTTTTTCCAGATGCATTTCTATCCAATATTGAAAGTCATCTATCAAGGACTCCCACTATTAATTAGAACCATCAATTTCTGCCACTTTGCTATTTAGCCTTTTATATCTAAAACCTTTTTTGTTCCTCAATTCTTCCATTAATGCTTACTTTTATATTTATTTTATTTTTTCTATTGTACCATATTGAGTGCCTTATCTTTTATATCTGGATATATTTTTCATCTGTTTTCCTTGTGGTTACCATGGGGTTAAAATTTAACATCCTAAATATATAACAATAATATTTGGTTTGATACCAACTTAATTTCAATAGCATGCACATATACTTTTTCTATACTCTTCTGTCTCTTCACCTTTTTTTATGTATTTATTGCTTATATCTTTGTACATTGTATGTCCAAAAACATAAATTTATCATTACTTTTCATGCATATGCATTTTGGCATCTGCATAAAGTAGTAAGTGGAGTTATATACCAAACAATACACTACAATAATACTAGCATTTATAATTACACAAATGGTTACTTTTACCCCAGGTCTTTATTTCTTTATGCTTCTTTGAACCACTATTTACTGTCCTTTCCTTTCACTCTGAAGGACTCCCTTTAGCATTGTTTGTACGGCAGGCCTAGCAGTGATGAACTCCCTCAGCTTTTGTTGATATGGGACTGTCCTAATCTTTCCCCCATTTTTGAAAAAAATGTCTTACCAGATATAAAATTCTTGGTTGGCAGTTTAAATATTTCAACCAAATTCCCTTTTGCCCCCATAGTTTTTAATGAGCAATTGGCACTCACTCTAATTGGAACTCCCTTGTATATAACATGTTGCTTTTCTCTTGCAGGTTTCACAACTCTTTCTTTGTCCTCTACATTCAATGTTGTGATCAATTTATGGTGGTGTGTATTTTTCTTCATGCTTATCCTGTTGGTATTCTCTGGGCTTCTTGGATGTACATATTCATGTCTTTTGCTAAGTTTGGGAATTTCTCTGTCATTATTTCTTTTAATATCCCTTCTTCCCCTTTCTCTCTTTTTTCTCCTTCTGGGATTCCCATAATATGTGTATTGGTGCACTTGATGGTTTCCCAGAGATGTCTTAGGCTAGTGTTGCTTTATATAATTCTTTTATTTTTCTGTTCCTCAGTCTGACTCATTTCAAGGGTTTTATCTTTGGGTTCACTGATATTTTCTTCTGACAGCTCCAATCTGCTCTTTAAACCCTCCTGATCATTTTTCTTTATCGTTATTGTGGTCTTCAACTCCAGTAGTTCTGTTTGGTTCCTTTTTAAAATTTCTTTGTTTTTACTAATATTCTCATATTGCTCATTCATTATTGTCTTGATATCCTTTAGTTCTTTCTCTGTATTTTCTGTCACCTCTTGGAGCATTTTTTAAGATCATTTTTTAAAGGATTTGCTTGGCATGTCCACTTTTCTGGTCTTCTTTTTTAAAAATGCATATCTACTCATTTATTGACAATCTACTTTCAATATCTAGGATTATCACATGTAACATTAAGTATATTCCTCCTCAAAAGCTAAACAAGTGAAAACTATATAATTAAAAGTCAGAAGTCACTTTCATATTTTTAGTATGTGAAAATAAACCCAATTTCCAATAATGTACATGAGGTATTATCCTTTGAAGTAAATTTATAACTGACCTTCCTGTTGGAAGCACACTTTAGATTACAACAATGTTCTTAAAATGGCATCACAAAGTATAAGAGCATCTTGGTAACATTTTTTAAAAATCCTATGGGGTTACAATATCGATTTTAAAATTCTTTCCTAGAAACGATCATCAAAGAGGCATATTTACCCCCAAACACTCTTCTATTAAGATGTTTATCCTACTTGAGGATTATATTCTATCTTTTTTCATTTATTCTTTTTGGTTTTCAAAAGAGTTAACATGTGAGTTTCAGGTTATTTGATTGACTAAACCTCTTATTACAACCTTGAAATGGGCACATGAACAATTTCTCCCCAGTGTGGATCAATACAAGGGTATGCAGATTTAAATCCAGGGCAAAATTTTTTCCACACCCTTCAAAAGTGCACTGCACTGGCTTCTCTCCAGTATGAACCAGAAAATATCTTTTTAATTTTGAGCTCTCATGGAAAGCTTTCCCACATTCTGCACATGCACGGTCTCCGGGACCATGAATGAGAAAATGCCTTCTCAGGGCAGCTCTATCCTTCAGCTTTCTTGTGCATCCATTGTGAAATGATTGTTTCTGGAGCATAATATTTTTTATTTTGTCTTGGCTTCTTCCTAGCAAATTCTGCCAGCTGCTTAGAATCTGATAAGTCAATACCAGGTATTCCTCCAGGAGGAAGCTTCTTGCCAGTCATGTTCTCAGAACACTCAAGAATTGAATTCTCTCCAGCAATCTGTTGAGGAAGCTCTTGTTTTGCCTCTTTTTTTTTTTTTTTTCATGTATTCTAAGGAACATTGAAGAAGTGAGTTATCTTCAAGAACCTGCTCAGAAAACTCTTGTTTTGATGCTTCTTTCTGGTATTCCAAGGACTTAAGAAGTGAGTTCTCTTCTATCACTGGTTGATAAAATTCACCTCTTATTATGCGTTCTAAGTAACAGTCAAGGAAGGAATCCTCTCCCACAACTAGATGCCTAGTTTCATGTATACATCTTCATCATATAAGGTATCCATTGTGTTGGGAGGTTCCATTTCTACCTCCTGAGCTTGGCTTGTTCTCACTGAGGGCCTTTCCATGCAGACCTTAACAGCAACTTCTCTTTGCCCTTTTCTTCACTTGCTAGTTCAATGTCATCCTGCCTGCTTCCTCCTTGAAGGTTAGCACCAGTATCTATCAATCACTTCCAGGTAGTACTGACCTGGGTAAGCAGTCTTCAGCAACCACATGCTGCTAGACTTTAAGCTTTGTGAGGACAAGGGCCTCTTCTGTCTTGTTCACCACATATCCCAGAACTCAGCACATTTGTCCATGCTACCGCAATGCATTCTGTTATTTTCTATTCCATTTCATGAAAAAACAAAGACAAGGGAGAAACTGCTACTCACAACTCCAACGGCAGTTGAAACCAACACAGCCTCACACTCAGCTAGTTAGACCCCCACCCTCCTTTTGATGGACACATTCTAACCAGGCTATCCCTAAATTTTAACTTGTTCTTTATTAGGTTTGGCTTTCCTAGGAAAATCTCTTCCAAAACTTCCAGAGGAAGGAGGGATTGGGTGGCAGTGGAGGTGGGAGTAGAAGTGGTAATGGCTCTGCCCCAGGACCCCAGGTGCTGGCTGAGGACACCCCAAGCCAGCATTCGGTCACCTTCTGCAAAGGCTGGACCTGGACCCAGGGGCAGATGGGGACTCGTCCCACTGCTGCGGTCACTGGCCTCCACCACCAGGCCTCTACCATATGGACACTTTTTTCAGCCCATTCGCTTACCCTTAGTATGCAGCATGCACTCAGTAAATGTCTATTGAACAAGTGAATGCTGGGGTAATCATTTTTAAGTTATATATCAATAAAATGAAAATCAAGCAGCAGAGGCAGTTTTAACCCTTGAAAATAGGAGTTTATCAGCCTTTCCTGGTATTCTATCCCCTTCTAGTCTTCTTCATTAGTGTTTTCTGGATTTTTTTTCTTCTTTTGGATGGGCCATCATTTCCTATTTCTTAGTTTTTCTTGGACTCTTTTTTTGCACACTGTATATTTTAATATTTTAAGTGCTAAATCTAGGATTTATCACCTAAGATGCCTGTTTCTTGATTTTGTAACCAGTTGATGATAAGATGATAAGAGCTTCTTTCACTGCTCCCCACAGCTAAGCTTTTGTGGCTTGCTCAGCAAGTGCAGCCCTTCAACTAACTGACCCCACAGCCCTGAGGAAGCATGGACTCTTCAAGTGTCCTCCACCACGGTCTTTGTCCAGGGTGGGTGGAAACAATGGCTGCCACTGCCTTTGTCCAGGGTAGATTGAAAGAATGGCCACCCTCAGAGCTGGGCCCCCAGCAATCTGAAGTCACTAATCAAAGCCATGATGGTGATCAGCTGTGCCCACACCTAGTCTTGGGGAAGAGGATTTTTATGTCCCTTTCGGTCACCAGCAAGCTTGCCAGGGCTGGACTCCATGGCAGCTTGCTGCTTGAATGGGGAATGGGTTCCTATAGCAGCCACATAGAAAAGTTTTCTGTTCTTCACCATAATGTATCAGCCTCTTTCCCCCGCTGTTCCCTGGATGCTGTACAGTGTTCCTCTGGCCTCTGGGGTTTCAAAATAGTTGTTTCAGACAGTTTCTGCCTGTTTAATAGTTGTTCTGGTAGAAGGACTGAGTCCTGGAGCTCCCTACCCCACCTTCTTCCCACATTCCCTCCTGAATCTGTTAAGGTATATTTTAAGAGGGATAAACGCTTCTGCTTTTTTTTTTTTAACCTGACTTTTCACTTTTTACTGTATAAAAGTATTTGTTAAGGTATTATATGTAAGTGTCCTTTGAAAGGTGAACAGACTATACAATGTAAAATGTTGTTCTTTGTTTTATTGGTATCATTATTACAACGAAGGCTGGATACATTTCAAGATTCCAGTCTTCACATAGCCATCTCCTAGGAGCAGGAAATGCATGAAGTATAGAAGTAATGTGTATTGAATGTTGTAAAGCATAATCTATACTGATTTCATGAAGTTTTTTCCTAATGTGCCAGTAACCCTTTCAAAGCTTTGATGTTTGGTGTTTTTTCCCCATATAAGCTATGATGCTTTCACTTATATTTAAAAAGATTTAAATTAAGTTAAAAGAAATAATCAACACAAAGTGCTTAGCATACCTGGCAGCTAATGAATATTAGCTATTGTTATAATTATTATGTTGATAGTCTGATGAGAAGAGAAATTTTGCTAATTATAGCTCAAACATCATTTTCTAGAAATCATGCATAAAAAACCTTCTCCATATATCAAATATCTGACTATTTGAATGCATTCATTTATTGGATGAATGAAGACCTTTTGATACATTTCCCTATTTTGTGTGTGTGTGTGAAAGGCATGGATGGATTTTATTTATTATCCTATATCTACAGTTTAGTTTGGGGTAAAATATAAGCAACACCTAAAAATGTTTGTTTCTGCTATCATGTAATATAATTCCCCATTGTGAATATTGTGATAAGCTAATGAAAACTCTATGCCATTACATACTCTAGGCTTTGCAAATAGGTGGTATTTTACAATGCTTATTGTTTGTAAAATCTCAATATATATATAAGATTTTCCTACAACTGGATAAATCCACCCAGTTATAGCAATTTCAGATATCCCTCTGCTGTTTTATAACATAAAAGCATCTATATAATGATCTTAACTCTTAGTTACAGTTTCTAGTAAGTTTTTACTTCAAAACAAATTGAGCATGTTTGTTTATTAGCTAAGCAACTAAACCATTTTATTAGTAACATTAACGTTGCTAAGTTTTCCCACTTTTCTGGCAGTTGAGCTAATTCCACTTTCTTTTATACATCAAATTCAACTGCAAAAAAGTATTGAAATTTAAAGGCTCATTTTTAGGTTACCTTTCACCGTTATCTAATTTGTGACAGGTGAACCCCATTCCTGGGCACGGGCAGACTGACAAAGTTAACGTGAGCACACATTAGAACAGAAGAGAGAATTTTACATATTTAACGTAGGGAAAGACCTGACAGAAGCCATTCTCCAGGAACTTTTTAATCTTAGTTGATGGCATATGAGGAAGTTCCTTATGCTACACAGGAGAAGTTTAGTAAATGGCCTCAATCTTGATTCCCCATTTACTCCCCTTATTAGCCACAACTGAGGCTAGAGAGGTCCAGAGTGCCAGGCCAGGACCCAGTAATTGTCTCCCATGTTAATTCAGAAATTAAGTATTACCTGCCATGTTAAGTGTCACCCAAGGCTCCTCCTAGTTGATGGGTCAAGCATGGCTTCAGGCCCCTTCCATCCTCCCCTGGGGCAAGGCCCCAGTGGTCCAGGATCCTGCTGACAGGGAGCCTGGATTTGGGCAGCCCTGATGTGATGGTACCTTTAATGGTGGCAGCTAAAAGGTAAGCCTATCCTGGACCCACCTCTTCTTACCTTCTTCACCTTGGTGGTCTCAATTGTTGAAAACTGAGAAGGCTTTTTCTAAAAGGGAGTTAATGAAAGTTTGGGGATCTAGGGAAAGTTTTCTTGCAGCTTCCTATGGATAGCCAAGGTAGACTGGCTAATAAAGTGAGTTCCTAGGAAGAGCTGTCCTTCCCTAGAGTCAGGAACCATCAGAGGGTATTTTTATTGCCTCTACTAACTTTCCTTGAAATAAGGCTGGGTTTCTAGGTTCTGCCTCTGAGTAATTTCCTTGAGCTTATAATTGACTGGTTTGGTAGTGCATTTCCTCATCTCTTTAGGGAGATATTACCACATGGTCTCTGGCCCTCAGGTCTGCCTGTCCCCTCTTCCCTTCTCTCCCTTTTTACACAGGTTTAACTGGAATTCAGGATCTCATACAGAGGCAATGCTTGGCCGTACTGCAGCCATGTGATGTGGCAGGAAAATATTAGCCTTTTCCTTTTTAGACCATCAGTAAGCAGGTTGTCCCAGTTCCTGAGAAGACACCCCAATGGGGAGCCTGCTGAATGCTAGAGAAGCCACACCTATTCTTCTAGAGAGAAATGGAAAAAAAGTCTGTCAGCCGATCTGACGTCAAAGATCTCAGCCTGACTCAACTTTTACCCTCCAAGCCGAAGATCCCACGTTGCTCAGGCCTTGGGAGACGTTTGGAGCTGCTGCTCTGGTTCTCAGCCTCATGAAGACTCAGAGCCATGCCATCGGGCATCCCCGTGACAAACTAGTCTTGGGAGATGTCCAGACCTGGGTTCCGGACAAAGCTACCATGCCATGTTATTCTTCCTAGAAAAGGGGCTGGCTTGAAACCTTTCTTTTGGCCTACTCTTGCAGAGATCCTAGAAAGGTTGGCCATGAGAAAGGGCTCATTTTATGGCCATTGCCAGGGACTGAATTTGCAGTTAAATGGGACATTAAAAGGCACATTAAGAAGCAGAGACTGATCTGCAGCTTACAGGCAAACAGCCTCAGGGTCCCCAGAGGTAATGGATTAGCAGTAATCTCAGGGCCTCCAGGGGGCTGAGTAAGGAACAAACCTCTGGACGTGTCCCAGGGTGAGAGTCTTGGGGGCCTCACTAATAAAACAAAAGAGACATAGGAAAAAGGAAGCTGCCATATTGATATTGCCATGTGAGAAAGAGGACTGCAGGAAAACAAAAAAGCCCTGAGGGCAGAGAAAGGTACTGGAGTTTGGAATCAGCAGAGCACAGGTACACGGAAAGAGCCCCCAAGGAGCTGGGCCCATGGAGCAGCTCAAGACTGAGGAGATGAGCCCTGACATATGCCTGATAGCTCACAGCTGAGCTAGGGAAGAAAGCAGAGCAGCCTGAGAGAGGAGGCTAGAAAGGGGCAAGGCCTATGACTGCTCACAGCTGAGCTCCAGGAGCTGGGCTCTGAGGGACAGTGAGCCTGGAAGGGAAGGCAGAGACCTAGGAAGAGATTGGCCACCATCTTGCTTTACCACATGGCAGCTGACTTTGGTACCAGGGTCCAGGGAATGAATCCGGGACCTCATATGGGGGAAGGAAGCTGGCATACAACCACTCCACTGAGCCACTTTGACTTCCCTGAGTTGTTTTTATCATTTGTTTTGCTTGTTGTTTGTTTTTGTTTTTTCAGGAGGCACCGGGAACCTGGGACCTCCTATGTGAATGGTGGGTTCTCAACCACTTGAGGCACATCTGCTCCCTATAATTGGGCTCTTAACTATAGTCCATGGTTTAACTTAGGCTCACTGTGTAGTGCATTTCCATAGATTTTTAAAAATTGTATTCTATTGCCATTTACCATATATATAACCTAACATTTCCCCTTTTAACCACATTCAGATGCATATTTCAGTACTGTTAATTACATCTACAATGTTGTGCTACCAACAACACCATCCATTACCAAAACAATTCCATGGTTTCAAATAGGGAACTCTGTACATTTTCAGCCTCACCTTGCCATTCCCTGTCCCCACCCCAACCCCTGGTAACTTATATTTTAGATACGGACTCTATGAATTTGCTTATCCTAATTGTTCCTATCAGTGAGATTACATAATATTTGTCCATTGGTGTCTGGCTTATTTCACTCAACCTGATGTCTTCAAGGTTTATCCATGTTGTCACATGTATCAGGACTTCATTCCTTTTTACAGCTGAATAATACTTCATTGTATGTTTATACCACATTTTGTTTATCCATTCATCAGTTGATAGACCTGTAGGTTGCTTCCATCTTTTAGAAATGATGAGTAATGTCATTATGAGCATCAGTGCAAATATCTGTTCAAGACCCTGCTTTCAATTCTTTTGGTTATATACCTTGAAGTGGGATTTCCAGGACATATGGAATTCTATACTTAACTTTCTGAGGAACTGCCAAACTGTCTTCCACAGCAGCTGCACCATTTTACATTGCCACCAACAATTTCTGTTCTTCACCTATTTCTCTGCATCCTCTCCAACACTTGTAATTTTCTTTTTTTTTTTTTAATAGTATCTAGTCAATGGGTGTGAAATGTTATCTCATTGTAGGTTTGATTTGCATTTCCCTGATGTTTAGAAACTTTTCACGTGCTTTTTGGCCATTTGTATATCTTCTTTGGAAAGATGTCCATTCAAGCTTTTTGGTCATTTTTCAATTGAGTTGTTTATGTATTTGTTGTTAAGTTGAAGGATTTCTTTATATATTTGGATATTAAACCTTTATCAGAGTTACGTGATTTCAAAAAACAAAAACAAAAACAAAAAACAAAAGAGGGCACAGACAGGCTTTAATTAAAAACTCACAAGTCTCCAGCAGGGGTAGGGGAGCATTACTTGCCTCTTTGTCTCCTGGCTGGCTACCAAATATGTTCTAGGCTTCTAGGTTCTTGGCTATGCCACATAAAAGAATTTAAGGACACACCATAGGGTAGGTAAGGGACTAAAGAGTTTATTAAGAAACAGGAAAAGAGATAAGTACACAATTCCAGGCGTGGATTACAGGCCTTGTTACAGGGTGAGACATGCCTCCCTGTTCTGTTTTAATTCAAAGACTTGATATCAAGTAGCCAAAGCACCTATATGTTTCTTCAGGCCTGCTCTGCTTTATAAGATGCAGCCCACTCTCATAACAGAATTGGCTTTTTATTTTGTTTGGGGGCCACTATTTTGTGCATTTGGGAAAAGAAAATCTTTGTAAGAAAACCGACATGCTAAGATGAACAAAGCCAAGTCTTTGCCTTCAAGGAGCTTATGTTTTGGAGAAAAGCAGGTAATGTATATATCTCCTAGTAATATGTATTACCAGGAGATAAGTGTTCTGATAATCATTAATCCAGAGTGGACCTACCCAGCCTTGGGGAGGGTGATCAGAGGAGAGAACTTTCCTCAATCTTAGTGTCTCTAAGCTGATTTCCAAAGAACTAGTACAAATTAACCAAATAAAAAGTTGTGTGGATGGAGGAAGGAAAGAGAATTGCTGGGAACATCATGCAAGAAGACCCTGAAATAGAAAAGTATAGAAACATTCAGGAGGACATGTCAAGAGCTGAGGCTGAGGAGGTAAAACGGCTCCTGTAAGAATATGCTGAAAATTTAAACAATGAGTTGCAAAATCAAATTTGAACCTTTTAAAGAGCACTCAGCCTCAGGATGAAGAATGATGGGAGAGGAAAAGGCTGGAGATATTTCTAACTAATGTACTGGAACCTCTACCAAGAGGAAGAAGTAGACAGACTTAAAAGAGAAATTAAGGAGAAAGAATCTAACTGGATGCAAGGGATGAGAGAAAGAGGAAACTATAATAACTCTGAGGTTTCTGACTTGGCAGCTGGGAGGTAGTGGTGCCACTCACAGAGAAGAAAACGCAGGGGGAACAGCAGATTTTAATAATGAGGTTAGTCAGAGGTATCTATAGAATATCCAAGTGGAAATATAAACAGACACTTGGATGCAAAGGCCTGAAGTTCAAGAAAAAAATCTGGACTAGAACTAGAAGAACATAAAAGTCAAAGTGCCCACATTTGAACAATATGAGCCATCTCTCATGATTAAATCCTCAATGAGAAATTAAAGTTTAGAAAATTAGAATCCCCTACTCTAATAAGTTAAAAGCCCCCAAAAATTCTTTATTCCCCACCCATTTCTTAATCTCAAGCTACAGGGTCTCTCTTAGCTGCCTGCATTCCTTCAACAGTTGCCACCTGGACTGTCTTTTACTAAAATGGCTGCAATTCCTTTAGGACACCCAAAGTTGCATTAATACAAACCCTGAGTTTCTTATATTCTCCACATTTAGTGTCAAAGGGTCAATAGGACACATAGGATCACAGCACAAATCCTTTTTCTTTCACAAAGTTTAGTATCTCACCTATACAATACCAAACAAAAGTATATTCCCAGAGGGAAGTACAGGACAGTCCTTCATTACTGTTGCCTGCTACAACCCATAGCACAGATTTTGAGTAATCTGGAAGAAGAAGGGCAGAAAGAAACAGCAAGAAAAAAAGAGGAAAATGTTGATTTCAGCTTCATTAGGATGCCAGGCAGTTGACTGATTATAAATGCCTTGAATGTGTTACATTGTGAATCCAGATATGTGACTTTTGCTGAGCCCTTTAGGGAAGCAGAGAGGTCAGGGAAGATCAAGACTAAAGAGTGTACTGTACCTTGGACCATTAGCAATTATGGTTGACCTTAGTAAAAACGGTTTCTAGGGAGGATAGGAGTTGAAGCCAAATAGTAGTGGGTTGGGAGAAAATGAGAAGTGAAGAAGTGGGTGGTAAATGAAGAGGTCTGGAATAAGAAGTCTTGGAGCAAAAGGGCGAATAACTAGAAGGTTGCACAGGATCTAGAAAGGATTTCTTGCTTTTGTTTTTGCTTATAGAATGGGAATAGATTGGAGGATGCTTCCTACTGAGAAGGAGTCAACAAAGGAAGTGAGAGAAGATACAAGAGGGAACATCAAAATCCTGGAGGAGATAGGTGGTGAGATCAGGAGAATCTTCTGATCTAGTAGCAACGATGCTGAATTGGTTAGAACTTTTCAGTTCCAAGTCTTGGAAACCCAACTCTAACTAGCTTAAGCAGAAAAGGAAAGTTATCTCTTCTTTAAGTGATGAAGCCAGTTTAGATCAGGCTTAAATAATATCAATAAATCTCTCTCTCTGCTTCTTAGTCTCTTGCTTTTTCCTGGTTTGGCTTTATTCTCAGGCAGACTGTTTCCAGAATATACCAAAGATGGCCAACAGTTGCTCCAGCTCACATTTTATCAGCTTAGAAATCCCAACAGAGTGAACACTCTGTCCAATAGTTACAATAAGAGCCCAGGGACTGACTGCCACCGGAAGTGATTGTGTAACATGCCCTTCCCTTAACCAGTTGAGCCTGAGTAACATTTCCACCCATCAGTCTCACTCACATCTCTTAAATTGAGATATAGGGTTGGGTGGACTCGCAAAGGATAATCAAGATGCAGCTACTAGGAGAACGAAGATGGATGCTAAGCAGGCAGAAACAGCAGGAAGAGGGAAGGTAATAGAAATAAAGAAAGTAAAATGGGGAAGCGGCTGTGGCTCAATCAGTGGGGCTCCCGTTTGCCATATGGGAGGCCCTGGGTTCAGTTCCGGGGCCTCCTGGTGAGGGCGGGCCCACCCGCGTGGCGTGGTTGGCTGACCCGGCGAGCGCAGGCAGCAAGGGGGGGATGAATGAATAAATAAATAAAAATCTTTAAAAAAAAAAAAGAAAGTAAAATGGAGTTATCTTAAAGGATAAGTAGGAATTAACCAGGATAAATTAGAGGGTAGGGAAGAGCCCAAAAAATAAACAATAGGGTTAGAGTAGAAATTACCTTGATAAAAGAATTTGTTTTGCACTTAGACTCAGATTTGCTGCTCTAAAGAAGAAGAAGGAGAAGGAGAAGGGGAAGGGGAAGGGGAAGAGGAAAGGGAAGGGGAAGGGGAGGGAGGAGGAAGAAATTTCTTATGTAAAGGAGAGTTCTTATTACCTGAAGTTCCTGTTACAGAAAGCATCATGCTGTTACCTGCCAATAGATCCATCTTGGTACATTCACTTAGTCCTAAAAGAGTTTGACTGTTAGGAAAGAAGAGATTGCAGCTGCATTGATTCCAAACTGATTTAATTATAAAAGAACTCTGTATTTCAAAGTTGAATGAGAAACAAGAAAGACTTTTTAAAAGCACTGAGTCCCAAACTTCTTCTGCCAAGAATTTATGCCTTTAAACTTTAGGTTAAATTTAAGGACTACTTCAGAGGATGTTCCTTATGTTACACAGCAATGATTCTTCACCTTCCCATTTCTAAGCTTTCTATTCATTCTCCCTCTCTTAAACCCAAAAAATACCAAGGCCTTCCAAAACAGCATTTCCACATCTCCAGATTTCTAGGTCCAGGTCATTATTGGTCATCCCAATCCCTTAAGTCTCTCCCCAGCCAAGCAACATCTAATCTTAAAGATCCTCTGTCCTGAACAAGAATAGTTTAATATCATTTATATCAGCATCTATTCCAAATGGGTCACCTTTAGTAGGACCCATTCCTCTAAGGGAAATCTGTGGCCCATGATGGTATAGGCCCACCACATCCATGTCCATTCTTACTCTCCTCCCTGCAGGTTGAGGAAATCCAGTCTACCAATGTCTTCTGAGTTGGACTGTTTATAAGGGGCCTCCCTAAACTTCTCAACCTTTCCACAGTTCAAGTTCTAGGAAAATGTTTTTTTTTTTAGAATCTGTGAAGCTCATTTGTGACCGGTGCTAGTTAAGGTTAAACTTTAGACTTTTTACTCAGTAATCAAAATTTATATGTGTTAGACAGTTTTCAGATGAAATTATAATCCTGTAGTTTTAAGTGACAATATTATCAAATAATATGAGAAACCAAAGCCTCAGACTGATATTTGGAGATGATACTAACATCAACTTCAGAAATAAAGGCAAAAAAATAATGTAGGTGTCTGCCTCTTTTGTACATAAAATTATAACTATTCCCACACCATTGGTAAATATGGGTTTGGTACTAATCCATCTATACCACCTTACCATCCTCCCAGGCACTTTCAGCATGTGGGCATTTATAATATGTCCAGATGACTGCAAGCTGTGCCTATGTGATACAGCAAAGCACACTGGCCCTGCTGACAATTTATTTTCACCACCTTGATGGTGGTAGTGTGGATCAAGAAAAATGGACAAATATGGATAAATAGTCTTTTTGAGGTCAAGTCTGCAGGGTACTACATCTATCCCCACGCATCTATTGAAACCAAACTCTCATGAAAGGGTACCTAATGAAGGAAAAGAGAAATAAACAGCCACTTGCCAAGCACATTTAAAAGAAAACTGTGTTTCAATATTGATGAAGGTTTAGATTAGAATTTAGGATGACTCTACTCTATTAAACCCTTTAGCACTCTCCCCATGTCCCTAAAACCTTTTTATGATATCAAAAGCTGAAACAGCACAAGTTGCTTTGGATATAAATGCTGGAAAGTATCTCCTATTACTTGAAGGACTATGAAGGATTTAGACTTCCACATGAAAAATGATCATGGCCTCTTTTCTAGGCTTTGTAAATTGACCATTTGAGGTATAACTTCATAGGTCAGTTGGCCCACCAGAGTAATTAAAGACAATAGTTCATATATTGTTTACTGGCTTTTGGTGGATTTTTATCTAGTGAATCTGAATGACTAGGATAAAGTATTATATTGCAGATTTCACATATTCCTTACTCCCCACCTGCATTCCAGCCCTGCTTCCAGACTTTGGAAATAGGTGTTTCTAGTACCCCAATACCATATGCTCTTTCAGTTTCTGAGCACATCTTCTCCTTATAACTCTTTAATAGTCCCATATTTACTCTAAGTCAAGACAAACCTCCTGGCCCTCTGTTAAGAAAGCCTGCTCAAGGCTAGGTTTCATTAGAATTTCATTTCCTGGTTCACCCTTTTACCTACTCTGTCCTCTCACTGGAAACCATCTTTTATATGAGCTTGAACAACTCATTCATTCATGTTTTGTCTACAGTCCCTTAAGCTTCTAATGCATGTGTGTGTGTAAAACTCAAAATGTACACAGGGTGTTGTGAAATATATTGATATTTTATTAGTTTTAGTCCGGGCAGACACAGTTAACCAAATTGTAAATTACAACGTTATTGAATGAAGTTAGACAGAAAAGCCCATCACATAGGATTTCTGAGGTTTGGAACAGTAGTTTGTTTTTATGGCCTCATGTATACAGTCGGTATAGTCAGTATTACACTTGCCACACTTACAGCTCACAGCGACAGGGTAGGAGAAATAGGGAGCAATATGGTATGGGCATCCTGGTATTTCTACAGTCCTATAGATGAAGTCTCTGTAGGTACAAATGTCCTGGGACAGAGCGTATTTGGGAAGAAACAGCTTGCCATTTATATCCTGAGAAAAGAACAGAAAATGAATATGATGTGATAGGGCTTTAGAAAACATGTAGATAAAGGAAACAGATAAAAGTCAGTTCTCTTATACTTGCTGTTGGAATGTCCTCCATCACAAATAGGAATGGGGGAGGATTTCTTGGCCCCATTCTCCAATATCAACTTAACACATCCACACAGAATCCCACAGAGACCAAACTGACACCCCCTCCCTTTTATCTTTGATCATGAAAACAAAATAAGGTTTAAATAAATCTGAGATAGGTGGAACCATTAGAAAATTAATAATATCTGTATCCATTGTGTTGAGTATCTCCATGTAATATTGTAACCTGTGCATTCTACTTCTAAAGTGTCAATTAGCTATTAGATTTGGGAAAGGAGGTTGTAATTTATTTTATTTTTTCTCTGGATGGGAATAGGATGAATTTAGGGTTATCTAACTTATAGTTTTAAAAAAGTGAGGTGAACTATTTACCCGTGTCATACAATATCCAGCACAGATGGTGGTGTTGATGGTTAGGCAATAAGCACACTCTCTCCTTTCGACGTGCATCATATACTCAGTTGGAACACAAAAAGACATTACTTGCCCATATGCAAGGCCAAAAAGCATGGAGATCAGGAAGATGGCAGTCATGCTAAATCAAAGATAAAATTAAATAACCTGTTACAGATATCCTTTCAGGACATTTGGAAGAGACACTTGAAAAGGGCTATATTAATACCAATAACAGCTGGCATTTATTGAATGCCTGTTATATGCTAGGCCCTATATTTGATGCTTTTACGTATTTAATACTCTCAATAACCTTTCTTTATATACTTGAATGTAGCTATGATCCATATAACCATAGCATAAGGGCTCAAGTAGTGAAAGCCCTGTTTGCAAGTGCCATTAAGCTGCCCTGGGAGCTACCACAGCAGAAAAGCAGCAGAGATGCATATGTCAACTAAGTGTAAAACAATTCATTCAATGGGAAAATAATCAAATGACTGCCTCTAGGATTATAAGAAGTGAGTCACTTCAGTAAAGTCTTTCCCAGAGCTATAATTTCAATAATCTAAAAGGCCAACAAACTGTTTGGACATAATCAGGAAAGGCAAAGAAACCAAGAGAAGCATAACCAAACTTCAGTACCATTCTAATGCAATTTCCCAGGAATCTTGCATATAATTCTACTCATTGCCTTTCATGAGAGACACCATGAAAGTGTAGAAAGCCCAGAAAATGTCAATAAAAATTACCAGTGATACTAAGGGGCTACTCCAGAAATCTAGAAAACCCTCTTCTCAACCTTAGAATATTCCTTTAAGGTTGAAACAGAAGATGAATTGAACTCATTATCTCAAAAGATTACTGAGGCAAAAAATGCAAGGAAAGTAATCCAATCATGGATGACAGATCCAATATGAGTTAGCCAGGAAAGAAAAATAAGTTTTGGCTGCATGGAAGACAAGAGAGGGGTCACTGTGCTTCAAATAGAAACAGAACGTGTAATTCAATAGAGCTTGTCTGATGGAGAGCTTTTTCAATACCCCATTGGACATCGTAATGAACTGAATAATTTTATATCTTATAATTATTTTAGTTCTGCTACTATAAAAGGGCATTCAAATTTCAGACTTCTGGATTTAAGTTGATAACCTCAAAGATTAAGAATTTTTTGTCTTAAAAATATTATACAGCTAGCTGGGTATATTTGGATTTCTTTTCCTACTTAAGTATCATTGCCAGAATAGAAAATACACACCTCAATGGAGCAGTATTGCTATCTACAAACACAAATATTTTTGCTAGCTCTATTATATAAATTATAATTTAGTAAACATTTGTTTTCAATCATCAAAAAAGTATCAAGATTTTCTCAAACCTATCAATCATATCCTAAGACTCTCTTTAAGCTAAATATATTAAAAGCTCCATTAACTCAAACCTCAATTATCCAGATTAAAGCATCAGTTAACCAAAATTTTGTTTTCAAATAACTTACAAGAAAAAATGAAAACTACATTTTAAAAGGTTACCAGGGATTTATTTTTAATTGTCATTTTCCAGGGATAAGTAGTCATTCTACCCAGTCTTGTACTCCTAGAATGAGAACTGCAGTTCACCTAGATAAACATATGTTGAGCATCTGAGCCAAGAACTGAGAGACATAAAATGGATGTCAAAGACTGACAGTCTAGTGGAGGAGATAAAGATGAACACAAACAATGAACATAGATCGTGTAAAGTATTCTGAAAGAGCCCAAGTTATGTCTTCTAGACCTACAATTAACAAAGATTTCTTTATGTTTAATATTCTTTCTTTTGTATGGACAAGAAGTGGACTAACCCATTTTGGGAAGACTTTTCCACAGTAAAAGTTAAGTTAGAAGGGTTTTTTTAAAAAGTTGCATATTCAAGTATCCCTTGGAGGTTTTTTGGTATTTGAATTAGGGGAAGAAAATATAAGAATTCATGCTCATACAGTCCTGTTTACTCAGATGCATCACAATTGTGAGCTCTCTCTATGGTACAGTGTCTGTTTCCATTATTTTAGAGCCAGAGACCTCCAGGATCCTCTGCAGGATCTTAAAAATATCAGTGAGTAAATTATGTAAAAATCTCACCCACCAAGCTCATGGGATTCTTGCCTATCTAGCCAACCAGCTACTGGGGTTTGCCATCGGAAATAATGAATTTCACATATTTTAATTTTAACTTCAATCTCTATGATTCTATATAAAGTAGATGTGTTGTGACCTAGTGGTAAGAATAATGGTCTAAGATTTAAGGAACAGAATTCTATTTCTGTTCCACAAATCTGTGAGAAATTGACTAAAATATTTCATCTCTCTTGGCCTCTTCCTTAAAATCAACAGGATTTTTCTTATCCTTATGCACAGTTCACTCACCTTTACCCACCACTGAACAATTTGGAGCAATAAAAAAAATTTTTAAGCCTATTGAAACAAATTATCACTCAGCATTTGCCATTTTTAAATAAATACTAAAATGGTGAAAATGAAAGAAAAATAGAATAGGAACATTTCATTTCCCAAAGCTTTCTCAGTATAGACACCTACCTGACTTTGCAATGATGAGCTGATGCTGCAATGACCCATACTAAAAGCTCCTGGTTCATTTTATACTCTTCAGGCTAATTCCCCTCTGATCTTCTTGTTTATATAATTGCATTTGAATTACTGATCTCTTATCTGAAAAATATCTATTGAAAATTCATACTGAACCCCAAATAAAATGTGTTTAGACAAACAAGTTCACAAGATCTTCCTCTGGAAACTCTGACATTATTGCAGCATGCATTTTCCTCTCTCCTATTTCAAAATAAAATTACCCTTTTAAATAGATCCTTTATTAATATGCTCTCAACACAGAATGGGAAAAAACAAATCAAAAAAAGAAAACCTTAACATCATCTAAGTAAGTTTTAAGAATGAGGATTTATTTGGGGTTTGAGTGCCCCAAATTCTAATTAAATGCTTATTTAGACATATAAAAAAATTATTCCTGATCTACAAAGCAGTCTCATTAAAATTTTTTAAAATTACTTCCAAATATTTTATTGTTTTTTCTTTGAATTTTAAAAGGCTTAAATAAAATTTATATGTGTGAAACAGTTGGTCATTTAAGCAACATAACCAAAAACTTCCTGACCCTTAGGAAAGACATAAATATCAATATCCAAGAAGAACAATGCACCCCAAACAGAATAAATCCAAATAGATCTACCCTGAGACACCTACTATTCATGATGATAAATATCAGAGATAAAGAGAGGATTCTGGAAGCAGCAAGAGAAAAGCAAAACATCACATACAAGGAATCTTGGTAAGATTAAGTGCCGACCGCTCATCAGAAACCATGGAGGTGAGAAAGAAGTGTTATGATGTATTTAAGGTACTGAAAGAGAAAAACAGCCAGCTAAGAATTCTGTATCCAGCAAAACTGTCCTTCAAAACTGAGGGTGAATTCAAAGTTTTCACAGACAAACAAAAACTGAGAGAATATGTTATGAAAAGACAAGAATTTCAAGAGATACTAAAGGGAGTGCTATAGCCTGAAAGGAAAAATCAAAGGTGAGAGACTTAGAGAAGAGTGTAGAAATGAAGATTATTAAGAAGAGTAAATTAAAGATAAAAAGACAGACAATAATAAGATATGACAAAAGAAAGTCAAAGGACAAAATTGATGAAGTAATGCCTTTACAGTAATAATATTGAATGTTAATAGTTTGAACTCCCCAATCAAAAGACATAGACTGATAGAATGGATTTAAAAAACATGAGAACTCTATATGCTGTCTACAAGAGACTCACCTCAGATGTAAGGACACAACCAGGTTGAAACTGAAAGGCTGGAAAAATTTATTCCATGCAAACAGTAACCAAAAGAGAGCTGGAGTAATGATAATAATATCAGACAAAATAGATTTAAATGTAAAACTGTTATAAGGGATGTAGTAGTTTGGCAGTTTGATGTAATTATGAATTCCAAAAATAGATACTGGATCATGCTTGTAAACTGGTCTGCTAATTTGGGTATGATTAAGTTATGATTAGGGCATTAACTGGGCCACGTAGGGCATTGAGCCCCACCCCTTGGTGGGGCAGGAATCAAATATAAAAGGCATGGCAAAGAACAGTGTTGGAGCAGTTTTGATGTTGGAGTTCTGGTGAGGAAGGAGACAAGGCCCTGGGATAAAGAGAGCCGTTCACCTGAGAGTTCACAGCTGGCCTTGTGGAGAGAAGCAAAGCCTAGAGAGCCTCATAGTCTACAGCTGACCTTGTAGAGGAAACAGAGGAGCTAAGCCCAGAGAGAAACACAGCCCTGGGAAGAGAGGAACCCAAGAAGCCTGAACCCTGATAAATGTCGGCAGCTGTCTTGCTCCAACATGTGGCAATGAACTTTGGTGAGGGAAGAAACTTATGCTTTATGGCCTGGTAACTGTGGACTTCTACCCCAAGTAAATATCCTTTATAAAGACCAACCAATTTCTGGTATTTTGCATCAGCACCCCTTTGGCTGACTAATACAAGGGATGAAGAAGGTCATTATATTTTAATAAAAGGGGCAATTCTCCAAGAAGAAATAACTATAGTAAATATTTATGCACCTAACTTGAGTGCCCCCAGATACATGAGGCATACACTGGTAGAACTGAAGGGAAAAATAGATGTCTCTACAATAATCGATGGAAATTTCAATACACCACCCTCAGTATTGGATAGAACATCTGGAGAGAGGATAAATAAGGAAACAGAGAGCTTGAATAATAAGAAAATGGACTAAACCTAACAGACATCTACAGAGCATTGCACTGCAAAACAGCCGGATATACATTCTTTTCAAGCACTCCTGGATCCTTCTCCAGGATAGACCATATGTTGGGTCACAAGACAAGACTCAATACATTTTTAAAAGATTGAAATTATACAAAACAACTTCTCTGACCATAATGAAATGAAGCTGGAATTCAATAATGGTCAGAAAAGGGAAAATTCATAAATACATGGAGGTTGAACATCACACTCTTAAATAATCAGTGGAACAAAGAAGAAGTTGCAAGAGAATTCAGCAAATATCTTGAGACAAATGAAAGTAAGAACAGAACATATCAAACCTATGGGACACCACAAAGGCAGTGCTGAGAAATTGCTTACATTAAAAAAGAAGAAAGAGCTAAAATTGAAGATCTAGCTGCACACCTGGAGGAACTAGAAAAAGAACAGCAGACTAATCCCAAACCAAGCTGAAGGAAAGAAATAGTAAAGATCAGAGCAAAAATAAATGAAATCAAGAACAACAACAAAATAGAAAGAATCTACAAAACCAAACATTGGTTCTTTGAGATCAACAGAATCAACAAACTCTTAGGTAGGCTGACAAGAAAGAGAGAAGATGCAAATAAATAAAATCAGAAATGAGAGGGTGGATATTACCACTGACCCTGCAGAAATAAGAGAGATCATAAAAGAACACTACAAAAACTGTACACCAACAAACTAGACAATGTAGACGAGATGGACAAATTCTTAGAAATATGTGAACAACCTACACTGACCCTAGAAGAAGTAGAAGACCTCAACAAACCAATCACAAGTGAAGAGATTGAAACAGTCATCAAAAATCTCCCAAAGATGAAAAGTCCAGGACCAGATGGCTTCACAGGTGAATTCTACCAATCATTCAAAGATAATCTAATACCACTCTTGCTCAAGCTCTTCAAAAAAATTGAACACAAAAGAATGCTACCAAACTCATTCTATGAAGCCAATATCACCCTAATACCAAAAACTAGATAAAGACACTATGAAAAAAAAGAAAATTACAAATATCCCTAATGAATATTGATGCAAAAATCCTCAACATAATATTTGCAAACTGAATCCAAAAGCACATTAAAAGAATTATACAGCACAATCAAGTGAGTTTTATCCCACGTATGCAAGAGTGGTTCAAGACAAGAAAATTAATTTATTAATCACATTGATAAATTAAACAACAAAAAAATCACATGATCCTCTTGATTGACGCAGAAAAGGCATTTGACATAACACAACACACTTTCTTTATAAAAAAAAAAAAAAATTCCAAAAGATTGGAATAGAAGGAAGCTTTCTCAATAAGGTAAAGTGTATATATGAAAAATCTGCAGCTAGCATTGTACTAAACAGTGAAAGACTAAAACCTTTCCCACTGAGATCATGAACAAGACAAGGATGCCCACTGTCACCACTGTTATTTAATATTGTACTAGAAGTTCTAGCTAATGCGAATATTCTCACTGTCCTGATTTTGTGATAATCAGGGTAGGCTAAACATTCGCTATATTAGAAACCATGCATGTGTCCCCAGACCTCGTTTTCCTCCCTAGGTCTGGTTTTTAGAATGCTGGTGATAAACTAAGCCTGATTTATTATATGACCATCCTGTATGGGAAAAGACTGTAACTCTAGGTATCTCTGTTCAACCTTAAGAGATATAGCAGGGGGCTATATCTGGTTGGCGTCCATCTCCCATATGGAGGGACCTGGGTTCGATCCCCGGGACCTCCTGGTAAAAATTTTAAAAATATATAGAAGGTGCGTGGGCCACCAGGCCCTGTGCGTGGGCGCACCACCAGTTCCCACGAGCCACACAGCAAGATGATGACATAATAGGAGAGTGACACAAGGGAGAGGCAAGATGAGACGCACCGATAAACCAGCACCTAAGGTGGCGCAGGCAGGATGCCTCTCTCCTACATCAGAGATTCCAAGGATTGAATCCCAGTGAAGACAGGAGGAGAAGGATGAGAAGAGAGGGCAGAAAATGGACACAGAGTTGCCCAGCCAATGGACACAGAAACAGCAAAAACGGGGGGGGGGAGGGAAGGGGTGTAAAAATGGATAAAAGTAAATAAATAAATAAATCCTTAAAAAAGAAAAAAAAAAAAATAGAAGTTCTAGCTAGAGCAATTAGGCTAGATAAAGAAATAAAAGGCACCCAACACAAAAAGAAGAAGTAATACTTGCATAATTTGCTTATGATATGATCTTATATCAAGAAAATTCAAAAAAAAAAAAAAACACAATAAAGTTACTAGAACTAGAAAACAAATTCAGCAAAGTGCTAGGATACAAGATTAATACAAAAAGTCAATAGCATTTCTATAAACTATTGATGTGCCATCTGGGGAGGAAATAAAAAAAAATTCCATTTGTAATAGCAACTAAAAGAATCAAATATTTAGGAATAAACTTAACCAAGGACATAAAAGGACCTGTATTCAGAAAACTACAAAACATTGCTAAAAGAAACCATTTTAAAACCATCCATTAAAAAAAAAAGATGGAAGGACATTCCATGTTTATGGATTGGAAGACTAAATGTCAATGCTACTCATAATGATTTACAGATTCAACTCAATCTCCATTAAAAATCCCAACAGCTTTTTTTGCAGAAATGGAAAAGCCAATAATCAAATTTATTTGGAAAGGTAAGGGGCTCTGAATAGCCAAAAATGTCTTTAAAATGAACAGGATTGGTGTTAATTCATTACAAAATGCTTGGTAGAATTCACCTGTGAAGCCACCTGGTCCTGGACTTTGCTTTGTTGGGAGATTTTTGATGACTGATTCAATCTCTTTAAATGTGATTGGTTTGTTAACTTCTTGTATTTCTTGTAGAGGCAATGTAGGTTGATTCTTGGAATTTGTCCATTTCATCTAGGTTTTCTAGTTTGTTGGCATACAGTTTCTCATAATATCCTCTTATGATTCTTTTTATTTCTGTAGGGTCAGTCGTAACTTCCCCCTTTCATTTCTGATTTTATTTATTTGCATCTTCTCTCTTTTTTTCTTTGTTAGTCTAGCTAAAGGTTTGTCAATTTTATTGATCTTTTCAAAGAAACAGCTTTTGGTTTTGCTGATTCTCTCTCTCTCTCTCTCTCTCTCTCTCTCTCTCTCTCTCTCTCTCTTTTCTTGTTGTTCTCAATTTCATTCACTTCTGCTCTGATCTTTATTATTTCTTTCTTTCTGCTTTCTTTGGGAATGGTTTACTGTTCTTTTTCTAGTTTCTTCAGTTGTTCAGTTAGGTCTTTTATTTTTAGCTATTCCTTCTTTTTTAATATAGGCATTTAGGGCTATAAATTTTCCTCTCAGACCTGTCTTCACTGTTTCCTGTAAGTTTTGGTAAGTTGTGTTCTCATTTTCATTTTTCTCATATTTGCTAATTTCACTTACAATTTCTACTTTGATCCACTGATTGTTTAGGAGTGTGTTGTTCAGCCTCCACACATTTGCAAATTTTCCCCTTTCCTGCCTGTGTTTTTTTTTTTTTTTTTTTTTTTTTTTATTTTATTTTATTTTATTTTTTGAGGTACCCAGGGCTGGGGATTGAACCTGGGACCTCAAATGTGGGAAGCTGGCACTAAACCTTGAGTTGGTTTTTTCATTGGTTTTGCTTGTTGTTTGCTTTTGTTTTTTTCTAGGAGGCACCGTGAACCAAACCCAGAACCTCCCATATGGGAAGCAGGTGCTCAACTGCTTGAGCCACATCCACTCCCTCCCATCTATTATTGATTTCCAATTTCATTCCATTATGATCTGAGAAGGTGCTTTGTATAATTTTAATCTCTTTATATTTACTGAGACCTGCATTGTGACCTAACATGTAGTCTATCCTGGGGAAAGATCCATGAGGTTTTGAAAAGAATGCATAACTGCTGATTTGGGATGCAACGTTCTATATGTGTTTGTTAGGTCTAGCTCATTTATCATATTGTTCAAGTTCTCTGTTTCCTTGCTGATCTTCTGTCTAGTTGGTCTATCTAATGATGTGAGTGGTGTGTTGATGTCTCCAACTATTACTGTAGAGCTGTCTATTTCTTCCTTCAGTTTCACCAGAGTTTGCCACATATATTTTGGGGCACCCTAGTTAGGTGCATATATATTTATGGTTGTTATTTCTTCCTGGTGGATTGTCCCTCTTACTAATATATAATGGTCTTCAATATCTCTTATAACTCTTTTGCATTTAAAGTCTGTTTTGTCTGATATTAGTATAGCTACCCTTGCTCTCTCTTTTTTTTTTTTTTTTGGTTATTGTTTGACTGGAGTACCTATTTCTAACCTTTCACTTTCAGCTGGTTTTTACCTCTGGGTCTAACGTGAGTCTCTTGTCAGCAGCATATGGATGGCTTGTGTATTTTTATCCTTTCTGTCAGCCTATGTCTTTTGACTGGGGAGTTTAATCCACTCACATTCAGTGACATTACTGTAAATGCATTATTTACTTCCACCATTTTATTCTTTGGTTTTTATATGTTATATCTTACTTTTGTCTGTCTTTTTACAAAGAAATGGTTATCCTTTCTGCTATTCTTGCCTTCTCCACTCTCCTCCAAGCCTCTCTCTCCTTTTTTTTTTTTTTTCAGGCTGTAAATCTCCCTTAAATACTTTCTACAAAGGTTGATTCATTTTTACAAACTCTCTTAGTTTCTGTTTATTTGTGAATATTTTAAACTCACCTTCATATTTGAAGGACAATTTTGCCAGATAAAGAATTCTCAGCAGCATTTTTTCCTCTTTCAGTATCCTAATTATATAATTCTAGTCTTCTCACCTCCATGGTTTCTGATGAGAAATCCATACTAAGTCTTACTGGGTGTCCTTTGTATGTGATGATTTGCTTCTCCCTTGCTGCACTCAGATTTTTCTCTTTATCTTTGACATTTCGCATTCTGAGTAATATGTTTCTTGGAATAGTTTATTTCAGATTTATTCTGATTGAGGTATGCTGCACTTATTGAACATGTAAGTTCATTTCTTTCATGGGAGTGGGGAAATTTTCAGCCATTATTTCCTCAAATACTCTTTCTGCCCCTTTTCCCTTCTCTTCTCCTTCTGGAATTTCCATGACACTTATGTTGTTGTACTTCATGTTATCATTCAATTCCATGAGCCCCTGCTCAGTTTTTTCCATTCTTCTCCTCTGTGTTCTTCTCTCTCTTCAATTTCAGCTGTTCTGTCTTCTATATCACTTATTCTTTCTTCTATCATGTTGAGTTTGCTGTTGTATGCATCTAATGTGTTTCTGATCTCACTTATCATGTCTTTCATTCCCATGAGCTCTGTTATTTTTATATTAAGGTTTTCAGATTCTTCTTTGTGCTTGTTCCATGACTTCTTGATGTCCTTTATCTCTTTAGCCATATTGTCTTTCAACTCATTAATTTGATTTTGAAAATTTGTATGCATCTTATTGATTACTTGTCTCAAATCCTGTACCTCATCTGGGTCTTTGATATATTCCTTTGCTTGGGTCATGTCTTCCATTTTCTTAGGATGACTTGTAATGTTTGTGATGTCTAGGCATCTAATTAGTATGATGAGTTTACTTTGATGCTCTATTTCTCTCTCTTTCATAGGGAGATATTGGCAGGGGCTGTGTGTTATTGCCATTCTTTGATTCTTGGTTCAGCCTGTTCTATATCTTTAGGATTGTCCCTGTTATTTGCTCAAGTCTGGGCCCTGGACCCAGTAATGGGATGCAGGCCCACTTCCAAGGGCCTTGGGGAGAGAGGCTATAAAGGCCATAAAAAGCCTCTCTTATTTACTTCTAATATCCTCACATGCACTTCCTTGCTCTTCCAGCAGATGGCAACCTTCAGCAGCCTTCTTAGTTCAAAGCCTGGTCAGAGTATGTTCCCTGCAACACCAACCACAACAATGAAACAGAGGATTCTGCCTAGAGGCTTCAGAGCCTCCCAATTCAAACTTTCTCAGAGGCTGTTCTCCAACCTTTGCTGGCAGCCCCTTCCCTTTTCCCAGGTAGGAAATAATTCCCCTTCCCTCTGTGTCCTCAACAACCAGTTCTGGTCAGTAGGGAGGGTGACTGAAAGGTCAGATCTCTCCAGTCCTGTGCTGACTCCCAGGGCAAACAATGGCATGGTTCCACCCAGTCTGGAAGGGCTCATGGGACACAGCAGACCAAATTTGTTGGCCAAAAGCTGGATCAGCCTTAGGCTGTGTCCCTCTCTCTCCTATTTCCTGGGGAGATGGATCCCTGTGGCTCTTTCTATTTGTAGCCACTGGCCCGAGGCCGGAGAATTCAAAATCGTCCGCTCTTACGGTAGGGGACATGTACTAGCAGCTGCAGCTGCAGTTTCTAGTCATGGTCTCTCTGTCAAGACTTTTTTTTCCTGTGCCCCTCTCTCTTCTGGGTCGTGCCCAGCCTTCCGCTGGTGTCCTAAACTCTAGAACATTTTTTCCAGGCCATTTCTGTCTGTCCTCCAGCTATTTTTCTGGGAGAGAAGAGAGTCCTCTGTCTTCCTATTCTTGGAAGTCCCCGTACATTTAATTCTTTTATATTGATCTTGTGCCCTGAAACCTTGAACTTACTTATTAGTTCCAATAGTTTTATTTGCGGATTCCTTAGGATTTTCTATATACAAGATAATGTCATTTGAAAATAGAGATAGTTTTATTTCTGTCTTTACAATATGGATGCATTTATTTCTTTTTTCCCTAATTGCTCTACCTAAAACCTCCAGTAAAATTTTGATGAGAAGTAGCAAGAGCAGACACCATTTTTCTGTTCTTGATTTATGAATAAAGACTTCTGTCTCTCACCATTAAGTATGATATTAGCACAGTCGTTGTTGTTTATATCATGATTTTTGTTAAATGCCTTTTCAGCTTCTATTAAGATATTCATGTGGGTTTCACCTTTAATTTAATTAATTCTAGGAATTTGTCTATTTTATAAAGGTTATCGAATTTGTTGGCATAGAGTTGTTGATAATATTTCCTTTTTCTCCTTTCTATTTCTGTTGAGTTGATAGTCATGTCCTCTCTTTTGTTCCTGATTTTAGAAATCTGTCTTCTTTTTTTCTTGGTCAGTCTATATAAAGGTTTGCCAATTTTGTTGATCTTTTAAAGAACCAACTTTTGCTTTCATTGATTTTCTCTATTGTTTTTCTATTCCCTATTTCATTTAATTCCACTATGATGTTTATTATTTCCTTCTTGTCTTAGTTTCCCAGAGGTGCTATGACAAATACCATACAATGGGTTGGCTTAAACGGCAAGCATTTGTTATCTTACAGCTTTCAAGCCTAAAAGTTCAAAACCAAAATGTTGGCAAGGCCAAGATTTCTCCCAGGCTGAGTAGAATTCTGATGTTACATGGTGATTTTGCTCTCTTTTCTGGCTGCTTCTGACTTCTGGATTCTGCTGACAACATCAGAATTTGCTGTCTTTATGTGGTCTCCATTCAGACAGGTTTATGCTCATCCTGATTCAATTTGCCCACACTTTAAAATAAAAACATTGTCAACAGTGAAAAAGCATTCCTATCTCACCACATCCTCTCAATATTTAGTTTTCTGACTTTTTAAGAGCAGCCAGTCTGATAAGTGTGAAATGATATCTCATTGTAGTTTTGATTTACATCTCCCTAATAGCTAGTGATGTTGAACATTTTTTCATGTGTTTCTTCACCATTTGTATTTCTCCTTTGAACAATTGTCTTTTCAAGTCTTTTGCCCATTTTTTAATTGGATAGTTTGTCTTTTTATTGTTGAGTTGTATGATCTCTTTGTATATCCTTGATATGAAACCTTTAATGTATATGTGATTGCCAAATATTTTCTCCCATTGAGTAGGCTGCCTTTTCATCCATTTGACATAGTCCTTTGAGGTGCAAAAGAGTTTAATTTTGAGGAGGTCTCATTTATCTATTTTTTCTTTTGTTGTTTATGCTTCAGGTGTAAAGTTTAAGAAACTACCACCTACTACAAGATCTTGAAGACTTTTTCCTACATTTTATTCTAGGAGTTTTATGGTTGTTATATTTATATATTTATATTTATATTTATATTTATATTTATATTTATATTTATAT
>JAKSZT010001178.1:16132250-16145227 GCA_026826555.1 Tolypeutes matacus
ATATTTATATTTATATTTATATTTATATTTATATTTATATTTATATTCTACATTTCCACTGTTGGTGGGAATGTAGAATGCTACAGCCACTGTGGAGGACTATTTGGCAGTTCCTAAGGAAGTTGAATACAGACTTGCCATGTGACTTGGCAATACCATTATTAGGTATATACCCAGAAGAACTGAGAGCAGAGAAATGAACAGACATCTGGACATTGATGTTCATAGCAGCATTATTCACTGTTGCCAAAAGTTGGAAACAACCCAGGTATCCATCAACTGATGAATGGATAAACAAATTGTGGTGTATACACACAATGGAATATTATACAGTGATAAGAAGAAATGAAGTCATGAAGCATATGACAACATGGATGAACCTGGAGGTGGAACAAGCCAGACACAAAAGGACAAATACTGTATGACTGCAATATTATGAACTAAATATATCGTGTAAACTCATAGAGTTAATAATTCAAAAATAGAAGGGGGCTAGAGAATGGAAAGCTAAGGGTTAATCTGTGCCAAATTGGTAAAAAAGGTTGTTTGTAAATTTTTGGAAATGAATAGAAGTGGTTAAAGCATATCA
Organism: Tolypeutes matacus; assembly: GCA_026826555.1. Classification (NCBI taxonomy): domain Eukaryota; kingdom Metazoa; phylum Chordata; class Mammalia; order Cingulata; family Chlamyphoridae; genus Tolypeutes; species Tolypeutes matacus. Next base: position 16,132,840 of record JAKSZT010001178.1, read on the forward strand.
TGGTGTTTTTAACTAGCAGCACTATTGTATGGGCATGACAGTGGTTGAAAGGAAGAGTCTAAAGTCATGTATATTATTAGAAGGAAAGATTAAAAACTGTAACATGGGACTGTATAAAATAGTAAAAGCTCATGTAAAATACAAATTCTAGGTGGTATTGCATATATAGTACTGTTTTTACAAAATATAAATACAAATATTCTAGAGAGAAGGAAACAGAATAGCAGCTATGTATTGCAGGGGAAGCATAGAGAGATTGAGAAGTGATGAGTTTTGTTTGTTTTTATTATTTTTATTATTATTACTGGAAAAATGAAAATGCTCTAAAAATGATTGAAGTGACGAATGCACAACCATGTGATTATACCAGATACCATTGATTGTATACTTTGGATGGACTTATGCTTTATTAATAAGTATCAATAAAATTGATTTGTTTTAAAAAAAGGTAATATCAATTTTTATGTAAAGCACTTAGCTCAGTGCCTGTTCCATAAAAAGTACTCAATATATGATAGCTAATTTATAATAATTCAACATTTATTTATTTACTAAATATTTAATCTCATTGCTTAGTATATAGTAGGCAGTCAATATATTTGTTTAATGCAAATATATGTCTGAGTCAGCAATAAATGGCTGAGTGGATGCATGAATAAATAATTATTGATTTCCTTTTTTTAGGAGATACTAGGGATTGAAGCCAGGATCTCGTTCATGGGAAGCAAGCGCTCAACCACTTAAGCTACATCTGTTCCCCTTGAATTTTTTAAAACAAGCTATACTTTCTCCATCTCCATAAATATAACCCAGTTTTGCTACTTTCAATCTATTTTTTTTCACTGCAACCAAAGTAACATACAAAAAAGGAAAGAAAATTTCTTGCTGTCCTTAGTAAAAAATCCAAACTCCCTAGTATCATTCACAAAGCCCTTCAGGATCTGTTTTACCTCTCATTTCATCTTTCATCATCTCCCCTGCCCTCCACCTTCCCATGCCCTTTCCATACTTTCTCTGTTCTTCAGCCAAACTGAATCAATTGAGTTCCTCAACTGATAGCAATTGAGCAATATTCTCTCTTACCTATAAGCCTTTTCATGTGCCAGTCCTTCTTATTGGAATACCTGCTCTATGCCCCACTCCATACCTCATCTCACCTGCCTCCCATTCATCCGTCATGACTTAGCTTGGAAAGTACCTCTTCTGCAAAGCTTTCTCTGATTTCCCCCATGGCCTTCCTCATGATTAGTGGTTGTAAGAGAATTAGAGAAAATATACAGAACACCTAGAACATGGTAGATGCTCAATAAAGGGTAGATATTATTCTAAGTTATTGACAACACAATTTGTTGTCATTTATCCTAGTTTTTATTACCTAGAAGTTAACAAAAGAAGTGAGGCTTGGTATAGGTGAGTCTCCCTGGAGGATGGATGGAGAGGTCATGGCAGAGTATATACCAGGAAGGGCCATTCCAGGTTCCAGAAGATCACAATGTCTTGTCTTGTCAGAAGTCTTAGGAATATGAGCTGTTTTACAGTAAGGGAAGGAATCTGAAAACAGGGAAGGTAGAAGGATGGGTGCCAAACTTTACCTGCTTCATGTGGTTTCAGGGGAGATACTAAGACAGATGTATGGCAACTGGGGGAATATTAAATGTTTGCTTCTAATGGCACTAGTGCCTCTTATTGCATTGACTCAGGAATGTGGTTACTAGTGGATTTATATATATACACTTGGGAAATATATGTACACATAGTAGGTAAAACTGATATACACTTGGCCTATCACTAGAAGAACTACAACAAATATGCATTTGGGTAGTGATTTTCTTTTCAGGGGATCTCTCTTGTATATGATATCATCCTGTTAAAAGAATCCAGGTAGATGGAACTTCTACCTATGGCCTGGATTTACTCTTCCACCTAAAACAACTATAAAACAAGACAAAATATATGAAACAATGATCCCCAATACACTGGACATCAGACAAACAGAGAGATGGGAAACAAACAAGGGAGTCCCAACTTATTGCCTGGAGAAAATTTCTAGGTTATAGTTCAAAGAGGTACTGAGGCAGGGGACAGAAGTGTCCCCAGATTGAGAAAATGGACCTGGGACTTAGTCCATGGAGGCCAAAGCAGTTAGAGTTCATAGGGAAAACCATCAGAGAGGAGAGAAGTGCACTAAGAGAATTCTAGAGATCTGTGCAGAATCTCTCTTGAGTAACAGCTGAAAATGGGTAAGCTTATGTACGTGTGGAAACTACCTAAGGCTGGAGAAGGCAGAAAAGATTAGAGAAAACAGTCCTGGGAGAGCATAGTGTCTGTTCCAACCAGCAACAGTAGAAAATCTCACAATTCTTGGGAAATCAGAGTTTTGCTTCAGTTATTGGGAAAAATTAGCCTAGACTAAATGATGTTCTGGTCCTGCATAACAAAGATTAAAAGAAAGCCCCAAAAGGATTAAATTGTTCCCAAGTAACATAATTGAGTCACAGAACAAGCTGAAGAATATTTATTGGAATATAAAAATATCCACTACCCATGTCCAAAATATCTGACACCTAATCAAAAACCACTAGGTGTGTAAACAAGTAGGAAAACACAACCCATAATGAGGAAGAAACCAATCAATTAAAACTAACCCAGCAATTACACAGATCACAGAATTAGTAGATGAAGACAAAAGAGATATTATATAACTATTTTTCATATATTAAAGAAGGTAGAGGAAAGAGTCAACTGGTAAAGTAGAGCTATGGAGATATAAAAGGCCCAAACAGAATTTCTAGAGATGAAAATGTCTATGATGAAAAATACACTAGAATGCAATGACAACAGATTAGATGTTAAAGAGGAAAAGATTAGTGATGTTGAAGACATGGAGACACCAATTATTCTAAATGAAATACACATGGGAAAAAAACTGGAAAAAATGAACAGAACATCAGTGAGCTGTGGGGCAACTTCAAGATCTCTAGTATATATGTTATTGGAGTTCCCAAAGGAGGGGTGTACAGAAAAAATAATTGAAGATAAATAGCCAAAATTTTTACAAAAATGATGAAAACTATAAACTTAAAGATCCATAAAGCTCAATGAACCTCAAGCACAAAAATACTTGAAGAAAATCAAACCAAGACACACTGTAATCAAATTGCTTAAAACCTATAAGAAATAGAAAATCTTAAAATCAGCCAGAGGAAAAAAGGCATAATGTAGAGAAGAACAAAGGTAAGAATGACAGCAGATTGGAACAATCAATACTAGCCAGAAGACAATGGATCAATAGCTTATAGAATTGAAAGAACAACAACAACCAAAACTGCCAATCCAGAGTTCTTAACTCAGCAAATATCTTTCAAAAATGAAAGCAAAATATAGACTTTACAAACATACACAATCTGAATTTATCACAAACAGACCTGCATTATAATAATAAAGTATGTCCTTCAGGCAGAAGGAAAATGATACCAGATGGAAATCTGAATGACAGAAGGTAATGAAGAGCACCAGAAATGGTAATTACATGAGAAAATATAAAGATTTTCATATGATTATTTAAATTTCCTTATATTGACTGGGCCTGTGCTGATCAAGATGGTGGAGTGAGATACTTCAGGTCTCTGTTCCCATACACAAGCTTTGAACAACTAGCAAGAACTGGCAGAAACATCTTTCTAAAAGTTCCAAAAAAAGTTAAAGCATTTCAGTAACAGCATGAACCTCAATCAAGAAAAAAGGGACTTAAAAGCAATAGGATCTTGTGACACCCTGACTGGTTCCTCCCTATCCCTTCCACAAGCTCAAAGGGTTCCAGAGGAAACAGAATAATCCCCATGCACATACTGGGAGCATGTATGTCTGACTCATTCTGTCTGGTGGTGGCCTGAGGGACTCGCTGTCTCAGAACTTGACCTGTGTATAGAAGGTGGATCACCAAGCACTCCTATAGAATGCTGTGGAAGAGTAATCAAGTGGTACTCTCTGGAGCAAGAGATTGCTGGATGTAGGATATAGTGTGGTGCCCAGGACATGGGGAAACTGTTTCCAAGGGAAGAGGGGGCATTTAATGTAAATGAGGGCATTCCTAAGGCCACATGTGCATGCCCAAGATAAGAGGCATGTACAAAAAGGATCAGGGAAGTTTTGGCCTGGAGCTATTTTCCCAACTCATGGTATGGATAAGCCCTGAAGGAGAACATCATTACAGGTCAATCTTCAAAGATGGGAAAGGTGTTTTCTTTTTCTTTCCATTTTCTTTTAAATATATATGCACCTAACAGCAGAACACCAAAATATATAAAGCAAATACTCACAAACTTGAAGGGAGAAAATAAGCAGTTTTACATTAATAGTAGAAGATTACAATACACCACTTTCAAAAATGAATAGACCATCTAGACAGAAGATCAGTAGAAGATTTTAATGTAATGTGAAAAGTTAGACCTAACAAACATATAGAACACTTCACTCAACAGCAGCAGAGTATACATTTTTCTCTAGTGCACATGGGTCATTCTCCAGAATAAACCATATTCAAGTTAAATTAAAAAATATTGAAATCATACAATGTATCTTCTCTAACCACAACAAAATTAAGCTAGAAATCTATAACAGAGGGAGAAGAAAAATTCACAAATATGTGGAAATTAACATAGTTTTAAACAATCAGTGGGTCAAAGAAGACATCACAAGGGAAATTAAGAAATAACTTGAGGTGAATGGAAATGAGTATACAACATACCAAAACTTATGGGATGCAGAAAAGGTAGTGCTGAGAAGAAAATTTATAGCTATAAATGCTTAGATTAAAAAAAGAAGAAAGATCTCAAATCAGAGGTTGGCCTTCAAAACTGGAGAAGCTAGAAAAAAAAGAGCAAACTAAACCAAAATGTCCAGAAGAAAGGCAATGACAAAGATTAGAGATAAATGAGATACATCTGAGCTAATTGAAATAGAAAATTTTAAAAAATAGAGAAAATCAACAAAGCCAACAGTTGGTTCTTTGAAAAAAATCAATAAGCATGACAAGCATTTAGCTAACCTGATAGAAAAAATGAGTGAGAACACAAATAACTAAAATCAGAAATGAAAAGGAGGGTATTATTACCAATCCCACAGAAATAAAAAGGGCTATAAGAAAATACATGAACAATTGGATGCCAAAAATCAGATAACTTATATGAAATGGACAAATTCCTAGGAACATACAAACCATCTACACTGACTCAAGAAGAAATATATCTCAATAAATCAATAACTCATAAAGAGATTCAACCAGTAATCAAAAAGTTTCCAAAGAAGAAAATCCCAGGACCAGAAGTTTTCACAGGGGAATTTTATTAAACATTCCAAGAAGAATGAACAACAATCCAGCTCAAAGTCTTCCAAAAAAAAAAATTGAAGAGGAGGAAACACTCCTTTATTCATTCTACGAGACCAACATCATCCTCACACCAAAGACAAATAGATACCACAAGAAAAGAAAATTACAGACCAATATTCCTAATGAATATAGATACAAAAGTTCTCAACAAAATACTAGGAAACCAAATCTAACAGTACATTAAAAGAAGTATATATCATGACCAAGGAGGATTTATCTATGGTATGCAAGGGTGAGTCAACATAAGAAAATCAATGTAATATCCATATTAACAGAATGAAGTAAAAACAAACAAACAAAAAAAAAAACCCACATGATTATCTGAATTGATGTAGAAAAGACATTTGGCAAAATCCAGAACTCCTTGATAAAATCACTTCGAACACTAGAAACAGAAGAAACTTCCTCAACATGATAAAAAGCATATATGAAAAATCCACAGCTAAGGTCATACACAATGGTGAAAGACTAAAAGCTTTTCCCTCTAAGATCAGGAACAAAATAATGGTGTTCACTGTCACCAGTGTTATTCAGCATTGTACTGGAAGTTCTAGCTAGAGCAATTAGCAAAATAAGGAAATAAAAGGTATACAAATTAGAAAGGAAGAAGTAAAACTTTCCCTATTTGCATATGACATGACCTTAGAGATATTGTGATTTGGGGTCCAGACCACCACAATAAAACAAATATCACAATAAAGTGAATCACATGAATTTTTTGGTTTTCCAGTACATATAAAAGTTGTTTACACTATACTGTAGTCTATTAAGTGTGAAATAGCATTATGTCTTTTTAAACCATGTATATATCTAAATTAAAAATAATTTATTTCTTAAAAATGTTAACCATCATCTGAGCCTTCAGCAATTCATAACATTTTTTTTGTTGGTGGAGGATCTTGCATCGATGTTGATGGCTGCTGACTGATCAGGGCAGTGGTTGCTGAAGGTTAGGGGGGCTGTGGCAATTTCTTAAAATAAGACAATGAGGTTTGCCACATCAATGGACTTTTCCTTTCACAAAAGATTTCTCTGTAGCGTGAGATGCTATTTGATGGCATTTCACCCACAGTAGAAGTTTATGTAATATTCTAAATTACATAAAATTTATGTAATATTCTAAATTCTTTATTTTCATTTTAAGACTGTTCATAGCATATTCAACAGGTATATAGTCCCTCTCAAGAAACCACTTTCTTTGCTTATCCGTAAGAAGCAACTCATCATCCATTCAAATTCATAGATTGCAGCAATTCAGTCACATATTCAGGCTGTACTTCTAATTCTAGTTCTCTTACTATTTCTATCACATTACTTCCTCCACTGAATTTTTGAACCCCACAAAGTCATCCATGACGGCTGGAATCAACTTCTTCCAAACTCCTGTTAATGTTGATATTTTGATATCCTCCCATGCATCATGAATGTTCTTAATGACATCTAGAATGGTGAATCATTTCCAGGTTTTCAATTTGCTTTGCCCAGATCCCTCAGAGGAATCACTATCTATAGCAACTAAAGCCTTACAAAATGCAAATTTCTGAAATAATAAGAATTGAAAGGTGAAATTATTCCTTGAACCATGAGTTGCAGAATGGATGTTTTGTTAGTAGGCATGAAAACAACACTCATCTCATTGTACATGCCCATCAGAGCTCTTGGGTGACCAAGTGCAGTGTCAAAGAGCAGTGATACTTTGGAAGGAATCTTTTTTCCTGAGCAGTAGGGCTTAAGAGTGGGCTTAAAGATTCAGTAAACAATGTTGTAAACAGATGTGCTGTCATCCAGGCTTTGTTGTCCCATTTATAGAGCACAGGCAGAGATGATTTAGCATAATTTTTAAGGGCCCTTGGATTTTAAGAAATGTAAACAGCATTTACTTTGACTTAAAGTCACCAGCTGCATTAGCTCCTAATGAGAGTTAGCCTGTCCTTTAAAGCTTTTACTTCTCCTCTCTAGCTATGAAAGTCCTAGATGACATCTTCTGAAAGAAAGCTTTTTTCACTCCCATTGAAAATTTGTTGTTTAGAGTAGCCACCTTTATCAATTATCTTGGCTAGATCTTCTGGATAACTTGCTGCAACATCTACATCAGCACTCACTGCTTCACCTTGCATTTTTTATGTTTTGGAGATAGTTATTTCCTTAAACCTAATGAACCAACCTCTACTAGATTCAAATTCTTCTTCTGCAGCTTATTTACCTCTCTCAGCCTTCACAGAATTCAAAAGAGTTAGGGCCTTGCTCTGAATTAAGCTTTGGCTTAAGGAAATATTGTGGCTGGTTTGATCTTCTATCTAGACCATTAAAACTTTCATAATATCAGCAATCAGGCTGTTTTCTTTCTTATCATTTATGTTTTCACTGGAGTAGCAATTTTAATTTCCTTCAAGAACATTTCCTTTACAATCACAATCTGGCACAAGAGTCCTAGTTTTTGGCTTACCTGGCACAAGAGTCCTAGTTTTTGGCTTACCTTGGCTTTTGACACACTTTCCTCAATAAGCTTAATCATTTCTAGCTTTTGATTTAAAGTGAGAGGTGAGAGACATGCCTTTAATTTGAACACTTGGGGGCCATTGTAGGGTTATTCAACCTAAATTCAATATTGTTTTCATCTCAGGGAATACGGAGTCCTAAGAGGAGGGAGAGATGGGGGAACTGCTGGTTGGTGATGCAGTCAGAACACCCACAACATTTATGGATTAAGTTGGGTATCTTATATGGGCATGGTTTATGGTGCCCCAAAACAATTACAATAGTAAACTCAAAGATCACAGATCATAGATCATCATAAAGGATAAAATATTAATGAAAGAGTTTGAAACATTGTAAGAATTACCAAAATGTGACCCAGAGATATGAAGTGAGTATATGCTGTTGGAAAAATGGCCCCAATAGACTTGATTGACACAGGGTTGCCACAAACCAACAATTTGTAAAAAATGCAATATCTGCAAAGTGCAATAAAGTGAATCAGAATAAAATGAGGAATGCCTGTATTGAGAAAAGCCTGAAAAATTCTACAACAAAGCTACTAGAACTAATAAACTAACTGGGCAAATTGGCAGGGTACTGGGACAACACACAAAGATCAGTGGTGTTCCTATACACTATTAATGAACAATCAGAAGAAGAAATCAAGAAAAAAATTCCATTTACAACAGTAACTAAAAGAGTCAAATATCCAGTAATAAATCTAAACAAGGAAGTAAAGGACTTGTACACAGTAAATTACTAAACATTGCTTAAAAAAATCAAAGATCTAAATAAATGGAAGGACATTCCATGTGGATAGGTTGGAAAATTAAATACTGTTAAAAAATCAGTTCTACCAAAGCAATTTAAGATATAAATCATGAAATTTATATGGAAGGGTAAGGGGCCCTGAATAACCAAAGCCATCTTGAAAAAGAAGAATGAAGCTGGAAGACATACCTCCCTATTTTAAGCTCTATTCATTCTTTTCATTCTTTTTTTTAAAAAATCTGCTTCTCAACCAGAATCATTTGAATTGTCTTATGTTTGAGATCATTGATTATTTCTTTTGCCACCTCCAATCTGCTGTTGAAACTGATAAGGGATTTTTTTTTCATTTCACTTATTGTATTCTTCAACTCCAGTATTTATGTTTGGTTCTTATTGAGAATCTCAAAGAGATTCCAATTTTGTTCATTCATTGTTTTCCTCATATATTTTAGTTGTTTTTCCATGTTTTCCTTTATCTCCTTGAGCTCATTAAGGGTCTTTTTTTTCTCCTAACATATCTGTACAGAAAGTCCAAAGTCTGGTCCTCATTGTTGATGGTTTCTGGATTACCTTGTTTTTTTTGGGCCATCATTTCCTGATCCTTTGTTTGTCTTCCAATTTTTACCAGATTTTGTCTAGGTTCTTGACTATGGTACAAGAAATGAATTTCAAGAGCACATTGCTTTGCCCAGATCCCTCAGAGGAATCACTATCTATAGTGATTGGGTTAGTTAGGCCAGTAATTTATTAAGGTAGGGAGGGAAGAGAAATGGGAGAAAATAACAGATCATAGGTCCCAGGTAGAGAGGAAGGGGCTGAAGAGTGATAAAGAGGGCTGATTTACAGACTACATTTTCCCATTATAGACTATAAATACCCAGGTTTTACTTGCGTGTTGTTCCATGTGGAGGGGAAGGCCATGGTGAGCTTTGTGCTTGCTTTTTAAACCATTAATTACTCCACCCCTTCACTAATGGCATGGGAAGAGTCCCAGCTGTTTGCTGTTTTGATTGATTACCCCATCCATCAATTCCGCCGAGGGTCCAATGGTAACGTCCCTGGAGAATATCCTGGGTTTTTCCTGGCTTCCAGAGGAAATCTCATCCACGAGGGTCTTCCAGCAGCCATCTTGGGGGTATCAATGTCCACGTAGACTTCTTGCCAGGTTCCAGATCCGTCTGTTGATTTCCTGTCTAGCCTGCTTCACAATCTTTTGCTGCACACTGAACATTTTAGTATTTGAAGTGTTATCTCTAGGTTTAGTCCCTAATCTGTCTGTTTCTTAAATTTGTATCCATTTAGTAATATGACAGATTTTCTTGAATGCCAGGAGCTAATCAAAACAAACCACAGCAAAAAGAACTTTTCACTGTTTTTTCAAATTGGCTCTTCTTTGGCTAGTGGTCTCCTTTGGAGTTTAGCCCTCCTATCAAGAATATCAGCCTAGAACACATGTGAATTGCAAGGTCCTCTCTGTCTTATCTGGGCCTGCATGGAACCATGGAGCCTACTTCTTTTCCCAGGCTTGTGCTTGCTAGAGACTTTAGGAATTCCCCACTTACAGTTTACAGAAATTCAAGCAAATGACCCCTCTACTCCATTTGAAATAGACTTTCATCCCCACATGGGTACTCTCTTGAGTGACTTAACGCTGGTATTCCTTTGCCCTAGGCCACTTCAACTTAATTGTTTCTCACACTGTTACAGCTATCAGCAAGCTGCTTCTCTGCCCTTAGGACAAACTCTGGAAGGGTGCAGTTTACCAACCTTTTCCTTCTGCTCCTCCCTGGATGCTGCAAAGTGTTCCACTAGATTCTAGAGTTTCAAAATAGTTGATTCAGACAGGTCCTGCCAGTTCAATAGTTGTTTTGGTGGAAGGACTGATTTCTGGACCTTCCTACAATGCCATCTTCCTACAACCCTCTCCTCCCACCTTCATTTTAGAAAGACAATTTTGCCAGATATAGAGTTATTGGTTGGTGATATTTTGCTTTCAACACATTAAATATGTCTTCCTCCTGCCTTTTGATGGGAAATTAGTCCTCAGTCTCATTGTGGCTCCTTGTATGTGACACATTGCTTCTCTCTTGCAGCTTCCAGAATTCTCTCTATCTTTGTGTCTGACAGTTTGATTGTAAAATGCATGACGTGCATCTATTTGGGCTAATCCTGTTTGGAGTTTGTTGAGCATCTTGGATGTGTATATGCATTTCTTTTGTTAAATTTGGGAAGTTTTCAACAATTATTTCTTTGAGTATTTTCTCTGCCTCTTTCTTTCTTCCTTTCTGGGACTATAACAATGTGTATATTGGTATGCTTGGTAGCTTCCCACAGATTCCTCAGGCTCTGTCCACTTTTCTTTATATTTACCTCTTTTTGCTCCTCATACTGGATGATTTCAATTATCTTTTCAAGCTCACTGATGCTTTTTTCTGCCTGCTCCAATTTGCTGTTGAACAGCTCTAGGGAATTTTAAGTTGTTGTTACTTTCATCTTCAGTTCTGTTTGGTTCTTTTTATAATTTCCATCTACCTATTAATATTATCTTGTTGTTCATCTATAATTTTCTTGATTTCCTTTAGTTCTTTGTCCATGTTTTCTTTTGAACATATTTAGGACCATTATTCAAAAGTCTTTGTCTAAGTAATGGCCTTTTCTGAGACATTGACCCTCTTCTGCCATGATTACCTTCCCTTTGAATAGGATCCCGGGTTAATCAAGACATGCAACTTATAGGGAATTTAGATTAGCACCCTTGAGCACCTGCTTTTGCAGACACTGTGAAACTCTGTCTCAATAGAGAGTATTAAGAAAAAGAAAGACAACATTTATCCAGAGGTACAAGGAATAGGAGACTCTGAGAAGCTACTTATAATCTTGTGGCAACCATAGTTGTAAACCTAGATTAAAGTATGCTTTTCTCTTCAAAATTCAAATGGTACATTTGGCATGAGAGAAGGCATTTACCAATAACCAATTAACATTGAAAAATTCTTTTCTCTGCCATTAGTTTGGGAACTTCACAGTAGGAGGTATAAATTGTTATAATTATTACTTTACCTTCAGCACCCTATTTTTTTCATTGGTTTCTAATAAATGTGATATGAATATTAAAAAAAGTCTTTGTCTGGAATATCCTAGGTTTGGTCTTCCTCATTGATGATTTCTAATGTTTTAATATTCTCTTTTTCCTGTGCCATCACTTCCTGTTTCTTTGTTTGATTTAAATGTTGTTTTTTTTTAAACAAATCTATTTTATTGGTACATATTAATAAAGCGTACAATTCATTCAATGTGTACAATAATAGTATTTGGTATAATCTCATAGTTGTGCATTCATCATTTCAATCATTATTAGAGTATTTTCATTATTTCAATAATAATAGTAAACAAAAACTGACAAACAATAAACAAGAAAATTCTTCACCTCTCCATCTCTCTGTTTCCACTTTTTTTTAAATTTAATTTATATATATATAAGTATATTTTAAGAGGTGCTTAGATTACCGAAAATATTACACAGAACCCTCTGGGATTCCCATGTTGCCCACCCCTTTAAATCTTTTTTTGAAATCTGAACATTTTGATATTTTAGTGTGTTATCACTGGAATTTAGACACTGGGGCATCTGTCCTTAAGCTTATATCCAGCTAGTGTTATGACAGAGCTTTCCTTGAAAGCCAGGAGCTAACAAAAAAAAAAAAAAAAAAAAAGAGGAAGGAAAGGAGGGAAGGAGGGAGGGAGGGAGGG
>JAKSZT010001178.1:16145627-16261950 GCA_026826555.1 Tolypeutes matacus
GGAAGGAAGGAAGGAAGGAAGGAAGGAAGGAAGGAAGGAAGGAAGGAAGGGAGGGAGGGAGGGAGGGGGGGGAGGGAGGGAGGAAGGGAGGAAGGAAGGAAGAAACTTTCTCAGTCTCTGAAGATTGCTGATCTGAGATTTTCTATACAAAAAGTATAGAGATAGTTCCTTGCTAAAGTGTAGGGGCCTCCCTGGTCCATTCTGCACATGCATCTTGCCTTTGTCATGGATGTTTGACCCTGGGAATTCCCACATTTTTGTAGATATGAATTTCCCTCTTCCCTGGAAAGAGTTTCCTCATAGTCCTAGGCACTCCATTGTATGTCCTGCAGCCAGAATCCCATGCCTCAAGCAGCCACTTGACTGCTGTGTCACATTGTCCTGTAGGAGAGCTCAGTGAACCACCTTCTATACAAAGAGCAAGCTGTGGGATGGATGCAAAGTCTTCAGGTCACCACCGACAGATTGGGCCAGATATAGAAGTTCCAAATATGTGCACAATAGTTACTTTGCTACCTCTAGAATCAGGACCAGAGGTCCATACTGGCAGCATGGCTCACTTGATGCTGAGCCAATAAAGGGATGGGGGAGGGGCAGGCCAGGGCACCACAAAATCCAAAAGCTTTTAAGTAGCCTTTTTCTTAATTTGGCATATACCCTGTTATCTGCAGTCCTTAACTATTCTGAATTTTTGAGAAAGATGTCTCTGTCAGTTCTTGCTAGTTGTTCAAAGATTCTGTAGGGACATGAAGCTCTAAAGCTTCTCAATTTATCATATTGATCTTCAAAGATAGATTATATATATATATATATCAATTTTATTGATACATGTTAATAAAGCATAATCTATCCAAAGTATACAAGCAATGGCATGTGGTACAATCACATAGTTGTGCACTCATTACCCCAATTACCACTAGATTATTTTCACCATTATAATAATAATAATAAAAACAGACAAACAAAAACTCATCGCCTCTCAATCTCTCTATACTTCCCCTGCTGTATATAGCTGCTATTCTGTTTCTGTCTTCTGGTTTATTTGTATTTCTTTTGTAAAAACAATCTTATATATGCAATATTACCTATATTCATATTTCACATGATGTTTCACTATGTTATACAGTCCCATGTTACATTTTTTAGCTTTCCTTCTAGTAATATCCATGTCCTTAGACTTTTCCTTTCAATCACTGTCATACCCATATAATATCACTGCTAGTTACAAACATTATGTTGTGCTGTCACCATTTCTATTCTTTTCCAAAGATTTACCAACAACCTTTTTACCAATCTGCACAGATTAACCCTCAACTTTCTCTTCTCTACCCTCATTCTATTTTCTGGTGATCCATATTCTAATTAACTCCATAAGTTTATACAATATATTTAGTACATAATAGCACAATCATGCAGTATTTGTCCTTTTGTGTCTGGTTTGTTTCAATCAACATAATGTCCTCCAGGTTCATCCATGTTGTCATGACTTCATTACTTCTTATAGCTGCATAATATTCCATAGTGTGTATACACCACAATTTCTTTATCTGTACATCAGTTGATGGACATCTGGGTTGTTTCCATCTTTTGGCAATTGTGAATAATGCTGCTATGAACATTAGTGTGCAGATGTCTGTTCGTGTCACTACTCTCAGTTCTTCTGTGTATATACCTAGAAGTGGTATTGTCAGATCACATGACAAGTCTATATTCAATTTCCTTAGGAACTGCCAAACAGTCCTCCACAGTGGCTGTACACATTCTACAGTCTACCAACAGTGAATGAGCATTCTTATCTCTCCACATTAATCTCTCCAACATTTACAGTTTTCTGATGTTTTAATAGTAGCCATTTTAATAGGTGTGAAATGATATCTTGTAGTTTTGATTTGCGTTTCCCTAATTGCTAGTAATGCTGGACATTTTTTCATGTGTTTTTTCACCATTTGTATTTCTTCTTTGGAAATTGTCTGTTCAAGTCTTTTGCCCATTTTATAAGGGGGTCATTTGTCTTTTTATTGTTGAGTTGTAGTATCACTTTATATATCATGGATATTAAACCTTTATTGGATATGTGATTGCCAAATATTTTCTCCCATTGATTGGGTTGCCTTTTTACCCTTTTGACAAAGTCCTTGGAGGTTCAAAAGTGTTTAATTTTAAGGAGGTCCCATTTATCTATTTTTTATTTTGTTGCTCATGCTGTAGATGTAAAGTTTAAGAAACTACTGTCTACCACAAGGTCTTGAAGATGCTTTCTAACATGTTCTTCTAGGAGTTTTGTTTGTAGCTTTTATATTAAGTCCTTGATCCATTTGAGTTAATTTTTGTATAAGGTGTGAGATAGGGGTTTTCTTTCTTCCTTTTGAATATGACTATCCAGTTCTCTCAGCACCATTTGTTGAATGGATTGTTCTGGCCCAGCTAGGAGGGCTTGACAGCCTTGTCAAAAATCACTTGACTGTAGATGTGAGAGTCTATTTTTGAATTTTTGATTCAGTTCCATTGGTCAACCTATCTTTATGCCAGTATCATGTTGTGCTTTTTTTTTTAACCACTCTAAGTAATATGCTTTAAAGTAAGAAAATGAGAATCCTCCAACTTTGTTCTTCTTTTTAAAGACATTTTGACTGTTTTGGGTCCCTTACCCTTCCAAATAAGGAGTAAATTGGGGTGGGGGACAAATAACTGTTTGAAGAAATAATGACTGTTTCTGCTCTACTAAGATGGCAGCATAAGAACTCCAGGGTTATGTTTCTTCACAGGATCTTTACACAACTAGCAAAAACTGGCAGCGCCATCTTCCTCAGAGCTCCAGAAAACAGCTAAAGGGTTGCAGTAATTCAGCAAGTGCCAAACCAAGAAAATGAAACTTTAAAATAGGAAAAACTTGTGGCAACCTTGCTAGGATCTCCCCCACCCACTCATTAACATGGTGTGGACCTGGCTTGGGCTTCCATTGTGTATGTCTGGCCTTCTCCGGATGGAACTGTGTAACACCTAGGCACATACTGGGGTGCCTATATGTCTACATAGATCTATCTAGGGTCAGCCTGAAGGACTTTGAACCAGGACAGTTGTCTCTGTCTCACAATCCCAGAACTTGCCTTGCACACAGAATTAACTAGCTGATACCTAAATCAGTGTAAAATACAACCAAATCAGAGTGGCCCAGGGCAATTACTGGCTTCAAGACACAATAGAGCACCCGGGAGGGGGGTAGTCTATTTCATAAGGAGAGGAGGGAGCTTTTGGATTCCTACATGAGGGAATTTGTAAAGACATGAGCACATACCCAGGACAAGATGCATGCTTAAAAAATCAGAGAGGATCCTGCACTATTGCCACAGGCTGATCTTCTTGGTAAGAGAGCAAAACTCAGAGACAGCACAAGCCAACAAAGAGCTAATTTGTGAAGACTGTAAGAGGTGTTTTTTGCATTGGTATTTTGCTTTCTTAGCTCCTGGCATGCAAGGAAATCTCTGTAATATCACTAGCAGGATACAAACTTAAGAAACTGTCAGCTCAGGGACTAAAATCCAGGGTTAAAACATTAAAAATATTAAAATGTAGACTGTATAACAAAAGGTTACAAGACAAACAAAGAAAGAGATTATTGCCCATCCAAAGGAACAAGATCAAATTTCAGAAACCATCAACAAAGAAGGTAAGATTTTGAACACACCAAAGACTTTTAAAAATGATCTTCAATGTGTTCAAAGAGCTAAAGGAAAATGGGAAAATAACTAAAGGATATCATGAAAACAATATGAGAATCTCAATAAAGAGACAGAAATTATAAAAAGGAACCAAATAGAAATATAGGAGTAGTATATCAAAATAACTGAAATAAAAAATTCTCTAGAGGATTTCAACAGACATTGAAGTTGGCAAAAGGAAGAATCAATGAATTTGAAGATAAAACAATTGCAATTATTTTGGCTGAAGAGCAAATGGACAAAAAGAATGAAGAAAAGTGAACAGAGCCTAAGAGACCTCAAGGAAACCATCAAGCATACCAATATATACATTATGAGAGTGTTAGAAGAAGGGAGAAAGGAGCAGAAGGAGTTTCAAAGAAATAATGGATGAAAACATCCCAAATTTAATGGAAGAAATTCAAGGACACAGTGACCCCAAACAGGATAAACCCAAAGAAAAATAATCAGAAACATTTTAATGAAACTATTAAATACCAAAGGCCAAGAGAGAATTCTGAAAACTGCAAGAGAAAAGCAATGTGTGATAAACTGGGGAGCCACAAGAAGATTAATTTCAAATTTCTTATCAGAAGTCATGGAGTTAAAAGGCAGTGGGACACATATTTAATGTGCTAAATTTTTTTAAAAAATACAAGTCAAGAATTGAATATTGAACAAGACTGTCTTTCAAAACTGTGGGAGAAATTAAGATATTCCCAGATAATCAGAAGCTGAGAGAGTACATCATAAGTAGAACTGATCTACAAGCAATACCAAAGGAAGCTCTTAAGATAGAAAAGAAAGAGCATTAGATAGTAGACTAAAACAGCTTGAAGAAATAAAGATCTCTGGTAAAGCTAAACACATGGGTTACCTCTGTACTATTGCATTGTATTTTTGGTACGTAACTCCACTTTTACATGTTCTAAAATACAAATGCAAAAAAGTAATGGTAAATCTATGGTTTTTAATATGCATTGTGTAAAGATTAATCTGTAACAAATATAAGAAAAAGGTGGGGGATGATATTGAAGTTAATTTGGTATCAAATCAAATGAGAATGTTATATATTTGGAGTGTTATATTTAAGCCCCATGGTAACCAGAAAAAAAATCTGAAAAATATACACAGAAGTAAAAGAGAAGAGAATCAAAATGATTCAATGCAAAAGATCAAATAAATGAAAGTAGAGATTAATGGAAGAATTGAGGGACAAAAATTGTATAAGACTTACAAAATCCAAATAGTAAAATGGCAGAAATAAGTCCTGCATTATTAGTAGTTCCATTCAATGTAAATGTATTAAATTCTCCAATCAAAAGGTAGACATTGTCAGAATGGATTAAAAAGCATGATTCAATTATTTGGTGTTTACAAAAGACTCACCTTGAATTCAAGGACACATGTAGGCTGAAAGGGAAAAGATGCAAATTATTCCATGAAAACAGTAGTTTCTACTCTACTAATATCAGACAAAATGGACTGCTGAAAAAGGGGCAAAGAAGAACACAATCTACTGATAAAGAGGTCAATTCAAAAAGAAGATGTAACAATTATAAACATATATGCACCTAATGACAGAGCCCCAAAATATATGAAGCAAATATTCACAGATTAGAAGGGAGAAATACACAGTTCTACATTAATAGTAGCAACAGTCAATACATTACTTTTAATAAAGGAAATCTGGAAAGATCAATAAGGAAATAAAAGATTTCATTGTTAAACTAGCCTAACAGACATAAATAGAACACTTTACACAAAAACAGCAGAACACACATTGCACTCTAGTGCACATGATTTATTCTCTAGAATATATCATATGTTAGGTCACAAAATGATTTTCAATAAATTTTTAAATATTGAAATCATACTATGTATCCTCCCTGGTCACAGTAGAAAGCATCTAGAAATCAATAAAAGATGGAGAACTAGAAAGTTTAGAAATTGAGGAAATTAAATAATAAATTCTTTTACTATTTGAGAAGTTGCAGGTTTAAGGAATACAGCAGTTTGAAATTATTTTATGAATCCCAAAAAGAGAAAGCTTATGCCTGTGGGCTAGTCCACTCCTGTATGTGTGAGACCTTTTTTCAATTGGACACCTCAGTGAGGTGTGACTCAGGTTGAGTCTCCACCCTTTTGCTGGGTCTGATTAAAAAATGGAGACACACTGGAAAAGAGAGCTCTGCCATTTTTGATCCTACAATGTGACAGAAAGGAGAAGCTCAAGGAGTTGAGGGCCCAGGAGGAGATGAGCCATATATGCCTGATAGCTTGCAGGTGACATCAGGAAGAAAGCAAAGCAGCTGAGCCTGAGACAACCTGGTAAGAGACAAGCCCTATGCCTAGTTGCCCACACCTGAGCTCTGGGAGATGGTACAGCCTGGAGGGGAAGGCAAAGAACAGGCAGAGATATGATATATTTAAGATACTAACATAGAAAAACTACCAGCCAATAATCTTATATCCAGCAAGATTGTCTTTTTTTAAAAATGAGAGTGAGTTTAACATATTCACAGATAAGCAGAAACCTGAAGAGTTTGTAACCAAGAGACCAGCTTTGCAGGAAATATTAAAAGGAGTGCTACAGCCTGAAAAGAAAAGACAGGAGAGAGAGGCTTGGAAGAAAGTCTAGAAATGAAGAGTATTTCAGTAAAAGTAACTAAAAGTGTTAAAAGAGTGTGAAAATAAGACATGACAGATAAAACCCAAAGGTCAAAATGGATGGAAAACTACCTTTACAGCAATAACATTGAATTTTAATGGATTAAACTCCTCAATCAAAAGACACAGACTGGCAGAATAGGTAAGAAAATTTAAGCCATCTATATGTTGTCTACAAGAGATTCATCTTAGACCCAAGGATAAAAATAGATTGAAAGTAAAAGGCTGAAAAAAGATATTCCACACAAGCAGCAGCAACAACAAAATAAGCTGGAGTAGCTGTACTTATATTGGATGCAATAGACTTTAATAGCAAAGCAGTTACTAGAGACAAGGAAGGACATTATATATTAATCAAAGGGGAAATTCACCAGGAAGAAATAATCATAAATGTATATGTAACTAACCAGGAGGCCTTAAATTACATGAGGCAAACACTGGCAAAACCGAAGGGAAAAAAAGATGTCTATACAATAATAGTTGGAGACTTCAATACACCACTTTCATCATTGGATAGAACATCTGGGCAGAGGACCAAAAAAGAAACAGCTTAAATAATATGATAAATAAACTAAACCCAATAGACTTAGACAGAACATCACACCCCAAAAGAGCAGGATATAATTCTTCTCAAATTCTAAAGGCTCTTTCTCCAGGATAGACCATATGTTGGGTCATAAAGCAGATCTCAATAAATTGAAATTATACAACAAGATTGAAATTATACAAAACATTTTCTCTGATCATAATAGAATAAAGTAGGAAATCAACAAGAGGCAGAAAAAGGGAAAATTCACAAATATATGGAGATTAAACAACACACTCTTAAATAATCAGTGGAGCAAAAGAAATCAATAAATACCTCGACACAAATGAAAATGGGAACACAACATATCAGAACCTATGTGATGCAGCAAAGGAAGTGTTGAGAGAGAAATTTACAGCCCTCAATGCTTACATTAAAAAAGAAGAAAGAGCTGAAATAAATGGCCTAATAAATGGCTGGAGAAACTAGGAAAAGAACATCAAACTAATCCCAAAGCAAGCAAAAGGAATGAAATAACAAAGATCAGAGCAGAAATAAATGAAATTGAGAACAATAAAAAAATAGAAAGAATTAACAAAACCAAAATTTGGTTCTCTGAGAAGATTAACAAAATTGACAAAGCCTTAGCTAGCCTGACAAAAAAGAGAGAAGATGCAAATAAAATGAGAAATGAAACAGGGACATTACTACTGACTCCACAGAAATAAAAGAGATCATAAGAGGATACAATGAACAACTGTACACCAACAAAGTAGACAATACAGATGAAATGGAAAACTTCCTAGGAACATATGAACAACCTGTGACCCTAGAAGAAATAGAAAACCTTAACAAACCAATTCCCAGTATAAGATTGAAACAGTCATCAAACAACTCCCCAAAATGAAAAGCCCAGGACTATATGGCTTACAGGTTAATTATACCAAGAATTCAAAGAAGATTTAATATGAATCTTACTCAAACTCTTCCAAAAAATTGAACAAAAAGGAACCCTACTAAACTCATTCTATGAAGCCAATTTCACCCTAATACCAAAGCCAGATAAAGTTATTACCAAAAAAAGAAATGAATATGGATGCAAAATCCTCAATAAATACTTGCTAATTGAATCCAACAATACATTAAAAGAATTATTCATCATGATCAAGTGGGTTTTATCACAGGAATACAAGGGTGGTTCAACATAAGAAAATCAATCAGTATAATACACCACATTAATAAATCGAAGAAGAAAAATCACATGATCCTATCAATCGAGGCAGAAAAGGAATTTGACAAAATACAGCATCCTTTCATGATAAAAATACTCCAACAGCTAGGAATAAAAAGAAACTTTACCAACATGATAAAGGGCATATATGAAAAACCCTCAGCTAACACTGTACTCAATGGTGAAAGACTGAAAACTTTCCCATTGAGATTGGGAACAAGACAAGGATGCCCACTGTCACCACTGTTGTTCAATATAGTGCTAGAGGTTCTAGCTATAGAAATCAAGCAAGATAAAGAAATAAAAGGCAGAGAGTATTGTGGGAATATGGCTGATGGGGTAGACAGATAAAGCTTAGCTCTTACTAAAACAACTGAGAGGGAGTCTAGGGCTGCCTTGGGGAACTGCTTAGGGGTTCAGCGGACCAGGACACTGCCTCACAACTAAAAGAAGAGTCAGGGACAGAGAGGAGGAAGCCAAAACACCAAACTGTGAGTTATGGATCTTCCCAGCAGCCAGGAAGGGCTCTCCTCCCCCATCCCTGAGATATAAGGTGAGACTAAAACTCCTGGCAAATAATATCTGACTAAGAGGAGACTTCTTCCTCCCTGCCAGCACCTCTAGATATAAATAGAGTGGGGTGTGTGTGTGTGTATTTGTGTGTGTGCGTGCGCACACTCTGGGTCATCTAGGAGGGTGCTAGAAAGAAAAGGAAGCCTGTGAAAAATCTTGAGTTTCTCCCACCTGTGGCTGGAAGTTGTGCTTATAGCCCATCCTCAGGACAAACAGCCTAAGTGGAGCCGCCAGCTTCCTTCTCCAAAAGGAGTGAGGTGGCAACCTCCCTGGGAGGAGAAGGGGTCAAAGAGGGTGAAGAGTGGTGTCTTTGTGGTTATTTTAGTCAGCTGAGCCCCCCTTGGATGTCTGAAGGGATCCTGATGCAACAGGGATGGGGAAAGGGATCTCCTCAGGCAGGCTGTCACACCTAGCATCCTAGGTAAAGAGAGAATTTACATCAGAAAGGCGGCAGAGATAACAAAGAGGGATTAGGGGCTGATAGGTTTCTGAAAAGTCTTGTTAACATAAGAAGGCACATTAGCTCAGTGGAAGAGCTCCTGCCTAGAATATACAAGGTTCCTGGTTTGATCTGTAGTTCCTCTCTGAGAAGCCATACAAGATTACCAAGCATCCAGTGGAACTTTATGACAGGGAACATACTGACATCCTCTTTGTATTAGCTTTTATTAGATCTTTAATGTGGGGGGAAAAAAGTTTCCTTTTTTACTTTCCTTATTTTGCTCACTAAAACCTGGCTTAAAAGCTGCAGAAGACAGGTGGCAGGGTGATTGATTGTTGAATAGCAACACCCTGAGAAGATCATTAGGGGACCAAGAGAAAAGTCTGTTTTTCCATGTTTATCTTGGCTTTTTTATCCTTTTCCTGCCTTCTTCCTTTTTTTTTTTTAACCAAAAGAAAACAAACAAACAAGTAGCTGCTGTCTTGATTTCTTGTTGTATTCCCCCTTCCTTTGTTTCTCTGTTTGTCTGTTAGTTTTTTCTCTTTCTTTTGTTTCCCAATTTTCTCTACCTACACTGTATCTTTTCCCTCCTCATCCTTATATTTTCTGTTTTCTGTTGTTGTTCTTTCATTCCACCTTTTTGGGCTTGGTCTTCAATTTTTCTTGTACTCATTTCTCTCTCTCTCTCTCTCCTACTTTCTCTGTGTTTTATTCTCTCCTTTTTAATTTTTTTCTTTCTTTCCTTCTCTCTTCTACTTTTTCTTTTCCACTCTTCTCATTGTTCTGGACTTTTAATTCATTTTATAGTTTTCTCCATTCTGTTTCATGTTTCATTGTTTCTATTCCACTTTTCTAATATTTTTTATTCTGTACTTCTTATTCAGGTCAATTATTCAATTGCCTACATCTTGTACGGCCCTGCTTCTACCTTTTACTATTATCACTACTATTTCTCATTCTCTCTTCCTATCTCTTCCTATTTCTCTGATACTAACATTTTTTCCCAAGGGAACATAGACAATGGCAAGGAAATAGAATAAGAGGAACAAAGTGTCAAAGTGAAACCTTACCACACTCAAAATCAACAAAATAAAACCATGGAGCCGAGAGAGGAGCTAATCAACTGAATAAACACACCAAGATAAACAGATGACTAGATACCAACAACAACAAAAAATACAAGCCACACTAAGAAACAGGAAGACATGGCCCAGACCAATGAACCAACAAAAAACCAAGAGGAGATGCAGAAAATGGAACAACTAATCAGAGCTGTCCAAACAAATATCATGAATCAACTTAATGAAGTGAAGAAAGAAATTAGGAATATTAAGAAGACATTGGGAGAACATAGTGAAGAAATTGTAAACATACATAAAAAGATAATGGATATGATGGTGATGAATGGCACAATCCAAGAAATGAAAAATACAATGTGCACAAAACATCAGATTTGAACAGGCAGAGGAAAGAATCAGTGATGTGGAAGATAGTACATCTGAAATCAAACAGATAGATAAAAAGATAGAAAAAATCCACCAGGGACTCAGGGACTTGAATGACAACATGAAACACACAAATATACACATTATAGGCATCCCAGAGGGGGAAGAGAAGGGAAAGGGGACAGCAGGAGTGTTGGAGGAAATAATGGCTGAAAACTTCCCAACTCTATTGAAGTAGATGGATGTACATATTCAAGAAGCGCAGAGCACCCCAAACAGTATAAATCCCAACAGGCCTACTCCAAGACATATACTTGTCAAATTGTCTAGTGCTCAAGACAAAGAGAGAATACTGAAAGCATCAAGAGAAAAGAGAACATATGATGGAAATTCAATAAGATTAAGTGCTGATTTCTCATCCAAAAAAATGGAGGCAAGAAGGCAGTGGTTTGACATAGGTAAGGTGCTAAAGGAAAACTCTTCCAACCAAGAATTCTCTATCCAGAAAAACTGGCATTCAAAAATGAGGGAGAGTTCAAAATATTCACAGACAAACAGAATCTAAGAGAGTATGTTAATAAGAAACCTGCACTTCAAGAAATACTAAAGGGAGTTCTGCAGGTTGACAGGAAAAAACAGGAGAGAGAGAGTTGGAGGAGAATGTAAGGACAACTGGACAACTAAAAAAAAAAAAAAAAAAAAAGGAACAAAAACAATATATGAGATATATATAAACCCAAAGAAAATATGGCTAATCTAAGTAATTCAATGACAATAATAACATTGAATGTTAATGGACTAAACTCACCAGTCAAGAGACACAGACTGGCAGAATGGATTAAAAAAATATGACCCATCTATATGCTGTCTCCAAGAAACACACCTTAGACTCAAGGATTCAAGGAGGCTGAAAATGAATGGTAGGAAAACAATTTTACAAACAAACGATAAACAAAAAAGGGCACGAGTAGCTATACTAATATCGGATAAAATAGATAGACTTTAAATGCAAAATTATTGTAAGAGACAGAGATGGACACTATATATTAATAAAAGGGTAATCTTTCAAGAAGAAAGAACAATCATAAACATTTATACACCTAACCAGGGTGCCTCAAAATACATGAGGCAAACACTGGAAAAAATAAGTGGAGAAATAGATGCCTCTACAGTTAGAGTGGGGGGCTTTAATACACCCTTATCACCATTAGACAGAACATCTTGACAGAGAATCAATAAAGAAACAAAGACGTTGAGTAATACATTAGAGGATCTGGACCTAATAGGCATATACAAAACACTACTCCCAAATACAGCAGGATATACATTCTTCTCAAGTGCACATGGATCATTCTCCAAGATAGACCACATGCTAGGCCACAGAACAACTCTCAATGAATTCAGAAAGATTGAAATTATTATACAAAGTAATTTCTCTAACCACAATAGAATGAAGTTGGAAATCAGTAAGGGCCAGAGAACCAGATTAGACACAAAGATATGGAAGCTAAATAACACACCCTTAGAAAAACAGTGGGTCAAGGAGGAAATCACAAAAGAAATCAGTAACTACCTTGAAATGAATGAAAATGACAACACAACATATCAAAACCTATGGGTTGCAGGAAAAGCAGTACTGAGAGGGTAATTCTTAGCCAAAAATGCATAAATCAAAAGAAGAAAGAGCTAAAATCAAAGACCTAACCGCACACCTGGAGGAATTAGAAAAAGAACAACAAACTTACTACCCCAAAGGAAGTAGGAAGAAGGAAATAACAAAGATTAGAGCGAAACTAAATGAAATTGAAAATAAGAAAGCAATAGAAAAAAATAAAATCAAAAGCTAGTTCTTCAAGAAGATCAATAAAATTGATAAACCACTAGCTAGGGTAACAAAGAGAAAAAGAGAGAAGGTGCAAATACACAAAATAAGAAATGAGGAAGGGAATATCACAACTGACCCCACAGAAATGAAGAGTATCATAAGAGGATACTTTGAAAAATTATACACCAACAACATGGACAATTTAGAGGAAATGGACAAACTCCTAGAAACACACAAGCAGCCTACATTGACAAAAGAAGAAAGTGATGAGCTCAACAGACCAATCACAAGTAGTGAGATAGAATCAGTCATCAAAAATCTCCCAACTAACTAGAGCCAAGGACCAGATGGCTTCACAGGTGAATTCTACCAAACATTCCAGAAAGAACTAATACCAATCCTGCTTAAACTCTTCCAAAAAATAGAAGTGGAGGTAATATTGCCTAACTCATTCTATGATGCCAACACCACCCTATTACCAAAGCCAAACAATGACACCACAAGAAAGGAAAACTATAGACCAATCTCCCAATGAACCTAGATGCTAAAATCCTCAACAAAATACTTGCTAATTGTATTCAACAACACATTAAATGAATTATACACCATGACCAAGTGGGCTTCATCCCTGGTATGTAAGGATGGTTCAATATAAGAAAATCAATCAATGTTATATACCACATAAACAGATTGAAAGAAAAAAAATCAGATAATCATCTCTATAGATGCAGAAAAAGCATGCAACATACAGCACTGTTTCCTGATAAAAACACTACAAAACTTTACATGTTGAGGATGTTCATAAAGTTTCATATATAAAGGATATATATGAAAAACCCACAGCAAACATCATATACAATGCTGAAATCCTAAAAGCTTTCCCTTAAGATCAGGAACTAGACAAGGATGCCCACTATAACCACTCCTATTTAACATTGTAATAGAAGTACTTGCTCAAGCACTTAGGCAAGAAAAAGATATAAAAGGCATCCAAATTGGAAAGGAAGAAGTAAAAACTTCACTATTCACAGATGACATGATCCTATACATAGAAAGCCCTGAGAAATCTACAACAAAGTTTCTAAAGCTTATAAATGAGTTCAGTAAAGTCGCAGATTATAAGATCAATGAGCAAAAATCAGTCGCATTTCCACACACCAATAATGAACAATCTGAGGAGGAAATCAGGGAAAAAAATACCATTTACAATAGCAACTAAAAGAATCAAATACCTAGGGATAAATTTAACTAAAGATGTAAATGACTTATATGCAGAAAATTACATAACACTGTTAAAGGAAATAAAAGATAACTTAAATAAATGGAAGAATATTCCCTGTTCATGGATAGAAAGATTAAACATCATTAAGATGTCTATCCTACCCAAGTGATATAAAGATTTAACGCAATCCCAATAAAAATCAACACAGTATTTTTTACTGAATTGGAAAAACTAATTATGAAATTTATTTGGAAGGGAAAGTGACCCTGAATAGCCAAAGACATATTGAAAAAGAAAAACGAAATTGGAGGAATCACACTACCTGACTTTAAAACATACTATAGAGCTACAGTGGTCAAAACTGCATGGTATTGGCACAAGGATAGACATTACTGACCATTGGAACTAAATTGAGAGTTCTGATATAGATCCTCACATATACAGTCATCCTCACATATACAAATATCAAAATATACAGTTTGATATTTGACAAGGCCACCAAACCCACTCAACTGGGAGAAAATGGCCTCTTCAACAAATGGTGCTTGGAGAATTGGATATCCATATCCAAAAAATGAGAGAGGAACACCATCTCACACTGTACTAGTCAGCCAAAGTGGTGCTGATGCAAAATACCAGAAATCGGTTGGCTTTTATAAAGGATTTTTATTTGGGGTAGAAGCTTACAGTTACCAGGCCATAAAGCATAAGCTACTTCCCTCACCAAAGTCTATTGCCACGTGTTGGGGCAAGATGGCTGTCGATGTCAGCCAAGAGTTCAGGCTTCTTGGGTTCCTCTCTTCCTGGGGCTCTGTTTCTCTCTGGGCTCAGCTGCTGTGCTCTCTCCACAAGGCCAGCTGTAGACTGTCAGGCAAATGGCTCTGTCTCTCCCCTTGGGGCTTCTGCAGTGTCTAAGAAGCCATCTCTATTCCTCTGTGTTCTTCTCCTGTGTGTTCACTTCCCAGGCTCCAGCTCAAAACTCTGCATCAAGATTCCAACTCACTCTTCTGCTCTGCCGTGTAGTTTTATATGTGAGTCCCCATCCGCCAAGATATCAACGTCCTACTGACGTGGCTCAATCAAAGCCCTAATCATAATTTAATCACACCCAGAGGAACAGACCAGTTTACAAATATAATCCAATATCTATTTTTGGAATTCATAAATAATGCCAAACTGCAACAAAAGTTAACTCAAGATTGATCAAAGATCTAAATATAAGAGCCAAGACCATAAAGACCTTGGAAGATAATGTAGGGAAACATCTACAAGACATTGTAATTGGAAATGATTTCATGAACTTCACACCCAAAGGATGTGCAGCAAAAGAAAAAATAGACAAATGGGACCTCCTCAAAATTAAAAACTTTTGCACCTCAAAGGAGTTTGTCAAGAAAGTGAAAAGGCAGCCTACACAATGGGAGAAAATATTTGGTAACCATATATCTGATAGGAGTCTATTATCTATCATATATAAAGGAATCCTACACCTCAAAAATAAAAAGAAAACCCATTTAAAAATTGGACAAATGATTTGAATAGATACTTCTTCAAAGAAGAAATACAAATGGCTAAAAAGCACAAGAAAAGGGGACAGATGTGGCTCAAATGGTTGGGCGTCTGTCTCCCATGTGGAGGGACCCGGGTTCCATCCCTGGGACCTCCTGGTAAAAAAAAAAAAAAAAAAAGCACAAGAAAAGATCTCAACCTTACTAGCTATTAGGAAATGCAAATAGAAACTTCAATGAGATACCATCTTATACCCATTAGACTGGCAGCCACTAAAAAAACAGATGACTACAAGTGTTGGAGGAATGGGAATCCTCATCCACTGCTGGTGGGAATGTAGAATGGTCCGGCCATTGTGGAGGGCAGTTTGTCAGTTCCTCAAAAAACTAAATATAGATCTGCTATATGATCCAGCAATTCCACTGCTGGGTATATACCCAGAAGAATTGAAAGCAAGGACACAAACAAATATATGCACACCAACGTTCATAGTGGCATTATTCACTATTGCCAAAAGTTGGAATCAACTCAAATGCCCATCAACTGATGAATGGATAAACAAAATGTGGTTATATACATACAGTGGAATATCATTCAGCTGAAAGAAGGAATACAATACTAACACATGGGACAACATGGATTAACTTTGAGGCCCTTATGTTGAGTGAAGCAAGCCAGGCATTGAAGGTCAAATATTACATGACCTCACTGATATAAATTAAGCAAACTGAACAGACTCACAGAGCTAGAGTCTGGAAAAGAGGTTTACAGGAAATAGAAAGGAAGAAGAAGGTTGTGAGCCAATGCCCATATGGGCGAAATCTATGACAAGGTGGAAGCATGTAGTTGTACAGTGAAGGGACAGGCCAGGGGTATAGTGATAATATTGGGTTGAGTGGTGCATGTTTGACAGGGAGGCAGGGTGGGGAGGGTAGGTTGGATGGCCCATGGAACTGGGGGGAGGGTTGAGGGAGGGAGCAGGTGAACACTGGAGATCGGCGGGTACGTGGTTGAAATGACAATGTTGGGAATGCTTATTTGGCAATATGACAAGGAACAGTTACTGGTTTAGGGTGTTGGATTGGGAGGAGACATTTGGGCCAAGGCACACCTGAGGCAGGCTTCTAGGGAGCATGTGAGTGATCATTTTGGCATAGTGTGTTGCATCAGTGGGTAGAGACCCACATAATGCGTGGGAAGGTGTTGGAATCCCATCCTAGGGAGGCCCTCTATGTTCTCAAACAGAGGGACGGGAGTCACTTGAGAGCATCAATGGTGCCTAATAGGGGAGGACAGACCAGTGTGTAAAGCCCTCAGTGAAGATGCAAGTAACTATGAATCTTGTCCCTCAAGGAGTGAAGGCTGGTGATCACCATGGGCCCGAAGGGGATGGGAAGTGAGGAATAAAATATGGAATAGGGGGCAATTTGGGGGTGAAGGAAGTGTTCTGCATGATCTTGCAAAGATGGATACAGGCCACGTTAAATTTTATCAGATCTTATAAAAGTATATGGTCCAAAATGTAAACCATAATGTGAACCATTGATGATGGTTAGTAGCTATGTTTCAATATTTGTGCATCAATTATAACAAATGTATATCCACATATAAAAAGTTATTGATGGGGGAAAGGGGAAAAAGGGAAAGATATTGGGTATAAATGGGAATTTCCAGTATTCTGTACATGACTCTACTGTGACCTAAAACTTCTTTGAAGAAAAAATGAAAAAAAAAAAAAAAAAAAAAGTAAGACACAGGGGGAATAAATGGAAGAAATGTTACTGTATATACAGGACAACAGTCTTACAGTGATGAAAGGCAAAATGTAAAAAAAAAATTTTTTTTCTTCAAATATTTTTTCATTATTTTTTAATATTCCAATGTTTAAAAATATTCTATTTTTTACTTTTTATTAATTTTTTCTGTATTTTACTTCTTATATATAAAACTATCTTTACTATTTCATTCTCATTAATTGTATGTGGCTCTTTTATTGGCTTCATTTTTGAAGAAGTTTCAGATCACAGAAGGGTTACAACTGTGACGGAGGAGGATCATTGGTGTGGGGTGTTAAGTGAGGGAGGATACATGGGAGGAAGTTCACCTGGGTGTACGTATAAGGCATATAAATGTGTTTAAGTGTTCATGGGGCATTGTCACTGTGGGTGGAGATTCACACAATAACCAAAAAGTATCAAATTCCCATCCTGGGGAGCTCTTCCACATTCTCTAATGGAACAACAAGAATGCCCCAAGTACAAGGACAATGACTTGTGAAGGAGGATGCTCCATTGAAGGACCCTTGATATTGATGACTGCTCATGAGCCTTTGCTCTTGAAATTGAAACTTAACCTAGTGACGCAGGGTGCCTAAGAGTTACTTATGGGGGGCCTCCTTGTTACTCAAATGTGGCCTCTCTCTAAGCCGAACTCAGCATATAAAAGCAATAACTTCCCCCAAGCGTGGGACATGACTCCCGGGGATGAGCCTCCCCACCCCAAGGGATTGCTACCAAGTACCAACAAGCAATGCATCTGGAAAAAAAACAAAAACAAAACAAAAAACCCACCTTGACCAAAAGGGGGAAAAGCTAAAGACAAATGAGTGTGTATGACTAAAAGAATTCAAAGTGAGTCGGGAGGCCAGCCCAGAGGTAGTGCTTATGCACATCTCAACAGGATCTCATTGACAGCCGAAGTATATACGACACCAAATAACAAAGCTCTGCAGGGATATGGAGACATCCAGACACTATCTTCAGGGCAGACAGCTCAGGAATTTGGCCCCTTGCCAGTGGGCCCTAATCTGGTATTTATGCTACCCAGTGTGACTGAGTTAGACTCAGCAGTAGTTTCCCTATGCATGACTCTTCTGTCCTTCTATTCAAACCTATAATTAGTACTAGAGTTGGTAGGTATACATCTAAGAGACTTAAATATTTGGGCTGTCCATGTGCCAGCTAAGCCCTGAATCTCAATGAAGTTGCAACATCTACTCTCCAGTTCAATGGACTCACCCAGGAAAACTAATAGGGAGGAGATGGACAAACAACATAGCAAGGAACTGAGAGCACCTACAACTGCAAACAAGAGAGTCCCATCTATCGGAGATATGGGATCGAAGCCCCTCCTCAATTAATGGTGGAGTAGGCATCACCATCCCAGAGTACTCAGGATTGGGAGATGAACTATGGGCTAAAATAAACTTACTAGTATTCTACTATAGACTACTTGTGATTCTAGCAATGGAAGAAATACCATTGTTGTGAGGCAATGACCCATGGAGGTTCTGGGGTTAGGGAGAGGGAAAAACAGGTGTAATAGAGGTGCATTTTCCTGAATGATATTAAAATGACAGATACAGGCCATTATATAACTGGCCATAACCTAGAGTCGAATGGGAGAGAGTGTAAACTACAATGTAAACTATAATCCATGCTTAGTGGCAATGCTCCAAAATCTGTTAATTGCAATGAATGTACCACACTGATGAAAGATGTTAATAAAGTGGGAAAATGTGGGAGGTGTGGGGAGCAGGGCATATGGGAATCCCCTATATATTCTCTGTATATGTAATCGAAGTATCTTTTAAAAAATAAAAAAGTGGGAAAAAAGAAAATATAAGAAAATTTTTAAAAAATTAAAAATATATATATATATATAAATTTGGGATAATAAAAGATAATGAAAAAATATTTTTAAAAAAGAAAGAAATAAAAGGCATCCAAATTGGAAAGGAAGAAGTGAAATTTTCACTATTCACAGATGATATGATCCTATACTTAAAAGTCTGAAAAATCTACAACACAGCTACCACAGCTAATAAACGAGTTCAAAAGAGTGACAGGATACAAGATTAATATGCAATCAGTAGTGTTTCTATACACTAATAATGAACAATCTGAGGAGGAAGTCAGGAAAAAAATTCCATTACAATAACAACTAAAAGAATCAAATATGTAGGAATAAACTTAACCAAGGATGTAAAGCATTTATATTCAGAAAACTACAATGCATTACTAAAAGATTTCACAAAAGATCTAAATAAATGGAAAAACATTATATATGTTCAAGGATTTGAAGATTAAATATCATTAAGATGTCAGTTCTACCCAAATTGGTATCCAGATTCAATGCAATCCCAATAAAAATTAGAACAGCCTTTTTAAAAAAGAAATGGAAAAGCCAATTATCAAATTTATTTGGAAGAGTAAGGGCCCCCAAAAAGCCAAAATCACCTTAAAAAGGAAGAAGGAAGTTGGAGGACTCTCAATTCCAGGCTTTAATCATTTTATCTAGCTACAGAGGTTAAAACAAAACAAAACAAAAACAAAAACAAACAAACAAACAAAAAACAGCAGGGCCTGGCATAAAGATAGATATATGGAAACGAATTGATGCATCACCAACAGACCCTCACACATCTATGGTCAAGTGATTTTCGACTAAGCTCTCAACCCACCGAGCTGTGACAGAACAGTCTATTCAACAAATGGTACTGGGAGAACTGGATATCCATATCCAAAAAACGAAAGAGGACCCCTATCTCACACCTCATACAAAAATTAACTCAAAATGGATCAAAGACATAAATATAAAAGCTAGGACCATAAAACTAGAAAAAAATGTAGGGAAACATCTTCAAGACCTCGTGGTAGGTGGTGGATTCTTAAACCTTAACACCAAAGCATAAGCAATGAAAGAAAACATGGATAAATGGGACTTCCTCAAACTAAATGCTTTTGTGATTCAAAGGACTTTGTCAAGAAGGTGAAATGGCAGGTCCCTCAATGGGAGAAAATATTTGTAAACCACATATCCTATAAGGGCTTGATTTCCATGCTATATAAAGCAATCATATAACTCAACAATAAAAGAGCAAGCAACCCAATTTAAAAATGGGCAAAAGACTTAGACATTTCACCCAAAAGGAAATACAAATGGTGAAAAAGCACAGGAAAAATATTCAATATCACTAGCTATTAGGGAAATGCAAATCAAAACTGTAATGAGATATCATCTCACACCTCATAGAATGGCCATTATTTTAAAAAGAAACATAAAACAATAAGTGCTGGAGAGGATGTGGAGAAATAGGAACACTCATTCACTGTTGGTGGGAATGTAAAATGGTGTAGTCTCTGTGGAAGACAGTTTTGGCAGTTCCTCAGGAAGCTAAATATAGAAATGTTATATGATCCAGCAATCCCTCTACTAGGAATATATCCAGAAGAACTGAAAATAATGACATGAACAGCCATTTGCACACCGATGTTCATAGTGGTGGTATTCACAATTGCCAAGTTTCCATCATCCGATGACTGGATAAATAAAATGTGGTATATAAATACGATGGAATGATATGCTGCTATAAGAAATGAAATTGGGGCACATATAAAAACATGGATGAACTTTGAAGACATTGTTCTGATTGAAATAAGCCAGTCACAAAAGGAGAAATATTGTATGGTCTCACTAATATGAACTAAATACAAAGAATAAACACAGAATTAAAACCTAGAGTACAGGTTACTAGGAGATAGGATGAGAGCTCAGAAGGGGTACCGATGCCTAATATATAGTTTTTTGTTAGTTTGACTGTGAAAGTGTGGAAATAGAGTTGATAGTTAACACATTATAGTGAGTATAACTAACACAGCTGGTTTATAAATGGGATTGTGACTAAAAGGGGGTAGTTTAGGGATGTAAATGTCAATTAGAGTCCATTGAGCTGTAGAGTAGGAGTTGCAGCTCCACCGAGATTCCAGGCACAGCTGGCACATGGGCAGGCCAGAGGCTCCAGTCTCTGGAAGTACACCTACAAACTCCAACATCACATATAGGTTTGAAGAGAAGGGACTGATGGACCATGTGCAGGGAGGACTTATTTGAGTCCAACTCTGTCACTCTCAGGAGCACAGATTCCAAAGTAGAGCCCACTGATAAGGCATCTCTGGAGCTATCCCCCCTTATATAGGACCTGGGAGTCTCCAGAGCCCTCAGGAGCCCCTCTGTGTGGGATGATATCACTCTGGTGTTCTATGAGATCCTACTGAGGTGTGCATAAGCGTTACCTCTGAGATGACCTCCCGACTCTTTTTGAAGTCTCTTAGCCATATGAACTCATTTGTCTTTACCTTTTCCCCCTTTTATTCATGGTCTTTTCCCAGTTGTATTGCCAGTTGGCACTTGGTATTAATCCCTCATTGCCAGGGAGGCTCATCCCCAGGAGTCATGTCCCACACTGGGGGGAAGGTAATGCATTCATATGCTGAGTTTGGCTTGGAGAGAGGTCACATTTGAGCAACAAGGAGGCTTTCAGGTGGCAACCCTTAGGCACCCCATAACAGTAGGCTAAGTTTAAATTACAAGAGCAAAGACTCATAAGGCTAGTCATCAATAACAAGAACCCATCAGTGGACCCTCCTCCTTTGCCAGACACTGCCCCTGCACTCGGGGGACTTTTGCTGCTCCCTTGGAGAATATGGCAGAGCTTTCCAGGCTGGGAATTCAGTATTCCCTCATTTATTGAGTGATTGTCTATCCACTGTGACCATGCCCCACCCCTTGATTATTTGAACAATTTTATATATCTTTCATGTATATTCAGGTGATCTTCCTCCATGAAACCCCCATCCAAGACACCCCCCATGAATGATCCTCTCCGGCCCCCTCTCACAAGTCACCTGGTGAGGATACGATGATGGACAACGGCCATCCCAGGGAATGGAGAGAGCCTGCAGCTGCAGGCAAGGTAATCCCATCTACCATATCCATAGGATATAAGCCCCCTCTCACTTGGAGGTGGAGTGGACATCACCATCCCAAACTCCTCAGGATTGGGGGAAGAGCTATGGACTAGAGCAGACTTAATGGTATTCTGTTGTAGACATGTGATTCAAGCAATGGAAGAAATTACAACAGTGAGATGGAGCCAGTGGCCTGGATGCTTTGGGGGCAGGGAAGGGAAAAGCAGTTGTTATGCAGGTGCTTTTTCAGAACTTGGGAATTATCCTGAGTGACATTACAATGACAGATATAGGCCATTTTACATCAGCACATAACATGCAGAACTGTGTGGGAGAGAGTGAGGTCTACAATGTGAGCTATGGTTCATGCTTAGTGGAAAAACCCCAGGATGTGTATATCTGTTGCA
Organism: Tolypeutes matacus; assembly: GCA_026826555.1. Lineage (NCBI taxonomy): Eukaryota > Metazoa > Chordata > Mammalia > Cingulata > Chlamyphoridae > Tolypeutes > Tolypeutes matacus. Next base: position 16,167,925 of record JAKSZT010001178.1, read on the forward strand.
GGTGATGTGCCACACTAATGAAAGATGTTTATGTGGGATGTTATGGGAGGTGTGGGAGGTGGGGAACATGGAAATCCCTGTAATTTTTTGTGTAACATTTATGTAATCTAAGCATCTTTTAAAATATATTAAAAATTTTTTTGAGAATGTTCTCTCATGAGCTATAACAACTTTATAATCCTAATACAGGGTGCTAATAATAAGGTGGGTTGGGAGAAAATACACCAAATGTAAGATATGGGCTGTAGTAAATAGTAATATTTTGACGATACTCTTTCATGATTTGTAAAAAATGTTCTACAACAATAGAAAGTGTTGGTGGTGGGGTGAAGTATGGGAGCCCTGTAGGATGATATGCATGTTTGTTTTGTAATTTCACAACTTTTTCTGTACAGTTATTGTTCATGTATATTCATGTATGAATGAGATACTTCAATAGTTTTTTAAAGTAAAAAAAAAAAAAAATGTAATGACATTCTGATACATACTCCTACATGGAAAAACCTTCAAGACATCATGTGAGTGAAATAAGACTGATATTAAAGAGAAATACTGTATGATCCTGCTCACATGAAATACCTAGGGGAAGCAAATTAAAAAGAGAAAGATAGTAGAGTACAGTTTATCAAGAGACTGAGGCAAATGGAATGGAACATTATTGCTTAAAGGTTTCAGATTCTCTGTTTTGAGGTGACAAAAATTTTAGGTAATATATGTTGATGATAGTGCAATATAATAAACATGTTTCTTACCAGTAAATTGAACACTTGGAATTGATTAAAATGTATCTTTTTTGAATTGTATTTATGTTTTGACAATAAAAGTTTCAAAAGAAAAAAAAATGTCAATTAGAAGAAAGTTAGAGAATAATCTAGGGACTGAATAACACAGTGAACCTGGAGGTGGATGAGGATTGTGGTTAATAATACAAATATAAGAATGTTCTTCTATGAACTAGAACAAATGTACATCACTATTACAAGGTGGTAAAAATATGAGATGCATGGGAAAAATACAATTAATGCAACTTATGGACTAGAGTTAACAGCAATATTGTAATATTCTTGCATCAATATCAAAGAAGTTACTGTGTTAATAATAGGGGGGGTATGTAAAAAATATACCTAATGTGTGATACAGACCATAAGTAGTGGCAATTGTCTTATGATGCTCTCTCATGATCTGTAGCAAATGTTCTACAATAATTTAAAGTGTTGGTGGAGGGGTGGTGTATGGAATTCTACACATTAGGCATGATTGTTTTGTAAGTTCACAACTTCTCTAATAAAAATTTTTTTAAAGTCTCTATTATAATGATTAATAGGGAAATATCTTAAATTATGGTACATCCATGAAATAATATACAGTCATTAAAAAGAATGACTTAGAACTATACAACATATTTTAGAGATTTCCATAAAATATTGAGTAAAGCAAGATTCTGAGATGTATACATAATTTTATGCCATTTTTATAAATTATATATAACCAGAAAACCCTATGTATATGCATATGCATGTAAAAATATAATTAACTAAATTATACCTGTATCTATCTAATTATAATTGAGAAAAAATAGAGAAGGATATACCCTAGGCTAATGCTATAGATTACCTAGGAGAGGGGTAGTTGGGGGAGGGGAAGACTGAGTGTATGGAGAAAAGAAGAGAGGAAGAAAGCCAAAGGAAAAAAGAGGACATTAAAATTTTATATGATCACATTTATGCATGTGTAAATTATGTAAATTACGCATACACATACAGAAATTAAGTCATTTTTTTTATCCAATTTTTTTTTGCATTTGCTTAAAAAACGTTATATATAGAGAGAGGTGCTTAGATTATTAATGCTTAGATTACCTAAAACATTACATTGAACCTACTGGTATTCCCATGTTCCCCACCTCCCACACCTCCCACCACATCCCACACAAACATCTCCCACAAGTGTGGCCCATCACCCTCAATGGACTTACACATCCTGGGGCCTTGCCATCAACCATAGACCACAGTTCACATCATAGACCACACTCTCTCCCACACAATTCTGAATGGTGTGTGCTGATTTAAAATGGCCTACATCTGTTGCCACAATGGCACTCAGGACAACCTTCAAATCCTGAAAAAGCCCGTATTTCAACTTGCACATACCCTCCCTGACCCAAAAGTGTCCAGTGGCCACTGGCTCCACCTCACTGTTATAATTTCTTCCATTGCTAAAATCACCATATGTGTACAACAGAATACCATCAAGTCAACTCTAGTCCATAGTTCTTCTCCCAATCCTGAGGGGACTGGGATGGTGATGTCCACTCCACCTCCAAGTGAGAGAGGGCTTATATCCCATGGATATGGTGGGTGGGATGATCCTGCCTGCAGATGCAGGCCCTCTCCATTCCCTGGGATGGCCATTGCCCATCGTTGTCTCCTCGCCAGGTGACTTGGATGAGTCCATTGAGCTGTAGGGTAGGAGTTGCAGCTCCATCGAGATTCCACGCACACCTGGCACATAGGTAGGCGGGAGGCTCCAGTTTCTGGAAGTATACCTAAAAACTCCAGCATCACATATAGGTTTGAATAGAAGGGACTAATGAACCATGTGCAGGGAGAACTTATTTAAGTCTAATTCTGTCACTCTCAGGAGCACAGATTCCAAAATAGAGCCCACTGATAAGCATCAGTCTCTGGGGCTATCCCCCCTTATATAGGACCTGGGTGTCTCCAGAGCTCTCAGGAGCCCCTCTGTGTGGGGTGATATGCACTTTGATGTTCTATGAGCTCCTACTGAGGTGTGCATAAGCGTTACCTCTGGGATGACCTCCCGACTCCTTTTGAAGTCTCTTAGCCACTTGAACACATTTGTCTTTACCTTTTCCCCCTTTAATTCAAGGTCTTTTTCCAGTTGTGTTGCCAGTTGGCACTTGGTATTACTCCCTCCTTGCCAGGGAGGCTCATCCCCGGGAGTCATGTCCCACGTTGGGGGGAAGGTAATGCATTCATATGCTGAGTTTGGCTTAGAGAGAGGCCGCATTTGAGCAACAAGGAGGCTTTCAGGTGGCAACCCTTAGGCACCCCATAACAGTAAGCTAAGTTTCAGTTACAAGAGCAAAGACTCATAAGGGTAGTCATCAATAAAAAGAACTCATCAGTGGGCCATCCTCTTTTGATGAACTCTGTCCCTGCACTCAGAGGACTGTTGCTGCTCCCTTGGAGAATGTGGCAGAGCTCTCCAGGCTAGGAATTCAGATTCCCTCATTTATTGTGTGATTGTCCACCCACCGTGACCATGCCCCATCCTTTGATCTTTTGAACAATTTTGTATATCTTTCATGTATATTCGGATGAACTTACTCCCATGAATCCCCCCTCCCAGACACCCTCCACCAATAATCCCCTGCAGTACCCATTATAACCCTTCTGTGATCTAAATCTTCCATGAACATGTAGTCCATAAAATAATCAAATACACTTAATAGGAAAAAGAAACAATGATAAGCTTACATGCAAGAGACAAACATAAGGAAACTTAGGGGAAAAAAAAAAAACCCAAAAAACAAACAAACAATCAAACAAAAAACAAAACAAAATATAATTAGCAGTTGGGACATTCAAAAAAAATGGGGAAAAAAGCAAAAGAAATGCCTTAAAAAAAATATATATATATATATATATATTCTTTTTTTCCTTTTATCACTGTGTTATCAGATGTCCGGTGTGCCGTGACACCTTCCCCCTCTCAATCCCCATTGTCTCCCAAATTTTCATTTAATTTTCAAAGAAGTTTTAGGTCACAGCAAAGTCACACATGGAGTACCAGAGACTCCCAGATACCAAACCACCCCCCCTCTCCACCCCATATTAACCCTCCCCCCCTTTTTTTGGATGTTAGCATTGTTATAACTGTTATACAGATAGCAAAATATAGCAACTAAACATTGTCAATGATTTACAGTATAGTTTACAATTTAGACGATACAGTTTAATAACTTTTGATGATATTTACCATGTCCTGTGTCCACTACTGTAAGGTAATGAAAAACCTTTCCCATGACCACTAAATACCCCATTAGATCTTAACTGTTCCTTCCTCCCCACCCCCCTGGGGCATATGACACTCCTGTCTTGACTCATGGAATGTCAAGATTCATAGTTACATGCCCTGGGTGTTTGAACCTGCCCTTCCTAATCTACCCACCTGTCAACGCTGCACCACCAAACCCAGTAATATCACTACCCATCTTTCCTATCCTTCAATATGCAACTATACTCTATCCCTTTACCATAGATTATGTCCATATGGGTGATGGCTCAAAGTCTGCTCTTCTCTTTCTCTCCCTTGTTAACCTATCTTTCAGACTATGGTCCTCAGAGACTCCTCACTTTCCTCAGTTCAAATCAGTGAGCTCATATACTGTTCATCCTTCAGTGCCTGGCTTGCTTCACTCAACATAAGGTCTTCAAGATTCATCCACGTTATTCCATGTGTTAGCACTTTATTCCTTCTTACAGCTGAGTAATATTCCATCGTATGTATGTACCACATTTTGCTTATCCATTCATCTGTTGATGGGCACTGGGGCTGATTCCAACTTTTGGCAATGGTGAACAATGCCGCTATGAACATTGGTGTGTATATCTGTTTGTGTCTTTGCTTTCACTTCTTCTGGGTATATACCCAGCAGTGGAATTGCTGGATCATACGCATACAGAAATTAAAAGTCAATTTTTGAAACCATCTTTTTCCTTTGAAACTAACTTTAATTACTTTTATAGGTCTCAAATTTCTCATCTGTTGAAATTAAATGATCTTTCTTGTTCTCTCCAGCTCTAACCTCTATGCTCTTGTAACTTAAATAATACTAATCTTATCTGTCTCCTGTTTGTCATTTCCTATTTCTAATCCACAGTTGACCTGCCACTAATTAAAGTTCTTGATGTACTACTACGGCCTGTGAACTATTAATTTTACTGAATTCAGGTTGCCTGAATTATGAATAATTTATTTCTAACCTTTATATCAACCAAAGCAACTTGCTCTTTGACATCATTGATTTACATTTGCATTAAGTAGGAGACATTTTATTACTGCCAGAGTGATAAAGTTATGGATATTTTTCTTAGGACAGGTATTAGATCTGATCCAAAAATCTGGTATTTAAAATTTCCCATCTCTTACCTGGACTATTTCAATAACTGCAAAAGCCTCACTCCGTTTCAATTTACCCTTAGTGATCTTTTTAAAACAAGTCTTTCTCAACTGGAGTGCCGGATGACAAGAGTTAGGAGAATTTATATTTTATATCCTCTTGTAAATTTTACATTTTAAAATGCTACATTTTAAATAATTAAATTCTGATTTTCCTTGCTTAAACTCTCAAAAGTCCAAGTTTTGCAACATAACACCTGAAGTTCTCTACAAAGAGACTGAGTTCTGGTTCTCCTACTTACTCTTCAGTTCATCCTTTAACCTCTGAAACTATTGATAAGGTTTCATATCTATATGGCTTTACATGCTATTTCTTCTGCCTTGGTTTTCTCGTCTTTCTTGTACACCTGCAGCACTTCTATTCTTCTATTTATGTCCAAAACCCATTTCTTGCAAAAGGCCTTCTCTGATGCCAAGGTATGAAAATATATCAGTCACTTCTTTATATTTCTTAAACATTTATACTGTTAATTACATTATAAGTGATTCATTTGTTTACACATTTATATCTGCTATTGGACTGTGAGTCACTGAGAGCAGAGATTGTGTATCATACAGATAACTCCAATCCAGTATTTCATTCTCTGCTTTCAAGTATTACACTCAGCAGAATTTGACCACTGGGGAATACTCATTCCTTCTTGAATGACTTTGTTCTCTTGGCTTGGATGACCCCTTATATTTCTTCTATACTGTTTCTCCTTTATCTCTATGCTAGCTTCTAATCTACTGCTTGCCATTAAAATGTCTTAGTGTCCCCAGGGCTTAGTACTAGTCGTTTTCTCTCCTATAACTACATACTCACTATCCTGTAGAAAGCACATTCAGTCCCATGCTTTATATATCATCTACATGCCAGTGACTAACTCCTGATCCTTCTGGCCTACTCAACATCTCCACTTGGATATCTAAAATATCTCAAATATTACATGCCCAAAACAGAACTTCAAAACCTCCTCCCATGTTGGTGGAGGGGTGTTGTATGGAAATTCTGCACATTATGCATGATTGTTTTGTACGTTCACAACTTCTGTAATAAAAAAAAAATACTAAAAAAAAACCCTTCTCTTCCCAACTTGTGGCTTCTTTTTCCTCAATTCATCCTTATCTCCAGGCAATCCACCATAAAAATATATCCAAAATATCTTTAAGACTAAGTCCTACACCCTTGCCAAGTCTATTGTAGTATATATTTGCCTTTTTTATAGCCAACATTTGCTAAGGCCTCAACAAGCCCCATGCCTCTTCTGAAACCTTTGGCGGACAGATATGCCGAGGTGCCCATTTTTACTTCAGTCAGGCAAAGCTCATGCACCATTTACTTAAGACCTACTTAAGATCTAGCACCTACTTCTATACAATCACTCATGTTAAGACAAGGCTATCATAGGCTACAATGACCCAGCAAGTGAAAATTCCTATGTGGCTAGTGTCCAGAACAGTACCACCAAAGCCATACCAGAGATCCAATATTAGCGTGTTATTCAGCTCCCCTGAATTCTACTCTTTATTTTCTTCTGTATCCAGCCCATTTATCAAAATAACGGGATATGCTAATACTCTCCTGAATTAAAATTATCCAATCATGAACTACAAGACCTGCCTCCCTCCTTTTACTTGCAGGGACAAAGCTTGACCAGTAAAACTTACAACATAGAGATCATGTGCTCCCTGCAGATAGCTCCACTCCCAAGAGAGAGACAGAAAAGGGCTGGGTCCTATGTGCCTCATTTATCCTAAACCTAGACAATCAGAGTAAGTCACTCTTTCACTCCTTCAAAGAGTCACTAAAGGGAAGGAAGAGTTTTCTATTAACCTTAAACTGGGCTATGGCTGAAAGCTTCCTCCTGTAATAGCCTCTAAAATGCACTCAATTTTAAAAATGCCATTAATTAATAATAGTTTAAGTAGCAAAATTTTTTTCATAATCAAATTACAAATTAGGCAATTTTTCAACATTAGCCAAATTTATTTCATAAGTTGTTTTGTTGGAATTTAAAAAACATTTATTTTAGTGAGGTTACCACAAATGAGTGCCTTGGTTTCTACATTTAGAATAGTCAAATTGTTTTCTCTCACATCCCCCATTTAATCTTCAGAATAGATCTATAACTTGACCACTTACCTCCTCTCCTGCTTTCACCCTTGTTCAAGCCACTACCATCTCTCACATGCATTACTGAACTAGCCTCCTAAATGATGTCCCTGTTTCAGCCCTTTGCCCTTCCTTCAATCTATTCTCAATGTAGTAGTCAGAAAGCTTCTGTTAAAAATGCCAGATTAAGTTACTCCTCTGCTCAAAACTATTCACTGACTTCACATTGTATTCAGAATAAAAGTGAAAGTGTTACAGGGGCCAAGAAACTTTACAAAATCTGTCCACTCAAATCCCTTATCCCATTAATTAGCAGGCCTTCTCTCCTACCCTTGCTATCCTCCACACACCAGCATCCTTACTGCTCTCCAAATATACTGGGCATGCCCTCACCTCTGGGTCTTTCACTTCTTATTCCCTCTGTCAGGAATGTTCTTCTCCCATATATTCACAAGCTTGCTTGCTAATTTCATCCCATCTTCAGTCAAATGTCACTTCAATAAAGGTTTCCCTACATAAAATTTCAAACCCCCTCATATTTCCTAGTCCTCTTCCTTGCTTTATTTTCTCCTTAGCAATTAACTTCAATATACTATATATGTTTTGCTTATTTATCTTGTTTATTTCTCTCACTAGAATGTAAGCTCCAGAAAAACAAAGGATTTATTTTTCTGTTTTGTTCACTGCAATATTCCTAGTATCCAGAATTGTGCTTGCCTCTTAGCAGACATTCAGCAAATATTTGCTTAATGAATGTTAAATAAATGAAATCTTTCAGGAAGCCACACTGGTATAGCCTTTTACCATATATCCTGCAACTAAAAGCCATTTGTAAATTTCATAAATTGAGAGATCAAAGCTGCTTTAGAAGTGTGAAATGCCGCTAAAATGCTATCAAAGTTTTAAAAAGGAATAATATTCTCAAAGGTATCAAGACTGGTTGTTTAAATGACTGCACAGAATCAATGAGAAGCATTTATTTGCATTCAAAATAGTTTAATAGTAAAGAATAAAGAGTAAATCTCAATAATACACTTCTAATACTGAAAAGCTGACTCTGCAAATTTGAAAACTTAGCATAAACAGTTTTCATGAATGGAAGAAGAGGTAACAACAAAATATAATTATCTGTCTCAATACAATCACATTTTTTTTTCAGGTAAATGGGTTATTTCACATTTTTGGAAAATACAAAAATATAAAGAAACACAAATTATTTGTACAAATAAAAAAATTTCTCAATTACCAGATAAACTTTGGCTCTTTGGAAAATAAGAATTTAAAATATTAACTATAAATTTTGATGTTATTAGTCTCCTTAATTGCACTGATTTTCTGAAGTTAAATAAACAGCTTCTCTGCTTCCTTTAGTTTTTTTTTCCTATCCATTTTAGCAATTGTAGCCCAACAGTCCTCCCGTGTTTTTCTCATGGCTCCAAACTTCAGTGTAGATCTAGGGGTTGTTAGAGATGAAGGAGTCTAAAAATAAAAATTTTAAAAAGCATAATATGTTTAGCTAAAAAGAAAATCTAGCTTTAAAAATTTACTTTCTGAAAAAAATTTTAAAGCTACCTTTTTTGGTGTTGAAACACAAAGATGAGAGGCAGGTGGGTGATTATTCTTGCATAGTTTTTGAAATGTCTCTTCCTCTGAAACCATGCTCTTGAAGAAAAATACAAAAATATAATTTTGAGGCTACCTTCATTAATATTAAATAATTAAAATTTTGCCTACATAGCACATACAAGAAGGATAAAAAGGAGGAGGACAAGGTGGAGGAGATGATAACAATGAGACAACAAAATAATTCCTCAGTCTGCTAAATAAGGACCAAGATCTTGATTCTATTAAATATATTACTGAAAGTTTATGTGAAATACAAGATGCACATAATGAGTATATTTTTCTACTGATTTCTATTCTATTTGACTTTTAGAGTGTTTATACTACCAACTTTCCCTCCTTCTTTCAACCTTACTTATACAAACTCACACTTAGGTAGTTACAATTCCATAAGAATTATAATATTGTCAATTATCAATTTATAATTATTGTAATTCTCTCAAATAATAATGGCTAACACTTATTTAGTACTTACTACCAGCCAGGCACTGTTTTGAACACTTTATATATTTTAATTAGTTTTAGTCCTCACAACAACTTTATGAAGTATACATTATTATACCAGTTTAAAGGTGAGGAAACTCAGGCACCCAACTATTAAGTGACATGCTCAAGATTATACAGCTAGTAAGAGGTGGAGCTTGGATTCAAATCCAGATAGTCTTGCTCCAGAATCCATTCTCTTAACAAATATGCTACACAATTTAGTCAAGTAACCAATTGATTTGAATGATCTTTCAGGCTCCTTAAAGTCACATTTAAGAACAACTTCAGAGGCTTCCTGGATGAGAATATTCAAACAGATATATATGATTATTCATTAGTTCTAAGATTTCAACAGAATTTAGTACATAAGTCTTAGAGAGCTTCCTTTTCAGACACACTCATAATTCATATGCATCAATTTATCAATGGATAGCTTAGAAAAGATAAATTAATTTTTTAAAACATATTGTAAAATATCATTAAAATTTTATTTATCACACAGGAACTGAATATTCATTAATGACTGAATAATTAGTTATTATTATAATTACTAATGTAAAACCATTATAAAAACAACAAAATAACATATATGCATCCCCTGTAAATTTATCTGATCACAATGTATATAGATGGCTACTCCTGTGGCAATACCAAAAAATGTAAAAGTTTAAAACTAATTAGAAAATGGAACATAAGGATACCAGAGATACATGAAATTTACCAACAAACCCTTTTTAAATCTTAATTTTTATAATTAATTTGAATGTTGTTCATCAAAATTTAACCCCAACAGCTAAATGACTAATAGCTTCAAAAGTCATTCAAAAATGACTGTTTCAAGTGATAATCACAACCAATGAAAACCATTGTGAGACGTCAAGCAATTGTGTTGACTTCTACAATACTTTAATATGTTTATTATGTTGCAAAGTTGTGATGTTCCCTTAAAAAGAATGAAGTGAAATCATTCTAAGCCATTCTGAATCTCAGATCAACTAAAAAAGTGACCTAAATTCACACTGTTAGAAAAATAACAGAGATTCCAACCCTGGAGTGTTTAATTCCAGAGCCCATGCTGTTTCTACTAATTCTCAGTTTGAATTGACAGTTAATATGTAACATGGGCTATGGAGCCAGACTGTGTTCAAATTTTGGCTCTATGCGTTACTGTGTGATCTTGGGCAAGGTACTTGTGTGACTCCATTTCCTCATCTGTAAAATGGAAATAACAACATTGTCTACACTCCTATAGTGGTGGATTATTACAACAAATAAAGGAACTAACCTATGTAAAGTGTTTAGAATAGTTCCAGGCACAGGTTTAATCATTAAAATGTTAATCATCAATAAAACAAGGGGTATTAGAGTAAAAACTCTATAAATTATCTTCAATAATTAGGATTTAAAACTTCAGCTACTCATTATTCAAGAACAAATAAAAATAGAACACCCCAATGCAATGGCAAAACTTGAAGGATCTTATAATTAGGAATGGGATAAATGAAGCAAATAGCTGGGCTGTTTTTTTTTTTGTTTTTTTTTTTTTTGCACAGGCAAAACATTTTAATATTTGTTATAGTGTTAAAAATTTTCAATATAATATGTATTGCAAAAAATTAATAAAAGCTTATAGAAATAAGTTTTAGGTAAATATATAAATTCAGTAAATTTGGGGAATAGACAGTTTAGGGAATTTATGATTTAGTAAACTAAAAAACAAATAGCTTTAATTGAAACTTTGTAATTAAGTTTTTGGTACATTCCCTCATTTGATGCAACAGGGTTTATATATATTAAATTAAATTAATCTAGGTTTAATTATTCTCAATAAATCATTACTATGCCTTTAGAATATACTAATTATTCCCTATCATGTGCAATACACTCATGATAGGGAGTAATTAGTGATACAAAGTGCTAGGAAAAAGATCTTCCTTAGACATGCTATCCTTAGTACATAAACTCTTTAAGAATGACAAATATTATAGTTGTCACCCAATACACTGATATATATCACTTAAAGTGATTTAATACCACTTAAAGGGACATGTATAATACACAAAATAGAGGGGCACCTGAATAACAGTGTTCACTGAAACAAAATTTAAAATATTCACTTCACCTTTCTTTAAAAACACAAAGGAAGAAAAGAAACAAGATAATGATTATCCATCTTATATGCTAACCAATTTATATCAAGTATTTTCAAAATGCTTTGAATTCAGAAATTTGGGGGGAAATTACTTGAACACTATTTTTTTTAAATGCTGAAAAGGCATAGCAGAATGCTACTGTATTTCAGAATTGTCATGATAAGTATTGCATACATATATTATACATATACACCAAGAAATAATATGGAAAAATAAAAAATTATGTAGACAAATAATAAATGCTACGTATTTGTAATATTTTACCAAAAGATCAGTAGTTTCTGAACTATCCGAATTAATATCGAATTCAAAGACCATTTTTCTCTTTTTATTATTTTCTTCAGTGGATAAATTCTGATTTTCTCTTTGCTGTATTTTTACTTTTGTTGGTGTCTTTACAGTATATGCCTATCCAAAAATAAAAACAATATATTATCACATAAAATAAAATATACATTAATTTAAAAGAACTTTATAAAACATTTCAGTACAATTTAGCAATCAAGAAATATCCATTATTACAGAAATGTATATGAGGCAGGAATTTTGGGTAAGAATTTAAAATGTACAGATGTTTTTATACTAGAAGTTATAAAACTTGCTTCATACTTTATAAAAGTGGATTTTCTTCCCTTCCTTCAACTTAATGAAGAAAATAATGGCTGACTAAACAAAAGGTGGAGAGAAAAAGGGGTAAAGGAGAAGTATATGCATACACTACTGAAGTTAACTTGGTATCAAAACAAATATGATAGTTATATATTTAGGATGTTAAATTTTAATCCCATGGTAACCACAAAGAAAATAGATGAAAAATATATCCAGATAAATGAAAAGACACTTAATGTGGTCAACACAAAAAGTAAAATAAAATAAGTAGGCATTAACGGAAGAAGATCTAAATATAAAAGCAACAACCATAAAACTCCTAAATAAAATGTAGGAAACATCTTCAAGATCTTGTGGTAGGTGGTAGTTTCTTAAACCTTACACCCAAAGCATAAGCAACAAAAGGATAAATGGATCTTCCTCAAAGGACTTTGTCAAAAGTGTGAAAAGGCAGCCAACTCAATGGGAGAAAATATTTGGAAATCACATATCCGATAAGGGTTTAATACCCATGATATATAACAAGATCATACAACTCAATAATAAAAAGACAAAGGACGCAATTTAAAAATGGGCAAAAAGACTTGAAAAGACAATTATCCAAAGAAGAAATACAAATGGTGAAGAAACACATGAAAAAATATTCAACATCACTAGTGATTAGGGCAATACAAATCAAAACTTCAATGAGATATCATTTCACACCTATTAAAATGGCTACTATTAAAAAGCCAGAAAACTGTAAATGTTGGAGAGTACGTGGAGAGATAGGAACGCTTATTCACTGTTGGTGGGAATGGAGAATGGTACAGCCACTGAGGAGGACTGCTTGGCAGTTCCTAAGGAAGACTTGCCATGTGACCCGGCAATACCATTACTAGGCATATACCCAGAAGAACTGAAAGCAGAGACACAAACAGACATTTGCTCACCAATGTTGATAGTGGCATTATTCAACATTGCCAAAAGATGGAAACAACCCAGGTGTCCATCAACTGATAAATGGATAAACAAATTGTGGTGTATACACACGATGGAATACTATTCAGTGATAAGAAGAAATGAAGTTGTGAAGCATATGCCAACATGGATGAACATGGAGGACATAACATTGTGTGAAGCAAGCCAGACACAAAAGGACAAATACTGTATGACTGAGATATTATGAACCAAACATATTGTGTAAACTCATAGAGTTAATAATTCAAAGAAGGAGGGTAGAGAATGGAAAGCTAAGGGTTAATCTGTGCAGAATTGGTAAAAATGTTGTTTGGAAATCTTTGGAAATCAATGGAAATGATGAGAGCACAACATGCTGTTTGTGACTTGCAGAGTTACTAAATGGGTATGACAGTAGTTGAAAGGGAATGTCTAAGGACATGTATATTACTAGAAAGAAAGCCAAAAAATGTAACATGGGACTGTATAACATAGTGAAACCTCATGTAAAATATAAATATGGGTGATAATGCACATATAATACTGCTTTTACAAAATACAAATAAAAATATACTAGAGAAAAGGAAACAGAATAGTAGCTATGTATTGCAGGGGAAGCATAGAGCGTTTAAGAGGTGAGTTTTTGTTTGTTTTTTGTTTATTATTATTGGAATAACAAAAATGCTCTAAAAAGGATTGAAGTGATGAATGCACAACTATGCGATTATTCCAAATACCATTGATTGTACAATTTGGATGGATTTATTCTTTATTAATATATATCAATAAAACTAATTTGTTAAAAAAATTTTAAATATTGAAATCATACACTGTATATTCTCCAACTACAACGGAATGAAGCTAGAAATCAGTAACAGAGAATACACAAATATGTGGAAATTAAACAATATACTCTTTTTTTTTTATGTGGTGTATTTCATTGATTGCTTTTTTTTAAATTTTTTATTTATTTTTTATTGTGCGTAAAAATCAAAATTTTCACAATACATACCAACATTTGCAAAATGATATATAAATATATATGCATATATGTGCATTTGATTACAAAAATGTTATTTGTATATATATAAATATATTTTAAGAGGTGCTTAGATACCCAAAATATTACACGGAACCTACTGGGATTCCCATGTTGCCCACCTCCCACACCTCCCACCACATCCCACACAAACATCTCCCACAAGTGTGGCCCACCACCCTCAATGGACTTACACATTCTGGGGCCTTGCAACCAACCATAGACCACAGTTCACACCGTAGACCACACTCTCTCCCACACAGTTCTGAGTGGTGTGTGCTGATTTAAAATGGCCTACATCCGTTGCCACAAAGGTACTCAGGACAACCTCCAAATCCCAAAGAAGCCCCTGTATTTCAACTGCTCATCCCCTCCCTGCCCCAAAAGTGTCTAGTGGCCACTGGCTCCACCTCATTGTTATAATTTCTTCCATTGCTAGAATCACCATATGTGAACAACAGAATATCATCAAGTCCACTCTAGTCCATAGTTCTTCCCCCAATCCTGAGGGGACTGGGATGGTGAAGTCCACTCCACCTCCAAGTGAGAGAGGGCTTATATCCCATGGATATGGTGGGTGGGATGATCCTGCCTGCAGATGCAGGCCCTCTCCATTCCCTGGGATGGCCATTGCCCATCGTTGTCTCCCCGCCAGGTGACTTGGATGAGTCCATTGAGCTGTAGAGTAGGAGTTGCAGCTCCACCGAGATTCCATGCACACCTGGCACATAGGTAGGCCAGAGGCTCCAGTCTCTGGAAGTATACCTAAAAACTCCAGCATCACATATAGGTTTGAATAGAAGGGACTGATGGCCATGTGCAGGGAGGACAATTCTGTCAATCTCAGGAGCACAGATTCCAAAATAGAGCCCACTGATAAGGCATCAGTCTCTGGGTCTATCCCCCCTTATATAGGACCTGGGTGTCTCCCGAGCTCTCAGGAGCCCCTCTGTGTGGGGTGATAGGCACTTAGATGTTCTATGAGCTCCTACTGAGGTGTGCGTAAGAGTTACCTCTGGGATGACTTCCCGACTCTCTTTGAAGTCTCTTAGCCACTTGAACTCATTTGTCTTTACCTTTTCCCCCTTTAATTCAAGGTCTTTTTCCAGTTGTGTTGCCAGTTGGCACTTGGTATTACTCCCTTGTTGCCAGGGAGACTCATCCCCGGGAGTCATGTCCCACGTTGGGGGGAAGGTAATGCAATCATATGCTGAGTTTGGCTTAGAGAGAGGCCACATTTGAGCAACAAGGAGGCTCCCAGGTGACAACCCTTAGGCACCCCACAACTGCAGGCTAAGTCTCAGTTACAAGAGCAAAGACTCACAAGGGTAGTCATCGATAAAAAGAACACATCAGTGGGTCATCCTCTTTTGACAGACACTGTCCCTGCACTCAGAGGACTATTGCTGCTCCCTTGGAGACTGTGGTAGAGCTCTCCAGGCTAGGAATTCAGATTCCCTCATTTATTGTGTGATTGTCCACCCATCGTGACCATGCCCCATCTTTTGATCTTTTGAACGATTTTGTATATCTTTCATGTATATTCGGATGATATACTCTTAAACAACCAATGCATATAAGAGGAAATCAAAAGGGAAATACCTCGAGGAAAATGAAAATGGAAAAATACAACATACCAAAACTTATACAATGCAGCTAAGCAGTGCTGAGAGTGAGATTTATTGCTCTAAATGTTTAAATTTAAAAAAGAAAAAAAATCAAATGAGAGACTTAACTTCAATAGTGGAAAAACTAGAAAAAGATAGCAAACTAAACCCAGAGCAAGCAGAAGGAAGGAAATAACAAAGATTGGAGTTGAGATAAATGAAATAGAAAACAAAACAAAAAAACTAGGAAGAGAATGAACAAAACCAAAAGTTGGTTTTTTGTAAAAAACATAAACATGACAAACCTTTAGATATCTTGATAGGAAAAAAAAAAAGAATGAGAACACAACTAAAAATAGAAATGAAAAGGGGTCATTACTACTGACCTCAGAGAAATAAAAAGGACTATAAGAGTATACTATGAACAACCATACGCCAATAAATTTAGATAAACTAGATGAAATGGACAAATTCTTAGAAACAAACTACCTACATCACCTCAAGAAGAAATAGAAGATTTCAACAAACTAATTTCTAGTAAAAAGGTTGAATCAGCCATCAAAAACCTCCTAACACAGAAAAGCCCAATACCAGATGGCTACACAGTGGAATTTTACCAGACATTCAAAGAAGACATAATTCCAATTCTGCTCAAAGTCTTCCAAAAATTTGAAGAAGAGGGAACACTCCCTAATTCATTCTATGAGTACAAAAATTACCCTCATACCAAAACCAGTTTTCTTGTGGTATTAGATATTAGAGAAGACTAATATCTCTTATGAATATAGATGCAAAAATCCTGAACAAAGTACTAGCAAACCAAATCTGACAGTACATTAAAATTATTATACACCATGATTCAATGGGATTTACCTCAAGTATGAACGTTGGTTCAACATAAGAAAAGCAATTAATGCAATATACCACATTAACACAATGATGGATAAAAGTCACATGATCAGACGAGATCGGGCGCGTTCAGAGTGGTATGGCCGATCTGAATTGATGCAGAAAAGGCATTTAACAAAATCTAATACCCCTTCTTAATAAAAACACTTAGAACACTAGGAATAGAAGGAAAGTTCCTCAATATTACAAAGGGCATAAATTAAAAACCCATAGCTAACTTTATACTTAATGGTGAAAGAGTGAAATGTTTCCTCCTAAGAACAGAAACAAGACAAGAATGCCCACTGTCACCACTAGTATTCAACATTGTACTGGAAATTCTTACAGAGTAATTAGGCAAGAAAAAGAAATAAAAGGCATTCAAATGGAAAGGAAGAAGTAAAACATTCCCTATTTGTAGATGATATACAGAAAATGCTAGAAAATCCACAACAAAGCTCCTAAAGCTTTAATAAATAAATCCAGCACAGTGGTGGGGTACATGATCAACATACCAAAATCAGTAGTTTTTATATGCACAAGCAATAAACAATCAGCAGAAGAAATCAAGAAAAAATTCAAATTCACAGTAGCAAATAAAAGAATCAAATATCTAGGAATAAATCTTATCAAAGATGTTAAGGATTTTTGTACACAGAAAACTACAATACACTGCTAAGAAACCTAAATATATGGAAAGACATACTGTGCTGATGGATTGGAAGAATAAATATCGTTAAGATATTCAATAATACCCAAAGCAATTTATAGATTCAACACAATACCAATCAAAATCCCAATAAACTTCTTTGCAGAAATGGAAAAGCCAATCATCAATTTTATATGGAAGGTTAAGAGGCCCTGAATAGCTAACGCCATTTAAAAAAGAATTAAGTTGGAGGAATCACATTTATCAATCTTAAAACTTATTACAAAACCACCATAATCAAAACAGCATGTTACTGACACAAGGACAGATAAATAGACCAAGGTCTGTGTGTGTGTGTGTGTGTGTATGTGTATGTATGTGTGTCTATATATATGAAGTATGAAGAGATGTTGAATATGTGTGATACCCTAAACAAGTGTATTAGATAATAGAAACTAGGAGTCTAAATATCCTTAATATTCAAACTGATACCAGAATCTTATTTTTTTAATTTTTAAAAATTAAAAAATTAAAATTAAAACTTACTACTCTTACAGAAATATTAGCAACCAACCTTTGGTAATGGTGTAGATAAAGTACTTTTGGCAGATGTCCACGGATAATCTCTCTTATTTTTGGACTTGCCATGATCAGCTGATGTGAAATTTTTAGATATACTTTGTGAAAAAGCTGCTTTAGAATCAAATTGCCGGTAACTAGTTTCAGGAGTTTCCAATAAAGATGTTTGTGTTTTCTGTATTGAATGAAAGTGAATAAAAACATAATTAAATGTCATTTTAATTATTTATTTCTTTAATTAAAGTGTAGCAACTAGTAGAAATAATACTGAAGTAAATGAGAAAAATCTATCCAAAAATCTATTGATTGAAAAGTTTGAGTAAATTACACTTAGTCTCTGTCATTTTGCTTTTCCATTTAAGATGAAAGTGGCATATGCTCCCTCTGTGTCTTCTCAGAGCTGCTGTGAAAACAAATATGTCAACTCTTGATATGACCAAAAATTGAGGATACTCTAGATAACAAATCTCAATAATCTCAATTATGGTAGCAAAAACCCTTAACTTGTGGTCCAATACAAGAGCCTTTATTCTCATATTCATTCATTCATCCTCTCTTACGCATTCATACTTTCTCTCACCTATAAAATAGCTTTTTTCTACCCTCAGCCTTATACCCACCCACCCCCCAAAATAAGAGAAAACTATAAAAGTAAGGAATTAGAGGCATTTTCAGGAAATTTTGAGAAAATGGCTATTTGCTTCAACTATTAAAGTAAACAAACTGCTAATTTACTCTAAACACAAACAATATTTCAACTCAATTTCCTCAGTTCACTTTCTCTCTACTTTTGTGTTCAGCTTCTTTTAGCACCCAGCTTAGCTTTCTAGTTGCTTTAGTGAAATCCTATATCACTTTTACCACTTCCTTCATTCACCACCATCTCTATGAAGATAATCATAGCAATCAGTCACATGGGAAAATGGAGCACAAAAAAAAGGGCTACAAGGACAGTACTCTCAAAAGCTTAGTGGCTCAATTTGCAGTGAGTTTCATTTAGGAGGGTATGGAGTATAGGATTAAGAGGTAACTGTATATTATAAATACACTGGTCTAGGAGCCAAGTAATATGCTCTTTTTCTCCTGGCTATTTTTCTCTCTTACAGGGTGATTTTAAATAAACCACCAAGTATCTCCAGGCTCAAATTTATTCACCTATGAAATAATAAAGGAGCTAAATAAGATGAGTTGCAAGTTTCTCGCCCAGCCCTAGTAATTTGTCACTTCATAATCCTTTTTCTAGCAGGTAGGAATTTTGATGGCATTATTTTTCCAGAGTTGTATTTCTATCCTTTTTCATACCTATTTTGACCACTGTTGATGACACAATTTTCAAAAGCAAATTTTCTTCTGTTTTCTGGGTTCAATAGGAGTCATGCCCTAATCTCCAAAATATAACTGCTTTCGTGGACAGTTTTCCCGTCTGATAATGGCAACTTAAAATCATTGCACCATCTTGTGGTTATATCTGAAATTGACATTTTCTTTATAGCCACAGAAAATGCATCCCATTCTAAAATAATGAAATATCCCTTTTCATAATATATCATGGAAACACATGTACTTTCCTACAAGTTGCATTATTTTATGAATATTAAATTTCAATTTACACATATAGACATTCACAATTTTCTCTGCTGTGTTTTTTTTAAACACTTATCCAGTATTTGCTATGTGCCAAGCACTATTTTAGGTACTTTACAAAATTATCTCATTTTATCCTTATAACAACATTAGGAGAAAAAGTACTATTATTATCCCTTTATATATGAGGAAACTGATACATGGAGAAGTTAAGTAATTTGCCCAGATGCAGAAATGGTTGCTAAACTTGCAATATTTCAATAGCAAATGAAAGCCTAGTTAACTTTTTTCATTTCTTTATCATTTTCTCATTTGCAACATATCTATCCAGATTCCCAGATCAAATAAAGGGCATTTATTAGTCTACTTGATAACAGATACAAAGAAGGACATATATATTACTGGAATTATATATATATATATAAATAACTATAAAAACATGTGATACAAACTTTCATTATATAAACACATACTAAATTTAGAAAAGGATATTAGAACTTAGGCATTTTTTTTTTCATAAGACACTTCCCTAAGAATATATCTAACACTGCTGACTAATTTTATTAATATGATAATTTTTCAAAATATGGTTTCAAGTGTCTATCACAGTGTCTGGGACCTATGAGGTACTCAATATCATTCACAGATTCAATCTGTCTTTCTTTCTTCCCTTTCTTTGAACCCAAACGTAACAAAATTGAAGTATTGTCTTTATCTAACAACTGACCTGTTCCAAGACCATTCTGATTGTCTTTCAGTTTAACTACAATCAAAGCAACTTCTGTGGAGACTTAGGAGACTAAACATTATTATGTATAAAGCATATAATTAGCATTTTAACCAAAAATTGCAAGAAAAAACTATTCAGTAACAATCTTTTATTACCAAATGGGTTAGGTACGAATACTTTTCTTCCTCAACTATGGTCCTTCCTTCCACTTGTAGAGAGCAGAACTAGGGTAACATTCCTAACTTCTCTCTCTGCTTCCTTAGAAAACAGAACAATGATTTATAGTGACTGGTGAATTTGGAAGGAGATACTAGGCATGTATAGTCCAGCCTCTTCCTTTTCTTCGTCTTGGGAACTAAAGGAAGCACACATTCTCCTCTGCTCCTTTATGCTGTAAGTTTTATAAGAGCAGGTCATCAAGTGGATTAGATCTGCCCCAGTCCAGCACTATCAGTGACAGAGTAGTTACATCTGTTTAATTAGAAATTTCAGAATTAGGAAATCATCTTGCCTACAAATATAAGCCACATTCTCCAATATTAGTTATCAGTAATAAAGATATTATTTTGGTTCTCTTTTGTCTTTCCCAACTGATTCAGAACTTAAGTGAGGAACATAGTATATTATTTATTGGGCTCCCTCTAAACCAACATTAGACATAATCTAAATATAAGATCTTGAATTCTAATGAAAATATTTTGCCTCTAACACTGCAAATTTGTCAAGAGAGAAATACAGAAGTACCTAATTTAAGATAATACTATAATAAAGATTATATAGAAAGAATGAAATCTTCTTTTTAAATTTACCAATAACAAGTGCTTTAAATTTTTTAGTTAATGCTTTTTAATTATTAGACAGCAAGAAACAATCAGGAAATGAAATTGTGTGAAATATTTAAAATATTATTTCCCACTTACAAACAAAGAATTATTTATAAGTACAGATATTTAGAAATGACTTGGTTATAGAAAAATTACAAGAATTATGTAAAACTTTTTACCTTGTCCTTTTTTTCTTTGAGAGCAACTGTGTTTTCTTTTGCCTCTCTTTTGAATTTTTCCTAGTAAAAATGAAATATCAAGTACATAAACCATAATCATTACTACTATCAAATGAATTTTCATATCATCAAAATAATATTTCCCAAGAAGTATTAAAACAAAGAAAGAAAATGACCTCTAAATCTTTTATCATAATGGAAAGAAAAAAGAAAAACTAATTCCTTTCTACAGGGGTAGGTATTCTAGATGGCTTAATTATCCATTTTTATTTTTATTTTTCTCTAATTTGTATCTGTGGAATCTTGAGTAATCAATTAAAACTCTGAATTTCAGCTTTCTCATTTGTAAAAGGAAGTGAACAGACCAGATTATAAGGCAAGGAATATATACAACTAATCAAACTGCTGGTGAGGAGTTCCAAGAAAGATAAAAAATATCATGAGCCAGAATTCACTTTTCCCTGAATGTTGAGAAAATATGCATTTCAATTGGACCTTGAATAATGAACAGGTTTTCATATAAGATAAACAAGGATGAGGAACTTAAATAAAAGACTGAGAAGCAAAGATAACCACATGAAAAAATACAGGAAAGTATAAAAGACTTAGGAAATAATACATCACTTTTGTTGGAAAGCAGGGTGTATATATATATATATATATATATATATATATATATATATATATATATAAGCAGTCAAGATTAAAAATGGTGAGGAGAGTTGTAGTCAAAGCGGGAAATGTGAAATTCTAAGTTGTAGAATTTCTAGTTTATTCAGTAGGGGGAAAGCTACCTTATGCCTGGCCTTCAGAAATGAAGATATAGTATGCCTATAATATGACCATCATCTGTAGAACAGAAATGTTTCAGTCTTGAGGAGCCCAAAAGTTCTTAGAAAAGGGAAAGCCTCCCAAATGTGCAGAACTTTAGGCAGTCAAATTTGCCTTGCCTGCCCATGATGTCCATACCAGTATCTATCCTCACTGCATGACCTGTGTACACCAATGATATCTCTTCACACAGCGATGCCCCTGACCAGAGAGCTTACTTCATCATAAAGATGGCAGTAAGGTGCTTTAGCAATAATAACTATTCTTATTATGTATCCTATCACTCACCAATGACTGATCTTCAGCAATAGTAACAATTGGGGTCTACTCTAAGGTGCTGCAGTGCTGTTTTCTAGAATTAAGTAGATTCTCTGAACTAGCAATATTAAACTGACTCATATTGCTTTAATATATATCTTGCCTTCTAGAGGTACAGGAGGGAGAAAGCACATCTCACTGCACTGCACTATCTGTACAACTTTCACTCTTGCTGGTCTGGAGATCTTCCAACAGTCGTTCTGATACAATATATAATTCTGAGGTATGCATTAGCTCATACACAAATCTCTCTCTTTGCTAGTGGCTAATTGATGAGGGATTCCCTAAGATCAAAAGAGATGTGCAGTCTATTAAAGTCCCTGTTTACTCCAAACAATCAAAATATTCTAGGTCTAGCAAACACAGGATTGACTTGAGCCACCACAATAGAGAATAATAGCCCTGTGCCCAAATTTTAGACCTAAATCAACTTTAAAACCTAGGGTTCTTTGAATAAAAAGGGAGCTTGGTACTCTTACAGAAGAACTGTGCAATAACATCACAAATACATAATCATCCTTCCTACTATCTGGTGCACTGGGGAGAGAAATACTAGAACTGTGGGGGAATTGGACATTGACTCCATGTTAACACCAATTCTAGGGGATCCATAATGTTATTCTTTCTCGATGATCTCAATAATCAGAGTGCAGGGTTATCAGGGTCAGGTAACAAATGAAATTTAATTTGAATCTAACTCATGGTGATCCCACAGTATCATAAACCTATCCTATGGTCATTTCTTAAGATCTGGATGTACAATTTGAATAGATAAACTCAGTAATTGGCATAATCCCCATATTTGTTCTGATTCACAGAATGAGAGCTTTTAAGGTTGGAAGCACCAGCTAGAAGACCTTGAAACTATCCTTTCATATTAAGTTAGTAAGCAAACAAAAAAATACCACATCCCTGGCAGAGAATAAGATCCCATTAAACCTTGAAATATGTAGGGGTGGTGATTTGTGTTTCATAAAAACTATTTTAATTGGAAGCTACAAATGTCATCAAGTGATATATTGTTCATACTAATAGGCTTACATGTAAAAATGAGGACTGTCATATTGACTGGGACCAAATTAAGAATTAAGAAAAAAGGTACATATAAAAAATTAACTGAATCCATGTAAACATAAAATTCAAGTTAAACAGATGAAAAAATCATGGTTTAAAAGAGAATATAAGTTTTTATATATCTTGATGATATAAAATAAAATAACTAGCAAAATGAATATACAGAGGGAAGTGGATGTGGCTCAATCGATTGGGAGGTCTAGGGTTCAATTCCTGGGGCCTCCTGGTGAAAGGCAAGCTGGCCCATGCAGCTAGCTAGCCCATGCAGGAGTCCTGGCCCATGCAGGAGTGCTGGCCTGCATGGAGAGCTGGCCCGCACGGAGAGCTGGCACAGGAAGATGATGCAACAAAAAGAGACACAGAAGAGAGACAATAAGAGATGCAGCAGACCTGGGAGCTGAGGTGGTGCAAGAGATTGAGCACCTCTCTCCACTCCGGAAGGTCCCAGGATTGGTTCCCAGTGCTGCCTAAAGAGAAGACAAGCAGACACAGAAGAGCACACAGAGAGCAGACAGTGAGTGCAAAACAATGGGGGGCGGTATGGGAAGGGGGATTAAACAAATAAATCTTTTTTTAAAAATGCATGTACAGAAAAAGAGGAGGTAGGAGAAAGTGTTAAGTATATTATGTAAAACTATAAAGGTAACCAGAAAGTAATTTAAATTAAGCCTACACACACCCTCCAAATCAACCAAAGTAAAACACACACACACACACACACATACACACACACACGAAAAAAAGAAAAGTAGTACTAGAAAGAAATGTATAGGAAAGTTAAGGCTTAAAATGTACAGGGGTCCTATTTGGAATGATGGAAATGTTTTGGTAATGGATGATGGTGATGGTAGCACAACACTGTGAATACAATTAACTGCACTGAAATATATATCTGAATATGATTAAAAAGGGAAATGTTAGACTGTATATATAGTAAATGAATAAAAAAATTTTCACTGCACAGTGAACCCTAAGTTAAATCATGGACTTTAATTAATAGTACAATTATAAAAATGTGCTATCATCAATTATAACAGATGTTACACACCAATGCAAAGTATTGGTGGTGGAGTGTTATACAGGAATCCTGTATTTTATGCATGATTGTTCTGTAAACCCACAACTTCTCTAATAAAGGGAAAAAATTAAATGTAAAATGAGATGACAAAATTGATTAAAATACATATATCAATAAATATAATCAGGAAAATTAACTTATTGGAGAAAAAAAGACTGAGCATAGAGACTCATTCAAGGTTAATTAAAAGAATGGATAAAAACGTGACAAACAAAAAATCAAAGTGACAGTCACAATGTGAATATCAGACAAGACTAACGTCAAGGCAAAAAGGACAAAGATAAAGGATATATTCTCCAAAGAACAACTGGTATAAACATTTATATAATAAATAATATTCATCAAAACACAAAGTAAAATTGGTGGGAATACAAGAAGAATGGAGACAGATAATGTAGTAAAAGCCTTAACTCTTCCTTTAGGCTCATGATTGATAAAATAGAAAAAATATATAAGGAAAGTTAAAGTAGATGAAATTTAAAAATTAATATAGTAGGTCAAACTTCTTTGTAAAGATGATAGAGTGAAGCTAGATTTCAAAATCTTCCTCCCACTAAACTTAACAAAAAGGAAGGGATGAAGAGAAGGAAAGAAGGAAAATTTTAAATGGCAAAAATAAATTCAACAACAGAAACACACAACATCATGCCATAATCTCTGATTCTAGTGAGGCTCAGCATGAAAACCATCAAGT
This sequence comes from Tolypeutes matacus, assembly GCA_026826555.1. Classification (NCBI taxonomy): domain Eukaryota; kingdom Metazoa; phylum Chordata; class Mammalia; order Cingulata; family Chlamyphoridae; genus Tolypeutes; species Tolypeutes matacus. The sequence continues at coordinate 16,193,109 of JAKSZT010001178.1, forward strand.
ACACTTGTGCTGATTTAGTCCTAGTGGGCGTGGCTCCAAATCTTGTCATTACTTTCACAGTATTGGTGAAAGAAAGTGAACATATATATAGAGTAATGAGAATAGCTGTCACTAATATCCCTGAATTTGGTGAGAAGAGACCTGAAGGGATAAGTATGTGGTTCAGGAAAGCAATTCTTTTAAAATGCCTAGAAATTGAAAGGCAAGAAAAAGCCTAAACCTTAAAATTTTGTCTCTCTAGACTGCAGAAAGAAAGCACAACAACCATAATCACACTGAATTAATTGTCCTTGCCATTAAACAGAACACACTGGAATAAAGTCAAAAGATAAATAATTAAAATTAAAACAAAAAAGAAAATATTGTCCTAAAGGAACAGAAAACACACAAAAAAGAGATTGGGAACATTAAGTAAATTTTGTCCTTTCCCCTAGACCCTTCCCATCACACTGTAAATGGTCTATACCAAATGATGATTCCTTACCTTTCCCCCCATAAAATTGAGTGAGAAAAGATAGCCTGATAAAAATGACAAAAGTAAATATCCATGGCTTATTTTCTCAGATAGGCAGACTGGCTCTAGGGCTTTACATTGAATTGGTAAAAATATATGAAGTCTGATATTCTCTGAGAGCAAAGACATGAAAAGAAAACTGAAGACCAGTATCTCTTAAGAATATAGAAACAGAATATTCCCCAAATATTAGCAAACCAAATCCAGCTACATATAAAGATGATTATACAACATGACAAAGTAGGGTTTCTCCTAAGAATGCAAGGTTGGTTTAACATCCAAAAATCAATTAAGGTAATACTCCATATTAGAATAAATGACAAGAAATACAAGATCATCTAAATAGACACAAAAAAATGCATTTGACAAATTCCAACCTCTTTTAATAATAAAAATATTCAACTAATTAGGAATAGAAGGGAACTTCCTTAACATGATAAAGATCATCTAAATAAACTGAATTTCATCAAAATTAAAAACCTTTGTGCTGCAAATGATACTATCAAGGAAGTGAAAAAGAATCATGATAAAGGGCATATATGAAAATCCCACAGCCAACATCATAGTCAACAATGAAAGCCTGAAAACTTTCCCTCAAACATCAGGAACTAGATAAGGATGCCCAATTTAACCATTGTTATTCAACATTGTACTGGAAGTTCTCTGACCAGAATGGAATCACACTATAAATTAATAACAGAAGGAAAAGAAAAACTCTAAACATGTGGAGATTTAAAAAAAAAAACCTCATTTAAAAATAACGCAAGCGGGGAGTAGATGTAGCTCAAGTGGTTGAACGCCTGCTTCTCTTATATGAGGTCCCAGGTTCAATCCCCAGTGCCTCCTAAAAATATAAAAAATAAAGATAAAAATAAAAATAATGCATGTGTCAAAGAGGTGATCACAAAGAAAATTAAGTTACATGAACTGTAATTCTCATCCACCTCATGGTTGGTGGTACAGATGCAAGAGCATCCTTCTGTGAGCTAGAGCAGATAAACATCATTATTGCAGGGTGGTGGGAATGTGGAGAAGCATGGGAAAAATACAATTGGTGTGTTATATGGACTGTGGTTAACAGCAATATTGTAATATTCTTTTATCAATTCCAAAGATGTACTGTGTTGATAATAGGGGAATATGGAAAAAGTGTGCCAAGTGTATGCTATGGACTACAGTTGGTGGTAAACAGTCTGATGATATTATGATCTCTAAAAAATATTCATCACTGTGTAGTGTGTTGGTGAAGGGGTGTGTATGGGAATTCTACACATGTGCATGATTGTTTTGTAAGTTCATGACCCCTGTAATAAAAATATATTTAAAAAAATAGTAGGAGAAAAATAGCTAGAGGACAGGCTGAAACAGCCCCAAAAAAGATCTTCTAGGGTTTAGGACAGCAGGTGAAAACTGCACACCACCCAGAGGAGAGAGGGACAAAAGAGGGGAATCGCGATGACAGAACCATGAGTTGGAACCAGCAGTGGCTGCTGCTGCTGGCACCCTCCCCACGCTCTAGAATTCTCGGGCCTCTGGGCCTGTGACTACAGACAAAGGGGGCTCCAGGGATCTATCACTCCAGGAAAGGGGAGAGAGAGGGACACAGCCTAAAGCTGACTCAGGTTCTGACCTGCAAATTTGGGCTGCGAAGCCCCACAGACCCTTCCAGGCCAGGTGGGACCACACGGTGGTTTGCCTTGGGAGCCGGCGAAGGACTGGAGAAATCCGACCCTCGTGATCTCCCTCTCTTCTAGCCTGGACTAATTGTTGAGGACTCCAAAGGAGTGGGGAGAGAGAGCCTGGGGCTGACTCGGCTTCTGACTTGCAGGTTTGGTCTGCTGTGTCCCAGGAGCCCTTCCAGGCAAGGTGGGACTGTGCTATTGTTTGCCTTGGAGCCTGCAAGGGGCTAAAGATATACAAACCTCCCAATCTCCTCCTCTACTAACAGGGACTGATTGTTGAGGACTCAGAGGGGAGTGGAAATATTTCCTAGCTGGGAAAAGGGAGGGGGCTGCCAGAGAAGACTGGAGAACTGTCTCAGAAAGTTTTAATTACAAGGTTCTTAGCCCCCAGACAGGAAGCTCTATCACATTGATCTGGTCTGTGTCACAACAAATACACTCCAACCAGGCATTGAACTGAGAGCTGTCAAAGAGCGCTATATCCTGGCAGACCAAGGAAGTGCACATAAGAAAATTAAAAATAAGTAGGAGAGGCTTTTCCTGGCCTCTATAGTCTCCCTGCCCAAGGCCCTAGGAAGTGACTCTGCAAGCAATTACTGGGCCCAGTGCCCAGTTTTGATCAACTAGCAGGATAATCCTAACAATCCAGGTTGAGCCAAAAATCAAAGAGCTGTGGTAACTCACAGCCTCCTGCCACTAAATCTCTATAAAAGAGAAAGAGATTGAGCATCTGAGTAAACTACATCCTAACCAGATGCCCAAACACCAGCCAAATATTATAAGCCATACTAAGAAAATAGAAGAAATGGCCCAAGAAAAGGAATACATTAAAGTCCCAGAAAAGATGCAGAATTTGAGAGAACTAATCAGCAAGATGAGCACAAGTTTCCAAAATCAAATTAATGAGATGAAAGACAGTATAGTTAAAGAGATAAATGACATCAAGAAGACATTGAATGAACACAAAGAAGAATTTGAAATCCTGAACAGAAAAGTAACAGAGCTCATGGGAATGAAAGACACAATAGGCGAGATCAAAAACACATTTGAGGCATACAACAGCAGACTCGAAATGATAGAAGAAAGAATAAGTGATACCGAAGACAGAGCAGCTAAAATTGAAAAGAGAAAAGAACAGAGAGAGAAAAGAATGGAAAAAATTGAGCAGGGGCTCAGAGAGTTGAATGACTACACAAAATGCAACAACATATGTGTCATGGGAGTTCCAGAAGGGGAAGAGAAAGGAAAAGGAGCAGAAAGAGTATTTGAGGAAATAATAGCTGAAAATTTCCCAACTCCCACGAAAGAAATGAACTCACATGTCCAAGAAGCACAGCGTACTCCAATCACAATAAATCCAAATAGACCTACGCCAAGACATATACTACTCAAAATGTCAAATGTCAAAGATAAGGAGAAAATTCTTAGAGCAGCAAGAGAGAAGCAAACGATTACATACAAGGGACGTACAGTAAGGGATGCGCAGATTTCTCTTCAGAAACTATGGAGGTGAGAAGACAGTGGTATGATACAATTAGGAAACTGAAAAACTGCCACCCGAGAATTCTTTATCCAGCAAAACTGTACTTCAAAGATGAAGGTGAGTATAAAATAGTCACAAACAAACAGAAACTAAGAGAGTTTGCAAAAAAGAATCCACCTTTGCAGGAAATATTAAAAGAAGCCTTAGAACCTAAAAGAAAAAGACAGGAGAGAGAAGCTTGGAGGAGAGTATATAGAAGAAAGAATAGCAGAAAGGATAACCAAAAGAGTAAAAAGAGAGACAAAAACAAGATGACATATGAAAACCAAAGAATAAAATGGAGGAAGTAAATAGTGCATTTACAGTAATATCATTGAAAGTAAATGGATTAAACTCCCCAATCAAAAGATAAAGGCTGATAGAATGGATAAAAAAACATGAGCCATCCATATGCTGCTTACAAGAAACTCACCTCAGACAGGGATACAAACCCGCTGAAAGTGAAAGGTTGGAAAAAGTTACTCCATGAGAATAGTAACCAGAAAAGAGCAGGGGTAGCTATACTAATATCAGACAAAACAGATTTTAAATGCAAAAAAGTTGTAAGAGATATAGAAGGGCATTATATATTAATAAAAGGGACAATCCACCAGGAAGATATAACAGTCATAAATATCTATGCACCTAACCAGGGTGCTCCAAAATATATGAGACAAACTCTGGCAAAACTGAAGGGAGAAATAGACATTTCTACAATAATCGTCGGAGACTTCAACACCCCACTCACATCATTAGATAGAACAACTAGACAGAGGATCAACAAGGAAACAGAGAACTTGAACAATATGATAAACAAGTTAGACCTAACAGACATAGAGAACACTGCAACCAAACTCAGTAGGTTATACATTCTTCTCAAGTGCCCATGGATCTTTCTCCAGGATAGACCACATGTTAGGTCACAATTCAGCTCTCAATAAATATAAAAAGATTGAAATTATACAAAGCACCTTCTCAGATCAAAATGGAATGAAACTAGAAATCAATAATAGACAGGAAAAAAGTAAATTTGCAAATGTGTGGAGACTGAACAACACACTCCTAAATAATCGGTGGGTCAAAGAAGAAATTGCAAGTGAAATCAGTAAATATACTGAGACAAATGAAAATGAGAACACATTTTATCCAAACTTATGGGATACAGTGAAGGCGGTCTGGAGAGGGAAATTTATAGCTCTAAATGTCTACATTAAAAAACAAGAGCTAAACTCAAAGATTTAACTAAACAACTAGAGATACTAGAAAAAGAATAGCAAACCAATCCCAAAGCAAGCAGAAGGAAAGAAATAATAAAGATTAGAGCAGAAATAAATGAAAATGAGAACAGAAAAACAATAAAGAAAAACAACAAAACCAAAAGCTCGTTCTTTGAGAAGATCAATAAAATTGACAAACCCCTCGCTAGACTAACAGAGAAAAAAAAGAGAGAAGATGCAAACAAATACAATCAGAAATGAAAGTCCGGAAGTTACAAATGACCTCACAGAAATAAAAAGAATCATAACAGGATATTGTGAGAAACTATAAGCCAACAAACTAGACAACCTAGATGAAATGGACAAATTTCTGGAAATGCACAACCAACCTACACTGATGCTACAAGAAAATACAAGAACTTAAACCAATCACAATTAAGGAGATTGAATCCGTCATCAAAAATCTCCCAGCAAAGAAAAGTCCAGAACCAGATGTCTTCACAGGTGAATTCTACCAAGCATTTCAAAAAGAATTAACACAATCCTGTCTAAACTTTTCCAAAAAATTGAAGAGGAGGGAAAATTACTCAACACATTTTATGAAGCCAACATCACCCTAATACCAAAGCCAGATAAAGATTCTACAAGAAAAGAAAATTACAGACCAATCTCTCTAATGATAGATGCAAAAATTCTCAACAAAATACTTGCAAAAAGAATCCAACAGCATATAAAAAGACTTATACATCACGACCAAGTGGGATTTATTCCTGGTATGCAAGGCTGGTTCAACATAAGAAAATCAATCAATGTAATAGGCCATGTTAACAAGTTGAAGGGAAAAAACCACATGATCATCTCAATAGATGCTGAAAAGGCATTCGACAAAATCCAGCATCCTTTTCTGATAAAAACACTTCAAAAGATAGGAATAAAAAGAAAATTCCTCAATATGATAAAAGGCATATATGAAAAACCCACAGCCAACATCATACTCAATGGGGAAAGGTTGAAAGCTTTCCCTCTAAGATCGAAAACAAGACAAGGATGTCCACTGTCATCATTGTCATTCAACATTGTACTAGAACTTCTAGCTAGGGCAATTAGACAAGAAAAAAAATTAAAGGTGTCCAAATAGGAAAAGAGGAAGTAAAACTCTCACTGTTTGCGGATGACATGATTCTGTACTTAGAAAATCCTGAAGTATCCACAAGAAAGCTATTTGAACTAATAAATGAGTTCAGCAAAGTGGCAGGATACAAGATCAACATGCAAAAATCAGTAATGTTTTTGTACACTAGTACTGAGCAACCAGAGGAGGAAATCAGGGGGAAAATTCCATTTTCAATAGCAACAAAAAGACTCAAATACCTAGGGGTTAATTTAACCAAAGAAGTACAGGACTTCTATATGCAGAAAACTACAAAACAATGCTAAAAGAAATGAAAAAAGACCTGAACAAATGGAAAGACATTCCATGTTCATGGATTGGAAGAATAAATATCGTGAAGATGTCAATCTTGCCCAAACTGATTTATAGATTCAATGCAATACCAATCAAAATCCCAACAGCTTACTATACAGAATTAGAGAAGGCAATTACCAAATTCATCTGGAAGGGTAAGTGCACCTGAATAGCCTAAAGTATTCTAAAAGAGAAGAGCAATGTGGGAGGAATTTCACTGCCTGACCTTGAAACATATTACAAAGCTACAGTGGTCAAAACAGCATGGTACTGGCATAAAGATAGACACATTAATCAGTGGAATAGAATTGAGAACCCAGAAATATACCCTCAACTATACAGTCAACTGGTTTTTGACAAACCTACCAAGCCCACACTAATGGGAAAAAACAGTCTCCTCAACAAATAGTGTTGGGAGAACTGGATATCTATAACCAAAAGAATGAAAGAGGACCCCTGTCTCACCCCCTATACAAGAATCAATTCAAAATGGATCAAAGATCTAAATATAAAAGCCAGGACCAAAAAACTACTAGAAGAAAATATAGAGAAACATCTTCAAGACTTTGTAGTAGGTGGTGGTTTCTTGGACCTTACACCCAAAGCACATGCAACAAAAGAAAAAATAGATAAATGGGACCTTCTCAAAATTAAACACTTTTGCACCTCACAGGACTTTGTCAGATGGGTGAAAAGGCAGCCAACTCAACGGGAAAAAAATATTTGGAAATCACATATCTGATAAGGGTTTAGTATCCAGGATATAAAGAGATGTTACAACTCAACAATAAAAAGACAAACGACCCAATTAAAAAATGGGCAAAAGACTTGAATAGACATTTCTCCAAAGAAGAAATACAAATGACAAAAAAACACATGAATGCTCAACATCACTCATGATTAGGGTAATGCAAGTCAAAACTGCTATGAGATACCATTTCACACCTATCAGAATGGCCACTATTAAAAAGACAGAGAACTACAAGTGTTGGAGAGGATGTGGAGAGTTAGGAACACTTCTTCACTGTTGGTGGGAATGCAGAATGGTACAACCACTATGGAGGACTGTTTGGCAGCTCCTAAAGAAATTGAATATAGACTTGCCACATGACCCTGCAATACCACTACTGGGTATATACCCAGAAGAACTGAAAGCAGTGACATGAACAGACATCTGCACACCGATGTTCATAGCAGCATTATTCACCATTGCCAAAAGTTGGAAACAACCCAGGTGTCCATCAACAGACAAATGGATAAACAAACTGTGGTCTATTCACACGATGGAATATTATGCAGCTGTAAGAAGAAATGAAGTCGTAAAGCATATGACAACATGGATGAACCTGGAGGACATTATGTTGAGCAAGGTAAGCCAGACACAAAACGACAAATACCGTATGAATGCATTACTATGTACCAAATAGATTGTATAACATATTGTTTAATTCAAAGAATGTTTCATATGTATCCAGTACATTTGAGAAATGTATATATTTATTCATCTGTGTTTACTTTTTAGTTTTTAATTGTTTATATTTTCAATTATTAAATGTACAAAATATAGTAAAAAATAAAAAAAATAGAAAAAAAAACAATAAGTGTATATTGTTACAAAACAAACATGCATATTATCATACAGGGCTCCCATACATCACCCCACCACCAATACCTTACATGGCTGTGAAACATTTGTAACAAACTATGAAAGCATCATCAAAATATTACTACTGACTATAGCCATTTTTTTATACTAAGTGTTATTTTTCCCCAAACACAGTTAATTATTTATGCCCCAACCCACCCAATTATTAACACCCTGTATTAATATTATATATTTGTTATAGTTCATGAGAGAACTTCTCATATTTGTTCTGTTAACCACAGTCCATCTTCTACCACAGGATTCATTGTGTTATATAGCCCCATGCTTTGTACAATACATTCAAAGTGTACACTCTGTGGCTCTCATTTTCATCACAGAGTTGTGCTGTCACCACCTCAATTTTATAACATTTTTCATTACTCCAAAAGGAAAAATCCTATACTCCCTTATACCCCCCTATTGTTGTCCCTTAGAATTGATATAATAGCTTCTATGCCATTGCTGCAAAAATATTACAATATTGCTGTATAAATCAAGGGTCCTTAACCTGTTTTGTTCCATGTACCCCTTTGCCAGTAAGGTGAAAACCACAGACCCCTTACTAAGTCCACATATTTTTAAATATATCACACCTGCACCAACATGCCCCCACAAGAATGATGGTTTTTTGAATTTCAATTCAAGCTCATGGACCCCTTATTAAAAATCCCTGCTGTAAACTATCATCCATTAGTTACACTAGTTGTAATTTTCCCGTGTATCAACACTTTCTTAACACTTTGTAAAAGAACATTCTTATACTTATACTATTAACCACAATCTTCATCCACCACCAAAATAAATCACTGTTATACACTCCATAGATTATTCCCTACGGAATAATCTAATGTCTATTGACATTTACATCCAAAACTTCCCCTTTCAGCCATAATCACATTAATAAATCATCAGTTAATTATACTCACTATAATGTGTTATCATCAAATCTATTCATTTTCACACTTTTACAATAAACCTTATTATAAATTCTACATACATTAAGCATCAAGTCCCATTCTCAAGGCACATTCTATCTCTTAGTAACCGATATTGCAGAGTTTACCTACTTGAGTTTACTCATCATATTTAGTTCATATTAGTGAGATCATACAATATTTGTCCTTTTGTGTCTGGCCTATTTCACTCAACATAATGTCCTCAGGTTTCATCCATGTTGTTATATGCATCCTGATGTCATTTTTTCTGACAAATGAACAGTATTCTGTTCTATGTATATAGTATTTTGTTTATCCATTCATCAGTTGATGTACACGAGCATTTTCCATACTTCAGCAATTGTGAATAATGCTGCTATGAACATCACTGTGCAAATGTCAGTTCATGTCCTTGCTTTCAATTCTTCTGAATATATTCCTAGTGACAGGATTGTTGGGTCATATAGCAGTTCTATATTCAGCTTCTTGAGGTACCACCAAACTGTCTTCCACAGAGGCTGTACCATTCTGCATTTCCACCAACAGTAAAGGAATGTTTCTATTTCTCCACATCCCCTCCAGCACTTGTAGTTTACTGATTTTTTTTTTTTTTATTATTTAAATAAGGGCCATTCTATAAGGTGTGAAATGGTATCTCATTGTAGTTTTGATCTGCATTTACCTAATCTCTGGTGATGTTGAACATTTTTTTCATGTGCTTTTTTTTGCCATTTGCATTTATTCTTTAGACAGATGTCTATTCAAGTCTTTTGCCCATTTTTAAATCAGGTCGCTTGTCCTTTTATTGTTGAGTTACAGCATCTCTTTATATATCATCGATATTAAATACTTATCAGATATGTGATTTCCAAGTATTTTCTCCCATTGAGTCTGCTGACTTTTCACCCTCTTGAAAGTCCTTTGAGGTGCAAAACTTTTAAATTCTGAGGAGGTCCCATTTATCTATTTTTTTGTTGTTGTTGCTCTTCCTTTGGGTGTGAGGTCCAAGAAACCACCATCTACTACAGGGTCTTTAAGATGTTTTCCTCCATTTTCTCCTAGTGGTTTTATGGTTCTGGCATTTATATTTAAATCTTTGATCTATTTTGAGTTGATTCTTGTATAGGGAGTGAGATAGGGGTCCTCTTTGATTCTTTTAGTTATGGATATCCTATTCTCCCAGCACCACTTGTTGAAGAGACTGTTTCATACCATTAACATGGACTTGGTAGGTTTGTTGAAAAACAGTTGGTTGTAGATATGAGTTTATTTCAGGATTCTCAATCCTATTTCAGTGATCAATGTGTCTATCTTTATGCCAATACCATGCTGTTTTGAGTACTGTAGCTTTGAAATATGTTTCAAGGTCAGGCAATGAAATTCCTCCCACATCGCTCTTCTTTGTTAGAATTGTTTTCGTTATTCTGGTGCACTTTCCCTTTCAAATAAGTTTGGTAACTGCCTTTTTTATATCTGTAGAGTAGGCTTTGGAATTTTGATTGGTATTGATCTATATATCAGTTTGGGTAGGACTGACATCTTCACAATATTAATCTTCCAACCCATAAACATAGAATGTCTTTCCATTTGTTCATGTCTTCATTGATTTTTTTAGCATTGTTTTGTGGTTTTTTTGCATATAGGTCCTTTGGTAAAATTGATTCCTAGGTATTTGAGTCTTTTTGTTGCTATTGTAAATGGAATTTCCCCCGATTGCCTCCTCAGATCATTCAATACTAGTGCACAGATTTTACTGATTTTTTCATATTGATCTTATATCCGGCCACTCTTCTGAACTCATTTATTAGCTCATGTTGCTTTGTCACAGACATTTCAGAGTTTTCTAAATTTAGGATCATGTCACCCACAAATAGTGAGAATTTTACTTCCTCTTTTCCTATTTGGATGCTTTTTATTTATTTATTTTTCTCCTATAATTGCTCTAGCTAGAACTTCTAGAAGAATGTTGAATAACAATGGTGACAGTGGGTATCCTCATCTTGTTTCCGATCTTACAGGGAAATCTTTCAACCTTTCCCCATTGAGTACAATGTTGGCTGTGGGTTATTCACATATGCCTTTTATCATATTGAGGAATTTTCCTTCTATTCCTATCTTTTGAAATGTTTTTTTATTAAGAAGGAGGGTGGATTTTGTTGAATGCATTTTCTGCTATGATCGAGATGATCATGTGTTTTTTTTTCTTTGATTTGTTAACCTGGTATATTACATTAATTGATTTTCTTATGTTGAACCAGCCTTGAATACCAGGAATAAATCCCACTTGGTTGTGGTATATAATTCTTTTGATATGCTGCTGGATTCTATTTGCAAATATTTTGTTGAGAATTTTTGCATATAAGTCCATTAGAGAGATTGGTCTGTAATTTTCTTTTCTTGTAGTGTCTTTATCTGGCTTTGGTATTAGGGTGATGTTGCTGTCATAAAAAGTGTTGGGTAATTTTCCCTCCTCTTCAATTTTTTGGAAGAGTTTAAACAGGATTGGTGTTAATTCTTCTCAAAATGCCTGGTAGAATTCACCTGTGAGGCCATCTGATCCTGGGCTTTTCTTTGCTGGGAGATTTATGATGATGGCTTTTTTCTCTTTAAATGTGATTGGTTTGTTAAGTTCTTCTATTTCTTGTAGTGTCAGTGTAGGTTGATTATGCATTTCTAGGAATTTTTCCATTTCATCTAGGTTATCTGGTTTGCTGGCATGTAGTTTCTCATAATATCCTCATGATCCTTTTTATTTCTGAGGGGTCAGTCATAACTTCGCCCATTTCATTTCTGAGTTTATTTATTTGCATCTTCTTTCTTTTTTTCATTGTTAGTCTAGCTAGAGGTTTGTCAATTTCATTGATCTTTTCAAAGAACCAGCTTTTGGTTTTGTTCATTTTCTCAATTTTTTTTTTTGTTGTTGTTGTTCTTAATTTCATTTATTTCTGTTCTAATCTTTATTATCTCTTTCCTTCTATTTCCTGTGGAAATGGTTTGCTGTTTTTTTTTTTTTTTTTCTAGCTTCTCCAGTTGTTCAGTTAGATCATTGATTTTATCTCTTTCTTCTTTTTTTTAACAAGGCATTTACGGCTATTCATTTCCCTCTCAGGGCTGCATTCGCAATATCCTATAAGTTTTGATATGATGTGTTCTCATTTTCATTTGTCTCGATATATTTACTACTTTCACTTACAATTTCTTCTTTAACCCACTGATTGTTTACGAGTGTGTTGTTGAGCCTCCACACGTTTGCGAGTTTTCCCCTTTCTCATCTATTGTTGTTTTGTAGTTTCATTCCATTATGATCTGTGTAATTTCAATCTTTTTATATTTATTGAGACCTGCATTGTGACTTAACATGTGGTCTATCCTGGAGGTAGAGCCATAAGCACTTAAAAAGAATATATAATGTGCTAAGTTTGGGTGCAATGTTCTGTATATGTCTGTTAGTTTAGTATATGTCTAGTTCATTTATCATATTGTTCAAGTTCTCTGTTTTCTTCTTGATCTACCATCTAGTTCTAGCTAATGATGTGAGTGGTGTGTTGAAGTCTTCAACTATTATTATAGAGATGTTTACTTTTCCCTTCAATTTGCCAGTGTTTGCCTCATGTATTTTGGGGTACCCTGATTAGGTACATAGATATTTACGACTGTTATTTCTTCCTGGTGGGTTGCCCCTTTTATTAATATATAATGTCCTTGTGTATCTTTTAATATTTTTTTGCATTTAAAGTCTTTTGTCTGATATTGGTAGAGCTATCCCTGCTCTTTTTTGGATATTGTTTGCATGGAATATCTTTTTCCAACCTGTTACTTTCAGCTGGTTTGTATCTCTGGGTCTAAGGTGAGTCTCTTGTAAGCAGCATATGGATGTCTCACGTTTTTCTATTAAGAAACAAGAAAAGAGATAATACACAACCCTAGACATTGGTTATGGGCATGTTACAGGGTTGGACAAGGGTGTATAGCCCCAGGTTAGACCTTTTCAAAGCCTTTCTTCCTCCCCTTTCCTAATGGTGGGGAGGGGCCCCAGCTGTTTGCTGTTTTGATTGGTTGTACCACCTGTTAGCTCTCAAGGGGCCAATGGGGGACCTGTTGTTTGGAGGTGCCCAGGGCTTCCTTTTATCCCGGGAAAGTGTTCCAAATGGGACCTCATGGCCAGGGTCTAGATGGGGTCTTTCCAGCTTTGTTTTTAGTAGCAGTTTTCCCCTCAGGGGGTTTCCAGGTGGGGACTCACAGGCATGTTCTCTTCCAGGTACCTAGCTGTGATTCATCTTCTCCTCATTTCCCTATACTAATCCCCCTCAGAGAGTTTACACCCTTATTCTTAAAGGGGAGCTGAAGGGCAATAGTCTTTCTTCTGTAGCTGCTTCCTGCTGGTTAGGGGGAATAGATCCTACCTTCCAGAGTGTGAAACCCTCTGGCTATTCTTTGGACATTGAGGGAAGACAGGTCTGGCACCATGGTTGAAACTGGGTAAAATCCCCATGTGACTAATATCTTGTTCTGGAATCAGCTTATATCTCTTGATTGGGGAGTTTAGTCACATTCAGTGATATTACTGTAAAAACATTATTAACTTCCATCATTTTATTCTTTGGTATTCATATATCTTATTTTAATCTGTCTTTTTACTCTTTTGGCTATCCTTTCTGCTATTCTTGGCTTCTATACTCTTCTCTGAGACTCTCCTGTCTTTTTCTTTCAGGCTGTAAGTCTTCCTTTAATATTTCCTGCAAAGGCAGATTCTTTTTTAAAAAACTCTCACTTTCTGTTTGTTTGTGAACATTTTAAACTCACCTTCATATGTGAAGGACAATTTTGATGGATAAAGAATTCTCAGCTAACAGGTTTTCTCTCAGTATCCTAATTGTATCATACCACTGCCTTCTCACCTCCATGGTTTCTAATGAGAAATTCACACTAACTCTTACTGGGCATCCCTTGCATGTGATGGTTTGCTTCTCCCTTGCTGCTCTCAGAATTTTCTCTTTAACTTTGATGTTTGACATTCTGAGTAGTTTGTGTCTTGGTCTATTCAGATTAATTCTGATTGGGGTACACTGTGCTTCTCTGACATGGAATTTCATTTCTTTCATGAAAGTTAGGCAACATTCAGCTATTATTTCCTCAAATACTCTTTCTGCTTCTTTTCCCTTCTCTTCTCCTTTAGAAACTCCCATGACACGTTTGTTGCATTTCTGTTATCATCCAACTCCCTGATCACTTGCTCAAGTTTTTCCATTCTTTTTTCTCTTCAATTTCAGCTTTTCCATCTTCTGTATCACTTTTTCTTTCTTCTGTCATTTCAAGTCTACTGCTGTATGCCTCTGGTGTGTTTTTTATCTCACCTGTCTCTTTCATTCCCATGAGCTGTTACTTTTCTATTCAGGTCTTCAAATTCTTCCTTGTGATTGCTCACTATCTTCTTGATGTCCTTTATCTCTTTAGCCATATTGTCTTTCATCTCATTAATTTGGTTATGGAAATTTTTGTGTATCTCATTGATTAGTTTTCTCAAATCCTGTTTCTCTTCTGGGGCTTTGATATATTCCTTTTCTTGGGCCATATATTCCATTTTCTTCATATGTCTTGTAATTTTTTGATAATGTCTAGGCATCTGATTAGGATGGTGAGTGTACTCAGATGTTCAATTTCTCTCTTTTTCATAGGGATTTGGTGGGAGGCTATGTGTTACTGCTCTTCTTTGATTCTTAGTTCAATTTGTGCTGGGTCTTTAGGATTGTCCCTGTTGGTTGCTCAAATGTGGGCCCTGGACTCAGTAATGGGTTGCAGATACACTTCCTAGGTCCTTAGGGAGGGAGGCTGTAAAGACCAGGAAAAGCCTCTCTTGCTTATTTACTTTTAATTTCCTCCTGTGTGCTTCCTTGGTCTGCCAAATGGCACTTTTTGGCAGCCCTCTCAGTTAAATGCCTGGTCTGAGGTGTCTGCTGCAACAAACACTGGATTGATGTGACAGAAGTTCCTACCTGGAAACTAAGAGCCTCATAATTTAAACTTTCTCAGAGGCAGTTCTCCAACTTTTGCTGACAGTCCCCTCCCTTTTCCCTGGTAGGAAATAATCCCCTCTGTGCCCTCAACAGCCAGTCTTGGTCAGTAGAGAGGAAGACTGAGAGGGTCAGAACTCTTTAGTCCCTTGCCAGTTTTCAAGGCAAACAATGGTGTAGCCCACACAACTTGGAAGGACTCGTGGGACGCAGGATACCAAATCTGTGGTTCAAAAACTGAGTCAGCCTTGGGCTGTGTTACTCTCTCTCCCCTTTCCTGAGGAGATGGGTCCCTGAGGACACCTTTGTCTGCAGCTGCCAGGCCCCAAGTCCTAGAATTTCAAGTGTCTATAGGGTGGGGCAATTTGCCAGCAGCAGCAGCTTTTAATTCACAGTTTTGCCCTCATGATTCTTTTCCTTTTCCCTCTCTCTTCTGGGAAGTGTCCAGTCTTCCTCTGGTGTCCTAAACCTTAGAAGAATTTTTCCAGACCATTTCTGCCTGTCCTCCAGCTATTTTCTGGGAGAGGAGAGAGTCCTGTGTCTTTCTAGTCTGCCACCTTCCTGGAAGTCCTTCCATAGATTTTTATATATTGTGTTATCATTTCTATTTGTCTTGAGATATTTATTGATTTTTCTTACAATTTCTTCTTTAACCCAGTGATTAAGAGTTTGTTGTTTAATCTCCATGTATTTGTTCATTTTCTCTTTTTCGGCCTGTTGTTGATTTCCAGCTTCTTTCCATTATAGTCAGAGAAAAGTCCTTTGTATAATTTCAGTCTTTTAAAATTTATTGAGTCTTGTCTTGTGTCTGAACATATGGTTTATCCTGGAGAAGGATCCATGAGCACTTGGAAAGTATGTATATCCTGCTGCTTTGGGGTGCAATGCTTTATAAATGTCTGTTAGGTGTAGTTAATTTATCATATTATACAAGTGTTCTGTTTCTGTATTTGTCCTCTATCCAGATGTTTTATCCAATGGTGTGAGTGGTGAATTGAGGTCTCCAACTATTATTGTAGAGATATCTATTTCTCCCTGCAGTTTTGCCAGTGTGTACCTCATGTATTTTGGGGCACCCAAGCTAGATGCATAAAATATTTATAATAGTTATTTCTTCTTGGTGAATTGCCCCTTTTATTAATATATAATGACCTTCATCTCTTCTAACAGTTTTGCATTTAAAATATATTTTGTCCATTATCAGTATCGCTACTCCAGGTCTTTTTTGGTTACCATTTGTGTGGAATATCTTTTTCCAACCTTTCACTTTCAATCTGATTGTGTCCCTACATCTGAGATGAGTCTTTGTAGACAGCATATAGATGGCTCATATTTTTTTTCAATTCTGTCAGTCTATGTCTTTCAACTGGGGAGTTCAATCCATTAATATTCAATGTTATTACTTTAAAGGCATCACTTACTTCACCCATTTTCTCCTTTGGCTTTCCTTTGTCATTTCTTACTATTGTCTGTCTTTTTATCCTTTAATTCATCCTTCCTAATTATCTTCATTTCTACACTCTTCATGTCTTTTGCCCTTGTTCCGTCCTTTCAGGCTGTAGCACTCCCATATTATAAGTCTGGTTCTCGGTGACAAACTCTCTCAGTTTTTGTCTGTGAATACTTTAAACTTAGCCTCATTGTTTTTTTAGGAGGTCCCAGTGATTGAACTCGGGATCTTTTTACCCTCATTTTTGAAGGACAGTTTTGGTAGATAAAGAATTCTTGCCTGGCAGTTTTTCTCTTTCTGTGCCTTAAATACATCATACTACTTTCTTCTTACCTCCATGGTTTCTGATGAGAGATTGGCACTTCGTCTTATTGATATTTCCTTGTATGTGATGCATTTCTCTTACTGCTTCCAGAATTCTCTCTTTATCTCTGGTATATGTCTTCTTAATATACTGGTACCTCAGTATTTGTCATTAATTGGTTCCGGGAGGCACAAGTACCAAAAACAATGAGTACCAAGCAAATTTTTCCCATGAGGAATAATGTAAATAAATTTAATGCATTCCCAAACCAAAGACAATGCACACTTTTAAGGCAATATGTAAAGAGATAGGGTTGTATATCATTACTTTACATGAGAAATAAACCTAAAAATTAATAAATACTTAGATTAAATAAAATAAAAACTTCACTTTACCTGTACTGAGAAGAGTCCATGGCCTAATGGGATGGTGGGAGGAAAGGGGTGAGGAGGAGAGGTTACATGGAGTGTAGCTTGGAAGGAGAGTCCCCCTCCAATAGATCATTGGTCACTTGCACTTAGGGTGTTCTATCTCTTTTCTGCCTTTTTTCAACTTGCACCACAGGCTATGACACACTCTGTCACCGTCACTAAAAACTTATCCAATGAGGGCTGCTTCTGTCTTCTTTTCAGTATTTCTCAAAAGTGTGAAATTGTTTGGTCATTCAATAAATTCACATTTCTCCTTGTCAGAGCTTTGTCCAGATAGTGCGTCTCCACAAAGTTTTGAACTTCTGCCCAATTTGCACATCTTTCTTTTATCAAGGAACTGAGGACATCCTCCCTTATCTCCTCCTCACCTGAAGAAATCTCTTCAGCCACCTCTTCTTGCTGCTCCTTCTGTAGTTCCTGCAGCTCCTCAGTGATGAGCTCTTCACTACGTTCCTCCACTAACTCCTCAACATCAGCGGCATTGACCTCCAGACCCATGGATTGGCCCAAAATTACAATATCCCGCACAACTGTACCCTCTGTACCTGCCTCAAACCCTTTGAAGTCTCTCTGAGTCACAGCTTCTGGCCACAAATTCTTCCATGCCGAATTCATTGCCCTATAAGAGACTTCATTCCAGGTCTTATCAATTAGGTTAAGGCAGTGTAGGATATTGAAATGCTCCTTCCAGAATCCTGTGAGGGTCATCTGGGTGTCAGAGATTATCTCAAAGCACCTCTGGAAAAGCACCTTGGTGTACAACTTTTTGAACTTTGAAATGACCTGCTGGTCCGTGGGCTGGATGAGAGGAGTAGTGTGTGTGTGTGTGGTGGGGGGGGAGTGGGCAGGAAACTTACAGTGATGAAGTTGAACACTTCCAGTAAGTCATCCTCCAAGCCTGGAGGGTGGGCAGGTGCATTGTCCAAAAGTAGGAGAACTTTCAGAGGCAAATCTTTCTCTAGCAATTTTTTTTTCCACTGAGGGACCAAAGACTTCATTTACCTACTCTGTGAAAAATTGCCTCAGGACCCAAGATTCGTTGTTTGCCCTCCACATCACGTGGAGTTTGCTTTTTATGACTTTATGCTTCTTGAAAACTTTTTTCACTACGATCGACTAGTAGAGGCTTGAGTTTTAAGATCCCACTAGCACTCCGACACAACAATAGAGTGAGCTTGTCATTCATTGGTTTGTGGCCTGGTAATGCTTTCTTCTCTTTTGTGATATAGGTCCTACTTGCCAGTTTTTTTCCAAAAAAACCCAGTCTATCACATGTTGTGAGGCATGGCAAGGCAGCAAGTGCTAATAAAAAGGCTGCTGATGAATTTGACTGGGGTTACATTCAATCTGTAAATCACATTGGGCAGAAGTGTTTTCTTAACAATATTCAGTCTTCCAATCCATGGACATAAGATGTCTTTCCATTTATTTAGGTTTTTAGTTTTTTTCAGTACTCTTTTGTAGTTTTCCAGGTAAAAGTCCTTTACTTCCTAAATTTATTTCTAGATATTTGATTCTTTTAAATCGCTACTGTAAATGGAATTTATTTCTTGATTTCCTCTTCAGATTGTTAATTAGTAGTGTACAGAACCACCACTGATTACTGGGTGTTGTTCCTATACCTCACCACTTTGCAGAATTCCATTAGTTTGTTGTGCATTTTTTAAAAAATTTTCTATATATAGGGTCATAATATCTACCAATCCAGAAAGTTTTATATCCTTCATTCTAAAATGGATGCCTTTAATTTCTTTTTCTTGCCTAATAGATCTGGTTAGAACGATCAGTATAATGTTGAATAACATTGGCTACAGTGAGTATCCTTGTCTTATTCCTGATCTTAGGGAGGAAGCTTTCCGTCTTTTGCCATTTAGTATTGTGGCAGTTTGAAGTTCTTTTATGAATCTCAAAAAGAAAAAGATTATGTTGTTGAACTAATCCATTCCTGTGGATGTGAGGCCCTTTTGGCTGGACTGTGTCAGTGAGGTGTGACCCAGCAAGATGGTCTTATAAAGACCTTAAATAAATGGAGACATAGAGAGTGAGACACAGAGAAAGGACACCACCATTTTTTTACCCTGCCATGTGAAAGAGGACTCAAGGATCGCTAGCAGCCAAAGCTTAAGTGCAAAGCCCCTAAGAGGCTGGGCCCATGGAGCAGCTCAAGGCTAAAAAGACAGAGCCATATGCCTCAGCTCACAGCTGAACTCAGGAAGAAAGTGGAGCAGTAGAGACTGAGAGAAGAGGCACAGAAAGAGGCAAACCCTATGCCAAGCTCTGGAAGATGACAGATTCTGGAGGGGAAGGCAGGGACCTGGACAGATATCTGCCTCCATCTTTGCCACATGGCAAGACACTAGTATCACCAGTAGCTGACTTTGGTGAGAAAGCATCTCTGATGGTGCTTTGATTTGGACATTTCACAGTCTCAGAACTGTAAGCTTTCACCCTAAATCAGGGGTTCCTAACCTTTTTTGTTCCACGGACCCCTTTGCCAGTCAGGTTAAACAAATATTACTGTAATTTATTTATTGCATATATTCATAAATGAAGGAAAAATGCTAGATTTCAGTTAGAGTTCAGATAAAATATAGATATAAGTTTATTTTTTTCAATTCAAGCTCACAGACTCCCTGAAATCTTTTCACAGACCCCTTGGGGGTCTGTGGAACCCTGGTTAAGAATCTCTGCCCTAAATATAATCCCCATTATAAAAGCCAACCCATTTCTGGTACTTTGCATTGGCAGCCCTGTGGCAAACTAAGATAAGGATGATTTTAGTTGTGGGTTTTTCATATATTCTCTTTATCATGTCAAGAAGTTTCCTTGTATTCCTACTTTCTAAGTGTTTTTATCAAGAAGTGGTGCTAGATTTTGTCAAATGCCTTTCTGTAACAATTGAGATGATCATGTGTGTTTTCCCCCTTCATTCTACTAATACACTGTGAGACATTGATTTTCTTATGTTAAAGTACCCTTGTAATCTTTGTACAAATCCCACTTGATGATAATGTATAATTCTTTCAGTGTGCTGCTGGATTTGGTTTGTTAGTATTTTGTTGAGAATGTTTGCATCTATCTATAATCATAAAGGATATTGGTCTCAGGTTTTCTTTTCCTGTGTTATTTTTATCTGGCAATGGTATAAAGGTGATGCTGGGTTCACAGAGTAAGTTAGGAGGCGTTCCTTCCTTTTCAATTTTTTGGGAAGACTTTTGGCAGGATTTCTTTTAATTATTCTTGAAATGTTTGGTAAAATTCACCTATGAAGTCATTTAGTTCTGGGCTTTTTGAGGGGAAAGATTTTTGATGATGAATTCAATGTCTTTACTTGTTATTGGTCTGTTGAAATTCTATTTCTTCTTCTTTTTTTTTAACTTCTATTTGTCTTTTTTTATTAAACATATACAATTCTATTCCGTTCCCCACCTGCCCACCCGCCTGTTTACTGTCTGTTTCCATTCGCTGGGTGATCTTCTGTGTCTGTTTCTTGCCTTCTCTTCTCATTTTTCTCCTCCAGGTTTCACCAGATTCGATCCTAGGGACCTTCAATGTGGGAGAGAGGCACCTTGTCACTTGCACCATCTCAGTTCCTGGTTTCTGGTGCATCTCACCTTGATTCTCCCCTGCGTCTCTCTTTTGTTGCGTCATCATTTTGCTGCGTGACTCACTGCACATCTGTGCAGGCCTGACTCACTGTGTGGGCCCAGCTCGCCTACTCACTTCTTATTTATTTATTTTTTTTACAAGGAGGTAGACGGATGCACAATCACTTGAGCCACATCCACTTCCCTTCTACTTCTTGAGGCAGTGTAGGTAGTTTGTGTGCTTCTAGATATTTGTCCATTTAGGTTATCTAATTAATTAGTTGGTATACAATTGTTCACAGTATTTTCTTATAATCCTTTCTATTTCCATAAACAAAAAGGATTATCCCTTTCATTTCTGATTTTAGTTAATTGCATCTTCTCTCTCTTTTTTAAAGATTTATTTTTATTTACTTTATTTTTCTTTATTTATCCCCTCCCTCCTTCCCCCAGGTGGTTTGCTCATCTGTCTGCTCACTCTTTGCTTGCCTTCTCC
The DNA here is from genome assembly GCA_026826555.1 of Tolypeutes matacus. Lineage (NCBI taxonomy): Eukaryota > Metazoa > Chordata > Mammalia > Cingulata > Chlamyphoridae > Tolypeutes > Tolypeutes matacus. The sequence continues at coordinate 16,214,368 of JAKSZT010001178.1, forward strand.
AGGAGGCACCAGAAACCGAACCTGGGACCTCCCACATGAGAAGTGATTGCTCAATGGACTGAGTCACATCCGCTCCCCACGGGCTGCGGCATCTACTGGCTTGGCTTCTGCTTCTTGCAGTGGGGGCGGCGTCTAGCTGTTTGCAGCAGCAGACAGCGTCTAACTCTTTGCAGTGGGAGGTGGTGCCTGCTGTCTTCTTTTTGGAGGCACTGGGACCGGACCTGGAACCTCCCGTGTAGAAGGTGGGTGCCCAGTGGTTAAGCCACATCTGCTTCCCACATCTTCTCTTTTTCATGTGTCAGTCTAGCTGAAGGTTTGTCAATTTTATTAACCTTTTCAAAGAACCAACTTTAGGTTTTGTTGATTTTCTATATTGTTTTTTAGTCTTGATTACATTTATTTCTACCCTAATCTTTATTTCTTTCCTCTGTATCGGCTTTAGTTTTCTCTTCTTTTGCTAGCTCCTCCAGGAACCTACAGCTATAAATTGCCTCTCAACACTGTCTTTGCTGCATCTCACAAGTTTTGGTATATTGTGTTTCCATTTTCACAGCTCAATATATTTCCTAATACCCTTGCAATTTCTTTTTGAACTGTTGTTTGTTTAAGACTGTGTGTTGTTTAATTCTCATATATTGTGAGTTTTCCAGTTCTGTAATTGATTTCTACCTTTACTCCATTGTGGATGAAAAAGACATATTCAATGGTTTCAATATTTCTAAACTTATTGAGAATTGCTTTGTGACCTAACATATGGTCTATCCTGGAGGATGACCTATGTGCACTCAAGAATGTGTGTTTTGTGGTTGTTGAGTAAAAGCATTCTATATAAGTCTGTTAGGTCCAGTTGTTTTATAGCATCATTCAAGTCTTCTATTTCCTTATTGATTTTCTGACTAAATATTCTGTCCATTACTGAAAGTGATGTATTTATGTTTCCTTTAAAACCGTCGATTTCTCCCTTCAATCCTGCCAATATTTGTTTCATGTATTTTGGGGCACTAGTGTTAGATGCTGTTTCCATTTTCCAAGGGCTGCCAATGCAAAGTACCAGAAATGTGCTGGCTTTTATAAACGGGATTTATTTGGGATAAAAGCTTACAGTTCCAAGGTCATGAAAATTCCAACTCAAGGCACTACAAGAGGTGCTTTCTCAGCAAAGTCAGCTGCCATGTAGTGAAGCAAGATGGCTGCCGATCTCTGCCAAGGTCTCCACCTTTCTGCAGCTGTAGGCAAACTTGGCATAGGGCTTGTCTCTTACCAAGCCTCCTCTCTCAGTCTCGACAGCAATCCTTTCTTCCCGAGTTCATCAGTAAGCTATTCAGGCATATGGCTCATTTCTCTCTGGGCCTCAGCTCTTTGAGCCTTTCAGGGGCTTCTCTCCTTGCAGCTCAGCTGTGGGCTAAACCTTTCTCTCACATGGCAGGATCAAACATGGCAGCTTCCTTTTATTGCCTGTGCCTGTCTCTCTCTGGTTCTGTTTATACCAGACCCAGCAAGGAGACAGAGACCCAAGCTGGCTCACACTTCACTGACACAGTCTAATCAAAATCCCTAAATGATCTTATATAAAGTAATCTAATCAAAGGACCCTTAACCGAATTTAATGCAAAGGGTATCATACCCACAGGAATAGATTAGCTTAAAAACATAATTTTCCCCTTTTGGGATTCATAAAATAATATCAAACTGCCACTGGTACATACATATTTATAATTTTATGTCTTCTTGTTTTATTGACCCCAACCTAATTTCTGTATTATACTCAAGCTCTGTTCCTACCCTTCTCTTCTCCCACCTTTGTGATGTACTTATTACAAATTATATCTTTATTAACTGTATATCCAAAGCCATAGATTTGTCATTTTTATATGTGTGCATTTTAGAACAGGTAAGAAGTAAAAAGTGAAGTTACATACACAAAATACAATAATTCTGATGTTTATAATTTCTCTTATGGTTACCCTTACTGTAGATTATTTCTTTATGCCACTTTGATCCACTGTCTAGTATCTTTCTCTTTCAATGAAGAACTCCCTTTAGCATTGATAGCTGTAGGGCAGAACAAGTGGCGATGAAGTACCTCATCTTTGTTTATCTGGGAATGTCTTAATCTCTCCATCATTTATGAAAGACAATCTGACTGGATACAGCATTTTTGGATTGTAATTTTTCCTTTCAGCACTTTAAGTTTGCCCCACTGCCTCTTGCCTCCATGGTTTTCAATGAGAAATCAGCACTTAATCTAAGTAGGGCTCCCTTGTACATAACCCATGAATTTCTCTTGCAGCTTCCAAAACTCTTCTTGTTCTTGCAAACAACAGTTTGACTATGATGTGTCTGTACCTGGTTCTCTTCGAGTTAATCTGGTTTGCAGTTCTTTGGGATTCCTGAATAAATATGTTCATGTCTTTCTGCAAATTTGGGAAGTTTTCAGCCATTATTTCTTTGAATATTCTTTCTGCTCCTTTGTATCTTTCTTCTCTCTCTGGGACTCCCAAAATGTATATATTGCTATGCTTGATGGTGTCGCACAGGTCTCTAAGGCTCAGTTTGCTTTTTCAAATTCTTTTTTTCTTTCTACTCCTCAGACCAAATCATTTCAATTATTTTATCTTCAAGTTCACTGATTCTTTTTTCTGCCAGCTCTAATGTGCTGTTAAAAACCCCTAGGGAATTTTTTATTTCTATTGTTCTGGTCTTCCAGTATTTGGTTGCTTTTTAAATTTTCTATCTCTTTAATGAGACCTCATTTTGTTCATAGATCATTTTACTGATATCCTTCAATTCTTTCTCTATGTTTGCCTCTATCTCTTTGAGCACACTAAAGGTCATTTATTAAAACTCTTTCTTTGGTATGTCTAAAGTCTGGTCTTTTTTATTGATGGTTTCCCCCATTGATAGTTTCTGAAGTTTCAACTTGTTCCTTTGGGCGAACCATCAATTCCTGTTTTTGTTTTTAATTTGTAATCTTTTGTTGCACACTGTACATTTTAATATTTTAATGTGTTAACTTTGGGATTAAGTCCCTGAGCTCTCTGTTCCTTAAATTTCTACCCAGCTACTGATAAGATATTGATTTCCTTGAGTAACAGGAGCTAACAACAATAACAAAAATTGCAAAAAAACAACAAACAAAACTTTTCACAGTATTTAAAAATTGGCTCTGTTGGATGATGCTCTCCTTCAGGGTTCAGTGCTCTTACCAAGAAGATCAGCCTAAGGCCAATGTGCACGGTTGTTTTTCAGAGTCTGTGTCTTGTCCTATGCTTGCACTCAAGGTCTTAGGAATTCTCCTGATTACAGGAATCCAAAGTTCCCCTCTACTCCCTATGACATTGACCCTGGCTCCCTCTGGGGTGCTCTATTATATGTCTGAAGGCCTGTAATCCTTTGCCCCAGGTTGCTTTGATTTAATTGTTTATTAAACTTCTTTTGCTCTCTGCACACTGCTTCTGCCTGTAGGGCAACTTCTAGAAACGAGCCAGAGACAATTGTCCTGGTTCAGTCTTTTAGGAAGCCACTTCCTGACTGGCAACAACATACAGGCATTACAGTATGCACATAGGGGTTACTCTGGAATGGGGCCAGAGACCTACAATGGTAGTGAAGGCCAGCTATGCAGTGTACATGGGAAGGGTGGTTAGAAGCCAACAAGGGTGCCACAAGCCTCTCCTACCAGTTTTAAATTACCTTTTCTTGGTTCAGCACATGAACAGTAATTTGCAACCCTTTAACTTTTTGTTTTTGTTTTTTGGAGGTCTGAGAAAGATAGTTCTGCCAGTTTTTGCTAGTTGTTCAAAGATTCTGTGGGGGAACAGAACCCTAGAGCATCTTATGCTGCCACCTTGGTTGACCAGAAGCACTCCGATTTTTTAAATACAGTTTTGCCAGATATATAATTCTTGGTTGGTAATTTCTTTTTTCAGCACTTTAAATATGTCATCCCACTACTTTCTTGCCTCCATATTTCTGATGAGAAATCAGCACTTAAAATTATTGAGTCTCCCTGTACATGATACACTGCTTCTTCTCACACAGCTGTCAAGATTCTCTCTGTCTTGGCATTCAACAATGTGATTGTAATTGCTTATCCTGTTCTAAGCTTCTTTTGTGTGTATATGCATGCCTTTCATCATATTTGAGAAGTCTTCTGCTATTATTTCTTCAAATATTCTTTCTGCCCCCTCTCTCCTTCTTCTCCTACTGGAATCCCCACAATGTATATTGGTATGCATGATAGTGTTCCAAAGGTCTCTTAGGCTCTATTCACTTTTCATTCTTTACCTTTTTGCTCTTCAAACTGAATAATTTCAATTGTCTTATATTCAAGTTCACTGATTCTTTCTTCTGCCAGTTCAATACGCTGTTTAGCCCCTCTAAGGAATTTTTTATTTCACTTATTATGGACTTCATCTCCAGTCTCTCTGGCTGGTTCCTTTTTATTATTAGTTCTATCTCTTTATTGAATGTCTTTTTATTCATCTATTGTTGGTCTGTTTTCCTTTCATTATTTGTCCATGTTTTACTTTAGCTCTTTGCGCATATAAGACAATTTTTTTGGAGTCTTTGTCTGATATTTCCAATATCTAGTGTTCCTCGTTGGTGGATTCTGGCTCCTTTACACAGCCTATCATTTCCTTTTCATTTGTATGCCTTCAAATTTTTTGTTGCACACTGGACATTTTAATGTTTTAATGGGTTATCTCTGTAATTTAGTCACTGACGAGTCATTCCTTAAACTTCTATCCAGATAATGTTATGACTAAAATTTCCTTGAATTAAAAGAACAAAAAAGACAAACAGTCTTTGCAGATTGGCCTGTGAGAGTGCTCTCCTTCAGAGCGTAGCCCTTGTAACAGTGGGTCTAAGGTTCTTTTTCCTCATCTGTCTTTATATGTATGTGTATGGTTGTCTATTTTTTTTTTTCATAGAGAGTCAACTAAAGTGATAGACACCAAAATTTGACAACAATTGTTCTGGAGTATAGATTTTGAAATTTTTATTATTTTCTTTTATACTTCTATGTACTAGTTCCATTTTTATAATATATATAAAGGTGTAATTTATATTATAGTATATATACATATGTGTATGCAATAGTATAGAAACTGTAATAAAAGTAGAAATAACAAAAATTAGAAACCAAAACCCCAAGTCACTGTGTATATTAAAATTCTTCCTAAGACTTTCTGGTGTCAAAGAGGAATCAATCTAAAAGCATAGACTATCTGGAAAGTAAAAATAATTAAAAAGCTAAGGCAAACTCATAGCAGGAAACATAGTATTAAACAAGAAATATTGAATATAAAATGAGCCTTTAACCCAAGTTTAAGTTATATTAAGCTTTAACTTTAATCATTTTGTTGATGATTTCAACATATGCCAAATAAAAGGTATTTGGTAGATTTAACATTGATTTAGAACAGAAATTCTTAATAGACTAGACAGGGGCTTCCTTTCATGATAAAAAATACATCTCCCAAACAACAAAAAAAAACCATCATACATAATGGTGAGGAACAGAGCATGTCCACTGAAGTAAGGAACAAAACTAGGATATCTACTATAATCAATATTATTTAATATTGATTTGGAAATAAAAGTCAATGCAATATACAAAGAGAAGGAAATAAGAGGTATAAGTATTGGGAGATATGGGAAAAGTCATCATTATTAGGAAGTTACTAGGAAAACCTAAGAGAATGACCTCTATAAATTAATCAATTGAGGGAGCCAGTTTCAAGATGGCAGAGTAAAAACTCCATCCCTTTCTCTTCTAAAAAATCATTAAATCCAACAGAAACAAAAAGACAAATCTCTATATTCAATGAAACAAGGAGATTACTGTTAGTTCAATGTTAGTATATGAAGTTGGAAAGATCTACTCTGAGTGATGGGCTTTTGGGATAGTCTTACTCTTTTTGTACCTTTCTATATTGTTTTAATTCTTTAAAACATACAGATATAATGAAGTGTGTTTTTATAAAACATATATTATATATATATATATATATGTAGGTATATATATATATACCTACAAATACATGCATAAAATTATGTATACAGAATGATCCCCATATCAATCGGCCTACACCAGATTACATTGTGGCAACAAACCCTAAATCAGTGGCTTAAAACAAAAGTTTATTTCTTAGTCACATTATATATCAATTGCAGATTAGCTTCTGTTCTACTCCTTATCATCTTCAGGAACCTAGGCTAAAAGGAGCATCTCCTACCTGGAATGTACAAGTCATAAAGCCAGGGGAAGAAAGAGGCTTGGAGAACCATGTGGTGGCTCTTAAAGCTTCTTCTCAGAAGTGACCATGTAAGTTTTGAGCACATTCTATGAGTAAAGCTGAAGTCAGTAGGGCAGGAATATATAATCATTCCTTTGGGAAGGACTTCACAGGAAAGGGCAGCAGAGAGTTTGAAGAATATAATCTACCACTAGTCCAAATTTTTGAACATATACACATACAGGCATATATATAGTCATAGATAAATGAGAAAGAAACATAATACTATATAAAGTGACTTTTAATTATCCCTGATATACAAACAGAAGCCATTAGATTTGCCAATAAGGAGTTCAAAGGTGCCCCAAATCAAGAATGCGGTTAGTCCAATAGCTAAATTCTAATAGGTGAGGAATGATGAAAGTTGAAATAGTAGAAAGTATTGTAGGCTACTCTTTCTAAAAATGTAATAGTTAAGAAAAGAACCTAGAAAATATGGTAGCTTAAGGTGCAAGTAAAGGTTCTAAGACTTTTTTTTTAAGATGATATAAGTCTTACTCATTTGTATTGGCTAAAGAGTAAAATTAAGAATCACTGGGGGTTGATCAAGAACATCAAGAGTAGTTAAATAAAGATGTGGAACCATTTCTCTTCTACTAAGATAGTGAGATAAAGGTAGATATGGATTTTATTATGACAGGCTACAGATAAAAGGAAGGCCATTTAATCATTCTTTTGACATTGAACACATAAAATTTTCAAAGCACTATGTACAAATAAAGAGAAAACAAAGGTAAAGAAGACATAATCTTAGACCTTGAGAAGCTTTCAATATAATTGGGGGTACACAATAAAATAGCCATTTTAATGTAAGAACAAAGTGCTATGACAGTATTTAAATACAGTAAACTGACATTAGCAATATGAAAGATATGAGAAATTTTCTCTAGGTAGGGAAAGGATGAAGGGAATTAAATGCAAGAAACAAAGTAAACAAATGCACAGATGCTTGAAATTGAAAAGGCATGTTATCTAAACTGTAGCAGTGTAATTAAGAGGACAGATTTTGGAAGCATACAAAATAGGTTTGAATTTCAGCCATTCTACTTTTTTATTACATAATCTTGAATAAATAACACCTCTGTAAAAATGGGAAAAACAGTAAATAAGTATTGTTTATTGGGTGTTGTAAGGATTAAATCAGATGTAAATAGGATATCAGTACAATTCCTATCATATAAAAAGCAAAATATTGATAATATCTGTCATTTTAATGTGTGAGTCAATACACTTTGCAAACTACAAAACACTACACAGATATAAGGCATTATTTTTTCTGAAACATGATGAATAGCTAAAAAGCACTCATCTAAATATATAAGCATTTTATAACATATAATAATATTTCTCTAGTACTTATAGTATATTTCAAAGGACTCCTATCCTTAAAAGTATTCCTGTATTTATATTGATTTTGCATTTAAACTAAGAATATGCTAACCACTTCTGGGAAAAAAAGCGAATGGGAGAAATCTGTTTTTTCTCTTCCCTAGTTACCCAAATCTATATTATTTTCTAATATGACATGTTCATAAAAATTCACAGCTGCACCTAAACTTTACAACTGGATACAAAACCAGAAAACCTACCTTTTCTTCTCTTTCAATGTCAAGTTGCTTCTTAATGGATGAAAGTTCATTTTTGAGGTTGGATAGTTCAATCTCCTAAAGAAAAAGAAATGTGTTAATGTGGGAAAGTGTGGGAGGGGGATGGGGTGGGGCATATGGGAATCCCCTAAATTTTTAATGTAACATTTATATAATCTAAAGTTTTTTTAAAAATAAAAAATAAAAATTTAAAAAAGAAACATAAACTTTATAAGTGCTTCCATATATTTTGTCAAGACAATAAAATTGCAAACAAATGCTTCAAGTAAATTAAGTTTTATAGAGAAATACATTCACTCATAAAATACATACACTTTAAAAGTCTACTGATATGAAGGATGCTAATTAACTATATAAAGGACTCATTTAAATAAATGTTTGATTGCTTTCTCTAAAGAAAAATGTAACACTATGAATATCTTTCCTCCTACTTTCTCTCAGTCAGAGCTCCAAACTTATTTATTAACTGGAGTTTATAACATTTTGTTTGAAAACTGATTTGTTCCACCATTTCAAAAGATAAACTGGAAGCCCACTTAATTAGAAGGTCTATAAGATCTCTTTCAGATCTAAAACAATCTATATAACTCAAAAATTGTATTTTACTTAATACTTTTATTTACCACCAGCCTTGTTGACATTATGAAAATTAACTTTTACTACTATTTGTTCTGAATCTCACCAAAGATGCTTTCAGTGATGACTGTTCTTGTTCTTTGCTCTTATACAGTCCTAACTCTGAGTCTCTTTCTTCAACAATTTTATCATATTGGTGCTACATTAAACATAAAAAAATATTTAAAATAGAATACAATACATTATGTTTTAATAGGATTGATATGCTAATTCATTTGATATTTGCAGAAAATGATGTTATGAATTAAATTTTATATATATATATCTTTGAGGATATATATTTTTTAAATGTTCCATTATATTTTTTTCATTCAAACAACCTAAACCACGAAGCATACATAACAGTCTTGGAAATAATCTAATATAAGATCAAGCAAGGGAAGCGGCTGTGGCTCAATCAGTAGGGCTCCCGTTTACCATATGGGAGGCCCTGGGTTCGGTTCCCGGGGCTTCCTGGTGAAGGCAAGCCCGCCCGCACGGCGTGGTTAGCTGACCCAGCGAGCACAAGCAGCAAGGTGGGGATAAATGAATAAATAAATAAAATCTTTAAAAAAAAAAAAAAAAAAAAAAAAAGATCAAGCAATAATTCTTTTATATTGGAAACACTGAATTTCACCATTTAAAAATAGGCTAGAAGGACCACGTCTTCTTTTCCAGATCTGGGGCAGGATATACAAGAAGAACCTGGAAAATCTTGTCATAATAGAAAGCAAGAAAGCTATCAGAGCCTACTAGGCTAAGTCCAAAGGACTTGAGAGACAGCTTGAAGAGGCTCCCACTGACCACACCTGGGACAATTTAATTTAAGTATCAAAAGGATAAAAACTGCAATGGATGAAAACATACCAAATATGTTTAAATCTATGAGTTCACATCTTACTTAAAATACTTTTTAAAATCCTCATTGGTTTCCTCATAATAATGTTATATTCCAGCAACAATCTTTACGGATGAATAGGTAGGTATAACCTCTCCAAATCTTGAAGGCAAAAAGGTTTAATTCACTAACAAAATGATTACTCTAAAACAACAATAAAAATAATAGAGGACACACACAATAAACATTAAGACTTTCATCTATTTATTCCTTTTATAAAAATTTGTTTAGCCTGGTATATGTTAGACATATGTTAGGGATATAAATATTAATAAGATACATATCCCATTTATGTACTTAAATATAAGGTGGAAAGTGTTATAAGAAACTACTAGAATTTTAAAAAAGAATGATTACTTCCACCCATCAGATATTATAAGGGAGATTTCTTCAGGGAAGTGGCACCCAGCCTCAGCTTTGCATGGTTAAGATATGAGCTGGAGAAATGGGATGCCAAGGGTATTCCAATAATAATCAGTCATTGCTGCATAGGCATAAAAATTTTCTCCAACAAATCAGAATGCTATCATGGTTTCACCACTTTAAAGCACAAATATGGCTCCAATGAATAATTTTCATTAAATGAAATGGAAAAAAATTACCTTATGCTTTTCCATAAGTGCTACCATTTCAGCTATTTTATGCTGACATCGTATATCAATTTCTTTTTGTAATTTTACTGCTTCATCAGCTATTATTTTTGCCTTCTCAACCTATCAAATAAAAGCTTTTCTTAAAATTAAAGCACAAAAGGCAAATTTAATTTAAATGTAAAGAACATATTATACTCTACTTACATAAAATGGAGAAATCAAATATCAGGAAATTCGGAAACTAATTTAGAAATGCATTACTATTTTGGTTCATTTTAGGGTGTTCTATGATGTGAGATGACAGTATAATACTATAATGATCAGTTATCTTTTCAAAATAATTATATGCTACTTAATAATTAAATAATTAGAATAACAAGGCTACTTTTAGTTTCTAAAGAAAATAATTTGTCCCTAATATAAAATTATCAAATATTTCTAAAAATGGTAATTTAAAAAAAATAATGTTTTTATTACTTTTCTCTTAAAATGTTAATAAACAAATATAGAGTTTTAGTATAATAAAGTTTCAAACACATTTAGTTTTTCCTACCTCTCCCAAAAGATTTTCTTCTGATATCTTTTTATCCTTAATTTCTTTTTGATAGGTGTCAGTCATTTCTTCAAATTTTTGTTTGGCACATTCTAGTTCTAACTCTAATTTATTGACCTTTAATTAAGGAAAATTTATGAACATTAGTAAATTCTGTGGATTACTTGAAAATATTCCGTATTCATTTTGTGGTTTTGTGACTCTTATAAAATTACTTATTAATGAAAATTATGATTGGATCATTTTCCTTATGGGGAAATGTGCTTTATTTCTCACAAAATATATCTTCTCCCCTAAAATAAGTATTTAGTCCTGACAAGTAATATAAAATAAACAGCTAAATATTTCTAATGAATTTCTCAACATTTAAATTGTTTAGTTTCAGTACAGTGTTTTGTTACTATAACTATTCCAGTTGGACAGAAAACCCATGTGACTCAAAGAAAATGTATATTCCCAGTGAGATTAATTTTTTATGAACAAGCAATACCTTCAATTTCTATTGTTTCATATACTTTGTGAAAATATTCACTGAATCATGCAGATATAATAAAAATATAGTCATTTTCAATAGAGAAGTAGGACCCTGACACCACCCCCATCCATATCCACTTACTACAGTGAATTAGAGTTGGGGATGGGGACATAAAGCAAGGAAAAAATAGGGGAAGGGAGGCATAGTTAATTTAATGATGAATCCGACTGTATTCTGTACCCATATATCAACTACCAACCTTAAGACACAGACCACTAGCAATACTTATAAAGCCTTCTGAGGGTCCCATTTCATTAGCTTTCCATTCCTGCTCCCTCAAGTATAAAATATATTCTTTATATTCATTATTCTTTTGTTCTTCTTTAAAGCTTTATTACATAATTATATCCCTAAACAATATTTGAGAGCTTTATGTTCTTGAACTTTATATGTTTTCATTGTACATGTATTTTTGTCTTGAATTTTCATTGAAAATTATGTTCTAGATATTCCTGCATGTAAATACAATTCATTCATTTTCACCGATGAGGAGTGTCCCTCTGTATAAACATACCAATTTAGACATTCAATTGTTCATAGACATTGAATTGTTTCCAGCTTGGAGTTAATACAAATATTATGAATAATATATAATATATATATAATATATAAAGTAAAGAGTAACTGACAACTGCAAGGTAGTTCAGAAATCCACAAGCATATTGTAAGTTTTTTAATACATCTCAGTCAAGTAATTTAAAACAAAGAAAAAATCAATAAAGATATAAAAATGAATAAAGATACAGGAATTTAAGGAATATGACTAGTAATCTGTAACTAATGGTAATATTCACCCAACAACATAATATACATTATTTTCAGGTATATATGGCATATTTACAAAAACTAACCCTATAATGGTCCATCAAGCAAATATCAATAAATTTAAAGTTACGTAAGTCATACCAGAGAGTATCTCTAACTAAAATTCAATTACACTAAAAATAAGTTAAAAAAATATATCATGTCCCTCAAGTTTGGAAATTAATAAATTCAGAAGCATATTGTTTCTAGCAATAATAATTTATTATCTGTCCTAATTATAGGAGAGAGCTAAAGCAAAGTTTAGAAGGATAGTTTTAGCCTTAAAATGTGTACATTCAAAAGACTGAAAATTAATGATATAATAATCCATCTCAAGTTAGAAAAGAACACAAAGAAAAACAACAATAAAAGTAGAAGAAAGGGGTTGACGTAGACAGCTTAAGCCTCCACAGCATACAGTACCAACTACATCCTCAGCTCCTACTACATAACCAGCAAGGGAGAAAGACAAAGTAAGCCTGAAAGAGAGAAAGTGCACCCAGAAAAAAACATTGAGTAAGCCACATGCCAAGACACCAACAAAAAATTACAATCCACACCAAGAAACAAGAGACATGGTTCAGTCAAAGGAATAAGATAAAGCTTCAGATGACATAAAGAATTTGAGACAACTAATCATAGATGTTCAAACAAATCTCCTTAATAAATTCAGTGAGATGGCTAAAGAGATTAAGGATTTTAAGTAGACACTGGGTGAGCACAAAGACAAATTTAAAGCATACATAGGAAAATAGCAGCACTTATGGGACTGAAAGGCACAATAAATGAAATGAAAAATACACTGGATACATATAGCAGGAGATTTGAGGAGACAGAAGAAAGGATCAGTGAGCTTGAAGACATGGCCTCTGAAGTGAACATACAAAAGAACAGATGAAGAAAAGAATGGAAAAAATTGAAAAGGGTTTCAGGGAACTAAATGATGACAAGAGACATGCAAACATACATGTCATAGGTGTCCCAGAAGGAGAAGAGAAAGGAAAAGGAGCAGAGGGGATATTTGAAGAAATAATGGTAGAAAATTTCCCAACCCTACTGAAGAACATCGATTCCCATATCCAAGAAGCACAACGTACTCCTATCTGAATAAATCTTAATAAACCAACTCCAAGACACATACTAATCAGAATGTCCAATGCCAAAGATGAAGAGAATTCTGAGAGCAGCAAGAGAAAAGTGATGCATAACATACAAGGGATTCCCAGTAAGATTAAGTACCAATTTCTCATCAGAAAATATGGAGGCAAGAAGGCAGTGGTAAGATACTGAAAAAGAAAAACTGTCAGCCAGGAATCTTGTATTATATACAGAAAGATAGTCTTTCAAAAATGAGGGTGAGTTTAGAATATCCACAGATAAAGAGAAACTGAGAAAGTTTGTAACCAAGAGACTGGCTTTGTGGGAAATACCAAAGAGAGTGCTACAGCCTGAAAAGAAAAGACAGGAGAGTAAGCTTGGAAGAGAGTCTAAAACTGAAGATTATATCAGTAAAACTAACTAAAACTATAAAGAGTAGTGATAATAAAATATGACAGATAAAGCCCAAAGGTCAAACTGGGTGAAATAAGAACTGTCTTTACAGTAATAACATTGAATGTTAATGGATTAAACTCCCCAATCAAAAGACACAGACTGCTGGAATGGATAAGAAAATGTGAGCCATGTATATGCTTTCTGCAAGAGACTCACCTTAGACCCAAGGATACCAATAAATTGAAAGTGAAAGGCTGGAAAAAGATATTCCACTCATTCAGTAACCAAAAAAGAGTGGGAGTAGCTATACTCATATTGAATGAAATAGACTTTAAAAGCAAAACTGTTATTAGAGAAAAAGGAAGGGCATTATACATTAATAAAAGGGGCAATTCACCAGGAAGAAATAACAATCATAAACCTAACCAGGATGCCCCAAAGTACATGAGGCAATCACTGGCAAAATTGAAGGGAGAAACAGATGTTTCTATGATAATAGTTGGAGACTTCAATACACTACTCTGAGCACTGGATATAATATCTGGGCAGAGGATCAATAAAGAAACAGAGAGTTTGAATACTACGATAAATGGATTAAACCTAATAGACATATACAGAACACTGCACCCCAAATCGGGAGGATATATATTCTTCTCAAGTGCTCACGTATCTTACTCCAGGATAGACCATATGTGAGGTACAAAAGAGATCTCAATAACTTCAACAAGATCGAACTTATACAAAGCATTTTCTCTGAACATAATGGAATAAAGTTGGAAATCAACAAGAAGTGGAAAAAGGGAAAATTCACAAATGTATTGAGATTAAATAACACTCTCAAATAATCAGTGGGTCAAAGAAGAAATTGTGAGAGAAAATAAATAACTTGATATGAATGAAATCGAGAACACAACATCTCGGAACCTATGGGATGCAGCAAAGGCAGTGCTGTAGGGAAAATTATAGCCCTCAAGGCTTACATTAAAAAGGAAGAAAGAGCTAAAATCAATGATCTAACTACACAGCTGAAGGAACTAGGAAAAAAACAGCAAACTAATTCTAAAGGAAGCAGGAGGAATGCAATAACAAAGATCAGAGCAGACATAAATGAAATTGAGAACAACAACAAAAAAACAATAGAGAGAATTAACAAACCAAAAGTTGGTTCTTTGAGGAGATTAACAAAATCAACAAACCATTACCTAGACTGACAAAAAAAAAGAGAGAAGATTCAAATACATAAAATGAAAATGGAGCCATTACTATTGACCCCACAAAAATAAAAGAGATCATAAGAGGATACTATGAACAGCTATACACCAACAAACTAGACAATATAGATGAAATGGAGTAATTCCTAGGAACGTATGAACAACCTATACCGACCCTAGAAGAAATAGAAAACTTCAACAAACCAATCACACATAAAGAGATTAAAAGAGTCATCAAACAACTCCCCAAAATGGAAAGCCCAGGACCAGATGGTTTCACAGGGGTGTTCTACCAAGCATTCTAAGAAGATTTAATACCAATCTTACTCAAACTCTTCCAAAAAATTGAACAAGAAGGAACACTAACAAACTTGTTCTGTGAAGCCAATAATAACCTAATACCGAAGCCAGATAAAGATATTATGAAAAAAGAAAATTACAGACCCATTTCCCTAATACAGCTGCAAAAATCCTCAACAAAATACTTGCTAATCGAATCCAACAACACATTAAAATAATTATTCATGATCAAGTGGGGTTTATACCAGGTATGCAAGGGTGGTTAAACACAAGAAAATCAATCAGCGTAATACACCACATTAATAAACTGAAGAAGTAAAATCACATGATCCTTTCAATTGACACAGAAGGCATTTGACAAAATATAGCACCCTTTCTTGCTAAAAATACTACAAAAGATAGAAATTGAAGGAAACTTTCTCAACATGATAAAGGGCATATATGAAAAACCCACAGCTAACATTATACTCAATGGTGAAAGTCTGAAAGCCTTCTTGTTGAGATCAGGAAGAAGACAAGGATGCCTACTGTCACCACTGTTATTCAATATAGTGCTAGAGGTTCTAGCTAGAGCAATCAGGCAAGAAAAATATATAAAAGGCATCCAAACAGGAAAAGCAGAAGTAAAAATTTTGCTCTTCACAGATGATATGATCCTATATATATAAAGTCCAAAAAGTCTCCAACAAAGCTACTAGAGCTAATAAACAATTTCAGTAGAGTGTTAGGATACAAGATCAATACACAAATATCAGTGGTGTTTCTATACACTATTAATGCACAATCTGAGGAGGAAGTCAGGAAAATAAGTCCATTTAAAATAGCAACAAAAAGAATCAAATATTTAGGAATAAACTTAACCACGGATGTAAAGTACTTGTATTCAGAAAACTACAATGCATTACTCAAAGAAATAAAAAAAGACCTAAATAATTGAAAGAATATTCCATGGTCACAGATCAGAAGACTAAATATCATTAAGATGTCAATTCTACTCAAATTGATATACCGATTCAATGCAATCCCAATAAAAATTCCACCAGCATTTTTTAAATAAATGGAAAACACAATTATCAAATTTATTTGGAAGAGAAAGGGACCCCAAATATCCAGAAACATCTTAAAAAGGAAAAGTGAAGTTGGAGAACTCTCACTTCCAGACTTTCAATCATAATTACCTAGCTACAGTGGTAAAAACAGCATGGTACTGACATTAAGACAGACACACAGACCAATGGAACCAAATTGATGGTTCAGAAACAGACCATCATATCTATGGTCAAGTGATTTTTGACAAGCCTGTCAAACCCACCCAGCTGGTCCAGAACAGTCTATTCAACAAATGGTGTTGGGAGAACTGGATATTCATATCCAAAAGAAAGAAAGAAGGCCCCTATCTCACACCTTATAGAAAAATTAACTCAAAATAGATAAAAAACCTAAATATAAAAGCTATAGTCATAAAGCTCCTAGAAGAAAATATCTTCAACACCTGGCGGGTAGGTGGTGCACTCTTAAACCTTATACTGAAAGCATGAGCAATGAAAGAAAACATGGATAATTGGGATTCAAGACTTTGTTAAGAAGGTGAAAAGGCAACCCACTCAATGGGAAAAAATATTTAAAAACCACATATCCAATATGGGTTTGATTTTCATGCTATACAAAGAGATCATATAACTCAACAATAAAAGAGCAAGCAACACAATTAAAAATAGGCAAAAGACTTAAATAGACATTTCCCCAAAGAGGAAATACAAATGACCAAAAAGCACATGAAAAAATGTTCCATATCACTAGCTATTAGGAAAATGCAAATCAAAACAACATTGAGATATCATCTCACACTGCATAGAATGGCCATTATTAAAAAAACGAAACAGTAAGTGCTGGAGAGGACGTAGAGAAATAGGAACTCTCCTTCACTGTTGGTGGGAATGTAAAATGGTACAGCCTCTGTGGAAGACAGTTTGATGGTTCCTCAAGAAGCTAAATATAGAACTCCCATCTGATCCAGCAATTCCTGTACTAGGAATATATCCAGAAAAACTGAAAACTGTGATGAGAACAGACTTTTGCACACTGATGTTCACAGTGGTGTTATTCACAATTGCCAAAAGATGGAAACAACCCAAGTGCCCATCAACCAATGAATGGATAAACAAAACGTGGTATATGCATATGATGGAATACTATTACATATGATGGAATACTATGCTGCAGTAAGAAGAAATGAAATTGATAACATGGATGAATATTGAAGAATTTATGCTAAGTGAAATAAGCCAGACACAAAAGGACAAATATTTCATGGTCTCACTAATATGAACTAAACATGAAGAATAAATGCATGGAGTTAAAACATAGAGTATAGGTTATCAGGGAATAGGTTGAGGGCTGAGAGGGGGTACTGATGCTTAATGTATGTAGAAGTTTTAATTAACTTTACTGTAAAAGTGTGGAAATGGGAGCGGGTGTAGCTCAGTGGGTGGCGCCTGCTTCCCATGCACGAGGCCCTGGGTTCAATCCCTGGTACCTCCCCCCGCCCCCCCAAAAAAGTGTGGAAATGGATGGAGTTGATAGTAACACATTACAGTGAGTAGCGGCTAGTTTATAAATGGGATTGTGGCTGAAGAGGGTAGTCCAGGGATGTAAATGTCAATTGAAAGAAAGCTATAGAATAATCTAGGGACTGAAAAACACAGTGAACCCAGAGTGCTTAATAGTACAAATGCGAGAAAGTCCTTCTGTGAACTAGAATGGATATATATCGCTATTGCAGGTTGGTGGGAATTTGGAGAAGCATGGGGAAAATATAATTAATGTAACCTATGGGCTATAGTTAACAGCAATACTGTAATATTCTTGCATCAATGCCAAAGATGTACTGTGTTATTAATAGGGGGGATATGGAAAAAATATGCCAAATGTATCTATGGACCATAGTTAGTGGTAATAGTCTGATAATATTACCTCATAATCCGTAATGAATGTTCCACAACGGTGTGGTGTGTTCACGAAGGGGTGTTGTATGGGAATTCCACACATATACATGATTGTTTTTTAAGTTCACAACTACTATAATAAAAACATATTTTCAAAAATCCAAGCTAAAAAACAATGAAGCTATTAAAAAATGAAATATGTTGTAAATATACAATACACACCAAAGTTTGAAGATTTAGTGAAAAAAAAGATGGTAAAATATCGCATTGATATTTTTATATTGATTACATGTTGAAATGACAATATTTTAAGATATGTTGGCCATATATTGTTAAAATTAATTTCACCTGTTTCTTATTTTTTTTTATCATGGCTACTAGAAAAGTTAGAATTATATAGATGGCTCTCATTATATCTCTATTGGATAGCATGCTGGTATGGAGCATGTGTTTACTGAAACATGAAACAACTGCCTCACTAATAAATATGAAAACATGCCCAAGTCAATAAAATTCTCCAACAGCTAAAAAAAAAGTAGAAGAAAGGAAATAATAATAAACAGCAGAAATTAATGAAACAAAAATAATCACCCAACAAAGGGGATCAACAAAGCCAAAATTTGTTGTGATTTTTTAAACTTCTAAAATTGATATACTTCTGGTGAGACTGATCAAGGAAAAACAAAAGAAGGCACAAATAATCGGCATCAGGACTGAAAAGGGGACATTACTATATATGCTACAGAAAATTTTGAAATTGTAGAAAATGTAGAACTGCAAAAAAAAAAAAAAAATGTATTTACCAAAATTGAAGAAACAGGACAACTAGATAATTCAACAGCTCTTGATGAACTGTTTCAGAAACTAAGTCTTCCCACAAAAAGAATACTAGGCCCAGGAGCCTTCATCAATGAACCCAATGTTATTGAGATACAATTTACATGCAATAAAACACATGATTTCAAGGTAACAATTTTATAAGCTTTGCGAAATGTTTTTATAATCATGTAATGATCACACACCAATCAAGATATAGATCATTTCCATCATCCCAGAAAGTTCCCTCATGTCCCTTCTTCACAGTGTAACCCTCGTCCCACCAGAGGCAATCAATGTTCTTTCTGTCTCTATATGTTTTGGTCTATTCTAAAACTTCATTTGAATGGAAACATGCCAATCATATTCTCTTGTATTGGGTTATTTCTCTCAGTATGCTCTGAGATTCATCCATGTTGCTGCAAGTATCATTAGGTCTTTTTAAATTGCTGAGTAGTATTCAATGGTATGAATATACCAAAATTTGTTCATCTTAATGGATTTTTGGATTGTTTCCAGTTTTTTACTATTAAGAATAAAGCTGCTAAGAACATTCTTGTACAAGCCTTTTAGGGGACATGTTTTCATTTCTCTTCTGCAAATATCTAGGAAAACAGTTGCTGGGGTAATATAGGGTAGAGAGATGTTTAATTTTAGAAGAAATGACCAAACCATTTTCTAAAGTGATTGTACAATTTTAATTTCTCTTAGTAATGTATGAGAGTTCTGTCAGTTTTAGTAAGTTGGGTTCTCCAAAAAATTTGCCCATTTCATCTAAGTTTCAAATTTATTGGCATAAAGTTGTCCATGAAATTCCCTTACTCTTTTAATGGTTTGTAAGAGCAATACTGATAATGTTATCTTTTAATTCTGTCTTGAGAAAATTTTATTTTCTCTCTTTTTTGGGTGATCAGTACTGCTGGGGTTTATAAATTTTATTAATGCTTTCAAAGAAGCTAATTTGGCTTCACTAATTTTTCATTTATCTCTCTTCTCCTTTGATTTCTTTTATCTTTTCTATTTCCTTTTGCCGACTTTCCGTGCCATGTTTTAGACTATAATGAAAACCTAGATCATTTCTTCTTTTCTAAAATAAATATTTGAGCCAATAAATCCCCCCCCCAAGAACAGCTTTAGTTGAATCCCACAACTTTTGGCATGTTTTCATCATTTGGTTTTAAGTATTTTCTAGTTGTCCTTATGATTTCTTCTTTGACTCATGAAATATTTACTAGTATGATGTTTAATTTCCAATATTTGGGCCTTTCTGGATCTCTTATGGTTACTTATTTCTAATTATGTGGCAGTGTCCTAGTTTGCTAATAAGGCTGCTGATGCAAAATTACCAGAAATGGGTTGGCTTTTATAAAGGGAACTTCTTTGGGGTGAAATCTTACAGTTCCTAGGCTGTGAAATGTCCAAATCGACGCATCATCAGAGATGCTTTCTCACCAAAGGTCAGCTGCTAGCAGATCCTGGAGTTCTGCCATGTGGCAAGGCAAGAGGCATGTCTGCCAGTCTCTCTCTACTTTCTCCTTGAGCTCAGCTGTGGGCAATCAGGCATCTATCCCTGGGCCTCGTCTCTCAGGACTTATTTTTCTGCAGCTGAAGGTGAACCTGGAGTCCTTGCTCTCACATTGTAGGGTCAAAATACCAGAGGTCCCTTTCTCTGTGTCTCTGCTTTCAGCTCTCAGTCTATATAAGACCTCAGCAAGAGAGTGGAGACCCAACCTGGGTCATGCCTCATGGATGCAGTGCAAAGGGCCCCACACCCACAGGAATGGATTAATTTAAGAATATGATCTTTTCTGGGTTTCACAAAAGACAAACCAAGACAGGCAGTAAGAGAACATACTCTATAAGATAAGTCTTTTGAAATATTTGGAGAGACTTGTTTCATGGACCAGCATACAGCCTATTTTGAAAAATATTAAAAGTGCATTTTGACAGATTTTGCAGTTGTGGATGTAGTAGTTTATAAAAGTCAATTAAGTCAAAGCAGTTAATAGTGTTCAGATTTTCTATATTCTTACCGTTATTTTACTAGTTGTTACATCCATTGTTTAGAGAGGGGTATAACAACTCCAACAATGATTACAGAATTTTTTTATTTCTCACTTTTGATTTTTTAAGTGTTTTCTTCATATATTTCGAAGCTCTGTTATTAGATGCAAACATATTCATGATTGTTATAACTTCCTGATGGATTTACATTTTTATCATTATGAAATGTCCCTTTTTATCTCAGAAATACTGTTTTGTCTTTTCATCTATTTTGTGAGTTGTTATTAAAATTGCCACTCCAGCTTTCCTATGGATGGCATAGGTTATATCTTGTTTGCATCTTTCTACTTTCAACCTCTTCGTGTCTTTTTATTTAATAAAATATACCTCTTAATAGCATATAGTTTAGTCTTTTTTATCCAGTCTGACAATCTCTGACTTTTATATAAACTATTCAATCCATTGGAACTTAACATAATTATTGATATGGTTGTATTCAGCTCTATCATTTTACTATTTGTCTTTAAGATAGCATCTCTTTTTTTATTCCTATGCTCCTCTTTCTGGGTTTATCAAATATTTTTTAGTATTCCATTTTAATTCCTCTACTGGCTTTTTAATTGTATATCTTGGCATTATTTTATCACGGTTGTTCTAGGGAGGATAACGTGTATCACTAACTTATCTACAGTTGTTATATAAATGATCCAAAGAACACCTCTATGTAGTGGTGTTGTGTTTTGTTTACTACATCACAACAACATTGGTCTATTAAAAATAAAAATTTTAAAAAGCACCAGTGTTAAATTCAAATTCTTACACATCTAATTGTTTTAAAAAATAGTCCAAATAAGCAATTTTTAGCCATATAGAGTTAAACTGCTTTGCATACTCTGCAAAACTGCACCTAACATCTGCTTTCTATTGATAAAACTCTGCACTTATAAGGTACCACACCTCTTCAATTCCTTGGAGCTCTCTGGCCCAGAAGTTTCCCATCATGCTGACTCTGAACCATTGCCTAGACATGTAAGCACCCTCCCCTCTTCCTTTCTCTTCTTTCCCAGGAGTTCGGGAGTTTTCCCATTGTCCTATGTTCCCTCTGGTTGCTCCCTCCGGCCACTAACTTCTCAAAAGTTTCCTGTTCTAAAGGTCTGCTCCTCCCACTGCAAACCTGTCAAAGTATAGCCCTAATAAATACCTATGTGTTACTACCATCTAGTGATCAAATCTTTATCTCTATCAACTCCAAAATCTTCAAATTCGAATTCATTATAACAGAATACTTAAGAGTTAATATTATACTACTTCAGGTATAATGTAAAAACCTTGCAACAAAAGTTAGATTTATTCCCCCGTTCTTTGTGCTATGGTGGCCAAATATACACATTTTATAAATTATGATATAGTGTTAAATTTTTTGCTTCAAGCAGTCACGTAAATCTTTTAGAAAAATTAAGATAGGAAAAAATATATACAACCTTTTATATCTTCCTACATATTTACCATTTCCAGTGCTTTTCATTCCTTCCATTGATCCAAGTTTTCCAGCAGGTGTCATTTTCCATCAGCTTGAAGAAATTTCTTTAGTATTTCATATAATGCAGCTCTCAATGTCTTTATTTTGCCTTTATTTTAGAAAGTTGTTTTTGTTGAATGCGGAACTCTGGATTTACAGTTCATTTCTTTTAGCACCTTACAGTTGTCATTCCTTTGCCAACTGGCCTTCATTGTTCTGATATAATGTTAGCCATTATTTGTGTTATTATTCCCCCATGTGCAATGTGACATTTTTCTATGGCAGTTTTTAAGAGTTTCTCTTTATCTTTGGTTTCATAGCAGTTTGGCTATGAAAATCCTGCCAAATATAGGTTTGTTTCTATTTATCTTGCTTAGGATTTGCTCTTTATTAAATGTAAGAAGTTTTTGAAAAATTCTTTGAGTAATTTTCTTTTATCCTATTCTCCCTCTCTTCTTCCTCAAAGACTCCAATTATACATTTTTAAACATTTGATAGTGTTTCACAGGCCACTGAGGCTCCATTACTTTTTTCTTAATCTTTTTCTGTGTTCTTTTGACTCAATAATTACCATTGATCTAGCTTTAAATTCACTGATACTTTCTTCGGCTACCTCTGTTCTTATTAGGACCATCCAAAGTATTGGGGCTTTTTATTATTTGGGTTTTAAATATATATAGTGTACTTTTCAGTTCTATAATATCCATTTGGTTCTTTTTTACAGCTTCCATTTCTTCACTTAGATTTGCAATCTGTTCTTTCATTGTGACCATATTTTCCTTTCTGCCTTTGAACATATTTATGACAGCTGTATAAAAACTCCTATCTGTTAATTTCAATATCCAGATCATCTTGGGATCATTTCCTTTTGTCTGATTTTCATACTATTGATGAGTATCTGTGTTATCTTCAATTTTGGTTACTATGAATAATGCTGCTATGGATATATTTGCATATTTGTCCTGTTTCTACATATAAGTAGAAGTGCTGAGTTACTGAGCACATATATATTAGTAAGCTTTTATATAATTTGAGAAGTTTATGAGTATTCTTTTTTGGCTTAATTTTTAATCACA
This sequence comes from Tolypeutes matacus, assembly GCA_026826555.1. Taxonomy (NCBI): domain Eukaryota; kingdom Metazoa; phylum Chordata; class Mammalia; order Cingulata; family Chlamyphoridae; genus Tolypeutes; species Tolypeutes matacus. The sequence goes on from JAKSZT010001178.1 coordinate 16,237,640, forward strand.
ATATTTCATGTTTTTATTTCAAATAGAATTAAAGGAAGGTATATTTTTATATTTTCCCCAAAAGGCATGTAATACATTGAGAACCAATGCTTTTCATTCAAGGTTTAAAAATTATTTCTGGATACTTACTATGTGTCAGCCATTGTTCCCAGTCAAGGAACTGGGTACAAAATGACAAACAAAACATGACCCTGAAGCTTACACTCTAGGACTTTGACTTGTTTTTCTACAAAGTCAATATTTTTAAAACTCTTTGGATAACAGGAGAGTCATATAGGGAGCTTTTAGAAAATATAGATTCCAAGGCTCCACCCCAAAGTTACTCAATCTCAATGTTCAATATGCGGGGTGAGGATTATACACACACACACACACACACACACACAATTCTCAGGTGATTCTAACATAGCTACATCACAGACAAGTATTCTGTTACAACTAAAAGTATTGATTTCCACAATCTCAAAAGATTGAAAATAGCTGCTACAATATAAATGGTATAAAATTTCTGAATTCTCTTCTAATCACCAGGACTTTAAAAACAAAAATAAAAATGCCAAATACCTTTATCTCATAAACATTCAGTTGCTTGCTTTCTGCTGTACTCTTTTTTTTAAAGGCCTTATTCTGTTAAAAAGTTAAAAATAAAGAATTATGTTTAGTACCAAAGTAATTCTAATATACTGGGCCTCACAGACTAAAATTACTAAAGGAAAGGAAAGTGTTATTCTCTAAAACTGTAGTGCAAATAGTCTGATTTTGAGAGTATTTATAAACAGTTCATACCTCCTGCTGAAGTTCTTCAATACATTTGCTTTTATTTTCAACTTGTTTCCTTAAATTGTTACACTAAAAAATTATGAAAAATTATGGTTGTTATTCAATAATCCAGTCAAGATTACCAATTTCAGGTTAATAAAAATATTGCATGAAATAATATAAAGGTTACTTTAAAAATCATGTTACATAATTCAGCTAGTGTCAAAATTTATGTGAAAAAGTACAAGTTTTAACAGAGATTATCTCAATACAATTTGAAATTCTTAACAGTTTTATCAACATAACAACATATGAATTTAACTACTTTAAGGACAATGTGTCTCTTAGTTAACACTCTACACAAAGCTGAAATGTAACTCGGATTGTGAAAAGCAGCAGTCAGAAGTGAGAATAATTATAAGTTGTCTTCCTCCTTACCCATTATTTCCCATTCCTCATTTCTGAGATCTCTATAATTTATTATATTTGGGGGAGAACAATACATATTTCATCCTCACAACGTTCCAATTTCTCTTATTAAAATATCAGCTAAACCACTTTTTTATATCTCACTTTCAGAGACTATTCCATCCAGGTATATACACAGAACTGAATTAAGAGTAAGTATTAGCCCAAGAAATGTTTGGAGTATCACAAAAGAAGCACAGATTTCTAAGGGACCCCAAAACATTTCTGTAATGTAGTGGTGATATGTAAATTGTTCTAATTACCATTAAATTAGGCAGAAATTTCACTGGAAAAGTTTTTTAATCTCTTTCAATAGCACAAAATATTTCTGAGCATTTTTCTTGCAACACTCATGTGTAGTCATAGTCAGCTAATATTATGAAACTGAAAATTATATGACATTGCTGTTTACAAATGATTTTCACTAAATTTTAATATACTTCACCTCCACAAATAATCTATTTCAGAAAATTCTAAAGAAAATGAAGGAATAAAAACTATAGAAAAGTGAAAAATCTCATGCCCATTTAACTGGTATAAACATATTAGCAGGTGAAACTATTTCTGCATAAAATGTTTACATATTTAAAAAATCAAGGGCTTCTGTTTTTTGGCAAAAACTACCTAGATACTCTGATTAAGCCTCCTGATAAAAATAATTTAAAAATAGATGAAAAAAAACTTTTAATTCTTTAAATGTATCACCCAACTGGCTAGAATGTAAGGATTCTGCAGCAGGGGAAGAAATTAAAGTGACAACTGTAGATTTGGGAGCAGCACCAAAGTCAGCATTTACCCTAAGGGTATCTGCTAAACCCACCCAAGTTCGGGAGACAGGAGATAAAACGTAGGGCCCACTAAAGGCAGGGAATCAAATAAGACAAGTCTGCATAAAGCAAGGAACTCAAAGAAGTACATACTGGGTGAAAGAGTAAACAAGAAATAAGTCTGCCACACACAGAAATATACAAGACAGATGCTTCTGTATTGACATTGACAAGGATAAAAATCTTCCTTAGTTTGTAACCATAAGCTGGCCTTATATAGGTTGATAGGATGAAATTTCGTGCTAACTGTCCAAAAAATAGAGAATTTAATTTAAAGTGGCCTCTGGTTAGTAGTGCACCCAAAAAATCCTTTTGGAGAATATCAACATCAACACATACCTCAAAGAATTCCCATGGATAAAATTTCAAAGAATTATAAAATGCACAAAGAAATAAGGTAAGGTTCAGTGAGTAAAAGACAGCACAAAGAACAGAGAGTAGAATCAGACCTTAAAAGATACTGGAATTATCACAACAGAGTATAAAAAATATGTACTTAATATACTTAAAAAATTAAAACCTTGAAACTATTAATGGGAAACTATGAAAGATGATTGAGCAGATTTGAAAAAGAAATAATTAGAATGTACAGTAATGAAAATGTAACCGAAATAAAAAACTCAAATAGGAAAATCAGTTATTTCTTGGCCTAAGTTATAAATGTGGGACAAGTTTAAAGAATATACATTGGTAACATAACCAAGTTATTACTTTGCCCTGAACACCACGTTTTACATATTCCTTCCATTCTTAAAGTCATCAAACCCTATTCCCTTGAGAATTAATGTCAGTCATCATATTTTTCTCTGCCTCAGCTTTACCTAAAAAGTCATCTTTATAATTGGCATTACTACACAGTCAGTAAAAACATGTCTATTTATACTAAAATGATAATGACAGCAGAATAAGCAACTTTGGGTGTCATTTTGACTCCTCTATCCCAATCCCACCAACACTCTCTCCCTCCCTTCTTTTTTATAAGCTGGTGAAAACTAAAGTAACTTAGTTTTAACTCCTTTTTAAGTTTAAATAATCTTCAAACTTGGGACTAATAAAGATTAAGGAACAGGGAGTTAAGGCTTAAAATGCAGAGAGTTTCTATTTGGGACAATGGAAAAGTTTTGGTTAATGGATGGTTGTGATAGTAGCACAACACTATAAATATAATTAGTAGCAGTGAATTACAAATTTGAATGTGGTTAAAAGCGGAAATGTTAGGCTATATATATGGTACAAGATAAAAACTTTTTAAAAATCCATGGAACTGCACAACACAGTGAACCCTAAATTAAAACATGGGCTATAGTTAATAATACAATTATAAAAATGTGCTTTCAGTCAACTTTTAACAAATGTTCCACACCATTATAAGGTGTTAATAATGGGGTGGTATATGGAAATCCTGTATTTTATGCATGATTATTTTGTAACCAATTTTTTAAAAAAAGATTGTATGGCTTTCTATTAGGACAGCTCTTTCCTTTTAAATGCTCTAAGAAATTTAAAATTTGGTAAAATGCCCAGAAATTCTTTAAAGTATCATGTTTCATTTTTAACTAAAACTTATATACATAGAAATAAAACATTTTATTAACCAGAATTTTCAGATAGAAGAGAATGGTGTTAATCATAAGAGGTCAGAACAAAAGTGGACTATATATACTTTCCAGAGGACAGCCCACTCTATGGAAGGTCAAGTTTAGGACAAGTCTGTGGTGGGGTAAAGAGAAGGAAGAAATGAATTGAGATGAATATCCTACTAGTGAAATGCTCCACATAAAAAGATTATAAAGTATGTAGAAAAGGGAGAGATGTCGAAGAACAATTTTTAAAGGATCTTGCCTCTCTAAGGATATGCACAATAAATGCAGCTGCTTAGAGTGTGAAATTTTAGGAAAAGTAAGAGATAGCTAAAAAAGAGTTTAAGGAAACTTTGCTTTTTGAAGCATTGTGCAAAATCCCTGAATCCAGAGCCTCTTCAAGGAAACCTCAGTAAAAATGCTATATTATTTCTCAAAATCTTCAGAGGAGAACTAAGGTTTTTTGTATGATGCAGTATAAAGTCTGGCCCTAAACAATCTAGTCATACATATATTTTAACAAAGTCTCTATTCACAAAAATTTTATATAATTTAATAATACCTTATTCTCTAATATCTTCATCTGTTTCTCTTTTTTTAAAACTTCACATTCAATGTTTCGAGCCTAAAAAACATTATTTGACATCAGATTTAAAACGTTAACAGAAATTCTGTTTTATTTCTATGAGTATCTCTTAGAAAGAGAATTACAAAACCCAGCCTTATATTTCTACAAAATAGTTATTAGCATTCCCAGTTTCTTCAGTATACTTTTTTCCAAACAAAACTTTTGTGTTATTATTTATGTGTTATGTTCATCATTCTTATCTTAGCCCAGTATTACTTTGCAATATTTTATCAGCTTTCTCGGTTTATCTTGGGTTTTTAAAAACTGTCCATAATCTCTTAAATATAATTTCACAAAATCTTATTAATCTGAACCTTGCAACAATCCAATGAGCTAGAAAGGAGAGATATTATTATCTCCATTTTAGAGATAAGGAAACTGAAGCTCAGATAGATAAAATATTTATGAAATAATAAATGTCTGAACTAAAGCAGTGAATTGGGGGGGATGTAACAAAATTCAATGTCAGACAAAAACTGTGAGAAATATTTACAACTCGGGTTCTTTCTGGAAAACCGTCAATAGGTAGGTTTGAAATCCAAACAATGAAGGCTGAAAAGTGATAAAATTTGTCATTCATTTCATTTTTCTCCCTAATTCATCACTATTATTTTCTACTATGACATATTATGCTTTCAACTCTTAAAAGAGGATTTTGATTTTACATTAAGCATTAAATTCATGATTTTCCTAATCACAAACAATTATGAATCCACAAGTTCTTTGAAGCTGTCTCTGATACAAACTTTAAAGTAGTGACTTACACATCACATATTTAATCTTATATTCAATTCATTTTTTTTTCTGGTTGAATTTAACTAATAAATATGAAACTGAAAGAAAAAAATCATTTATTTGGAGAAAAAAATATGATATAGTCTGAAAAATGTAGAAGTCAAGCTCTACTACTTCTCAGCCATGCAAGCTTGTTGAAGTTTCTTTTATCCTTTGGAGACCTCATGTTCTAATTCATAAAATGAGGACAACAATGACTTCCATTGTAAGCCCTTTAAAATGCTAGCTTATCCCATCCTTGGACTATTCTAACAGTCTTAAAACTTTCTAAAGTATAAATATAATTGACATTCAGTTCAAAATCTTCAATAACCTCAAATTCCTAAATACTGCTTATGAGGCCTTATGTAATACAGCCCCTTCTTATCTACCCTTCACCCTCTCTCCCCACTCTCCACTACCACCTTGAAGGATAGCACCTTAAACACCACCTTTCAGCCAAAATGAACTTTCTACATTTGCTTAAAAATGCTGTGCTTTCTCATACTTCCAGGCTATCCATGTATTGTTGTATCTCAGCAGAGTTGCAGCCAACACCTACTCTCCAGTTCATCAAACTCACCCAGGACAACTAATAAAAAGATGATGATGTACAATGCCTGTCCCAAAAAACAGAGAGTATCTACAACTGTAAGCAAGATAGTTTCATCCATCTAAGGCCCTCTCAATCGGAAGCAGAGCTGGGCATCATCATCCCCAAATTGTCAAGACTGAGGAATGAACAAACATAAGGGGGAATGCAACTACAGACTAAAGTAGACTTATTATTATTCTAGTAATGGAAGAACTTGTAACATTAATATAAAGACAGTGCTCACCAGAGGTTCTGAGGGGAGGGAGAGGGAAGAGTAGTGTAACATGGGGCATTTTTAGGACATTGGAATTGTTCTGCATGATATTGCAATGATGGATACAAGCCATTATACATTTTGTCAAAATCTATAAAATTGTGTGGTACAAAGTGTAAACCATAATGTATACTACAGACCATGGTTAGTAGCAAAGCTTCAATATGTGTTGATCAATTTTAACAAATGTACCACATTAATGAAAGATGTTGTTAATGGGGGAATGTGGGGGGGCGGGAAGGGGAGGGGGAGAGGTATATGGGAATCTCCTATATATATATATATATATATTTTTTTTTTTTTTTTTTAATTTACCAGGAGGTCCCGGGGATCGAACCCAGGTCCCTCCATATGGGAGACGGACGCCCAACCAGTTGAGCCACATCCGCCTCCCTCTCCTATATTTTTGATGTAACATTTATATAATATGAAGTGTGTTTAAAAAATAAAAGAAAAACCAAAAGAAAAAAAACGTAAAAAATTTCTCTTCTTTCTGCTACACTTGTGTCTACCACCCCACCACCCCGACTTCCATTAATTCCTATTAATCTAACGTTTCAAAATGAAAGTGACTTCTTTGAAGAAACAGTTCCTGACTCAAGTTGGGTTTGGTGCCCCTTTTTCTCTATGGACTCCAATCATATTCATACAGAAGATCTATGTTTTGATCTGGCCAGCATCCTTTCCTTCAAGGACTCTTTTACTATAAATTCTACGGTACTCCTGCTCAGTCCATGTAGTTTGATGGGGACTTACCCTGCCTCCCACCTCAGTTCCAGGAGTGAGCATGCAGTTCAGAACTGGCCAGATTACTCTATCCCCTAGCCACAATGATTGGTTTAGGAATAAGAAGTGAACCAAACGAGGTCAGAGTCCACTCCAAGATTTTTATCACAACTTTCAAGACTATTTTAATAGCTTTCTAACTGATAACACACCTTTTATCTCTTCCCATTCCATTCTTAAATATTAAAAGATGTCATCTTCCTAATAAAAAACTTTAGCTGACTCATCATTGTCCATAAAACAAATAATATCCAAACTGAGCACCCAGAAGAGTATCTGACATATAGTGAGTGGTCAATATTTTATTGGATGAATGAAAGAACACAGTCATGGCCTTCACAATCTAACTTGATCTATTTGGCCAATTTTCTCCCATTCTATATTTCAATACTATAATGGTTTCACATACTTGTATTTTTCCACTTCTATGATATTATTCCCTAAAAACTTTCTTTGTTTTTCAACTCAAACTCATATCCAGCAAAGCTGAACAAAAACTAATTGATCATTTGTTAGCAGTATATTCCATACTCCTAAGGAATAAGCCTTTTATTTAGCCTAAAATAGTAAATCAACATTAAATATTGAGTACTTATTAAAAGAAATTCAGAATTATGCAAATTTTTCCAGATATTCATCACAGAGGCAAAACAAGTCAACTTTGCCTATATTTAGAGTTGATGGCCTAGGACAGTCCAGGACAGTCTCTAGGTCACTACTTATACAATAGTGTAATTTATTTTTTTCAGACACACGGTGTTGCTTGTATTATTTAAAATTTTGTAATAGTCTATTACAATTACTATTAAATAGCATACATTTTCTTCACTTTTGTCCAGTTTGCATTTAACTTCATCTCCTTTCTGTTTTAGCTCTTCTCTCACAGATTCCAATTCATTTCTAAAGGAAATGTAGGAGTGACATTGTAATTAAAATTATATTTTTATTTTATTTCCTTTCTAGGATTTCTGAAATAGTTGACTTATTTTTGGTTGGTTTGTGTTTCATTTTGTTTGGTGATTTTTCATGCATTAAAGCAAACAGGTATACTTTCAATCTACATTTAAATTATTTATACATTTATTTTTAAATTAATTATCTGGATCTTTATATTCATTTCTATATAAAAACAATTTCTACAAAGAAACATTTACTTTTTATTTGAGTCAAGATTTCACCTTAATGCTTTCTTAGCCATGAATTAGTCATCATTCTAAGGTATATTCATAATTTTATAAAAATAAATTAGGAACATAAATAGAAATGATTTTAATGACAAATTATACAACTGAGAGATATGCATATCCATGTATCCTTGTGTATGTGCAGCCTATCTTTGGAAAAATACACAAGAAACAGGGATATCTCTTGGGAGGGGAAACTGGATAGCAGAAGACAAAAAGTAAGAAAGATACTTTTCTTTTACTGCATGCCCCTATGACCCTTTGAATTTTGTTCTATATGAATGTATTACCCTTTCAAAAATATTTAAATTAAAAGACCTTTCTGTTGACATGAAAATAATGGTAATGTGCCTCAGATGGCCACTTGAAGCTATTTTTATCATTGTGGCCTACCATGTCTCCACTAATATGTTGCTAGGTACAACCTGTAAGAAGTAATAATGTTCAACTGTGTGGAACTGGAATAACTGTCCTTGAGGATATTTATTCTTTAACTGAGATTAAATTTTTAATCAGTACATTCTTACTCTTCTTAAAATATTTTTATTTAGATTTCTATAGTCCATAAGTGTATAGATGTGCAAAAAATATATTATTAAAATAACATAAATTATTTTAAATTCAAAAACTGCCCCTCCCTAAACTGTATCTTACTTTTTATCCCAAGACAGTTGAGGAGCTTAATCATAGAGATTCAATCTATAAATAATAGCTACTTCTGAAGAAGAAAATTAAAGGAAAAGAACAAAAGCAATCATTATAGGATAATAAAAGATAACTTTCCAAATCTGTAAAATAGTATCAGCAAACATTTATTAAGCACTTACTATATGCCAGACACTACGCTCAGTGCTTTATTCACATTACCTTACATAATCCTCAAACAATCCTGAGGGAGGCATAGTAGGTCCAAAGAAGATCTCAAAGAATTTAAAATAGCAGTAAATTTTAAAGACAACATTCTTTAACCAAATGTAAGAAACCAAAACTTAATACTTCAGAATATAAGTACAAAGCCCCCAAATATTCGGAAAATAAAAAATATTTGCCTAAATTATTAATGAATTAAACAGAACCTCAAAATACAAAAACATTAAGATTATTTAGAAAATAATGAACACGAAAATATTGCATATTAAAAACCATGCCCTAAATCCAAAGCTGTGTTCAAAAATAAACTGAGAGCCTGAAATGTTTTTATTACTAAAAAAAGATAAACTAAATATCCACATATAATATTTTTAAAGAACTAAAGAAAAGATTAACATTTTTTCCAAGTATAAAAGCAATGGGAGAACTCACAAAAGGAAGGCAATCAGATTTATTACAAAATAAAAACTTCTGTATGTCAACAAATTGACCAAAGTTAAAGTAAAACAATGGGTTTGGAAAATTTGTGCTAAAAATGAAACAGATAAAGGATTAATATATATTTTTAAATGTAACCAAATCAATAAGGAAACAAGGTCTCAAAGGATTAGTGGGCAATCCATATAAGCAGACAATTCTAGAAAGAAGAAAATCTGGTAAGTAAACATGAAAAATTCTAACACTTATCCAGAAAATAAAAATGACAAATCATAAGAACAATGAGTTATTTTTACCTGCTAAATTATCAAACAAATGATGATGTCCAATACCAATTAAAACATTTCAAAACGAGCATTTTCATATAATAATGGTGGCATTGCATTGTTTCCCACTGATACAACCTTAATATAGAAACTATTTTAACTGTTAAAAGTCATTGAAATAACTATTCCTATGACCCAATAAATTCTACTGCTTGTAAACTATCATATCAAATTCAAAATATGGAAAAATTCATGTGTCAATATGTTTACTACTATAGTATCATTTATAATAGCAAAAAAAAAAAAAAAAACAACTAGAAAAACTCGAATATCCAAAATAAAAATAGTTAAAATAAACAATGTTACATCTACTTGATAGACTGGTATGCCAGCATTAAAATAGATGATTATGAAAACACCTAGAAACATGGATAATGCTTAAAAGAATATTAAATGGAATAGCCACATATAAAATTCTATGTCTATATTTACAAATAAGGACCAAATATTTTCTTTAAAAATATAGAGAGTATTTAAAAAAATACTCCAATATATTTTCTTTTATTTCTCTTCTAAACTTTCTGTAATGTGATTAGTGTACTTTCTTATTTAAATAAATATTAAAAACTTAAGAAGATTACAATGCTTTAAAATTAATTTCTATGTCTAATCTCAATATAGATTCAACACTAAGTATAAAATAGATATTACAATTTTATTTTAAAGCAGGATTCCAAAACAGTGATTTAAGTCTAATTTTTTACTTTATACTATATTCAACATGAATTTAAGCTAAATTAACTAGAGCAGGTTAATAGGAAAGAAATAACTAAAAATCTTTTGCCAGACAAAAAGGCCAACTCATTAGTCTTGCCTTAATTGTGTTTCTGTTTCTTCCAGATTTTCTATTTGTTTCAACATCCTTTCTTCTTGCTTTTTGCTATGCTAAAGAAATAATCAATGTTGTTTATATTAATTATTGTTTCATCAAATAAAATTGAAACTAATATTTAAGACCTTTATCTGTCAACATAAAGCCAACTTAGTTATATACAAGCAAGAGAATGAGCTATTTAACTTGCATAGTTCCACAAAATTTTTCCAGCCTTACTTCAAATAGTCATCTAAAAAACTCTATATAGTAGCTTGCAAAACAAATCTTACTTGACATTTCCCAGCAGTACTTTGAGCCTTGTTCCTTTGTTCATATTGTTGTGGCTTCAAGAAATACTTTTCCATTCATTGTTACTTACTGAATTCATAATTCATTAAGGCCAAAATCAGTAGTATATTATCTCTGAAGCTTTCTCTTCCACTAAGGCAGAAGTGATCCTGTGAACTCTAATAATTCTCCCACTAACAACACTATAATGCACTATTTTGTTTATTTGGGTCTTTACTATATTTTTAACTAAGTTATAAGCTCCTATAATGTTGAGTCTTAAAATTAGACTAATTTCATCTGTGGATAGCCACCATAGTTGTCAATATATTTTACCATATAAAATCAACATGTAGCTTTTAAACCAGAATATCAGCTCTCAGACAAGCAGACTTTTAAAGCTGAAAGGATCTTTAGAGGTCATCTATTCTAACTCCCTAAATTATAGGTAAGAAAATGAAGTTACTGGTACTTTCTTTTTCAACTCACATTAATATCTTCTTGCTGTTTCTTGAGTTCTACAGCCATATCACTTTTCTCTTGTGCTAGTTCTTTGTTTTCTAGTGAAAGCTTGCTGTGGCTTGCAGTTAGTTCAGTATTCTTAAGCCTATTTAAAAAATATATATGTCTTATTGGAATACTTACATATGAAATGATATGATGTCTAATTTAATTCAAAATAATCTTAAGGGAACGGAAGGAAGTACTGAGCATATAAACCATTAGTTCATAGATCATTAGTAACTTTCTGAAGCTGGGTGACAGGTACATGAGGGTTTGTTACATTATTCTCTTTACTTTGTATGTATTTGAAAATTTTCTATAAGTTTTTCAAAATGTCATAATAAATTTCCTTGCAAATTCCCCACATTCTCATCCCCACACTTCCTCCACAAATTCTGAAAAGTAATTACATTATTGTTCTTCATATATTTTTTTCTATCTAGTACACTATTAGAAATTGTTCCAAGTAGATTTGATTTGATTAAAGTAGTACATGAGGAATGAACAATTTTAAATTAAAATATTTTGATTAGAATAAATAAAATTATGTTTAACCTTTGTTCACTTAAACTGCTCTTACAAGGTCTCAGATGCTCTACACTGGAAGAGAGTGTACTGGTTGCAGCCACAATTAATTTAAAAAAAACAGGAATGTCTCCTCTATGGAGTGATTTCAGGAGCACCTATTATCTCTTCCAACTTACTGATAACTAGAAATTCTTTAAAAAGAAGATAAGGTTTTTCATTATGCAATGAAACATTGAAAAAAGCAAATATACCAAGCATAACAAATTTTTACTGAAGTATAAATAACTAATGAGTCCATTCGTTAAAATGCTTACTTCTCATTTTTACCTAGAGCTGAGAAGCAACCAAAGGTGAAATTAATGCTCACCACTAGGTTGGCTACTTGAGTTTACCTCTTCCTGAATAATAACACAATAATTATTTCCCCTCACTTTCTCTCTAAATTAAACTTACTTAATAGGTGAAATCATTCAACTAAATATTTTATATGGTCAATGTGAAAAATGAATTTATATTTTGGAATTCCATCTATATAAACCTATTAAATAATTCAGCAAAACAACTGAAGTCATTAGCTAGAACTCCAAACAATTATTTTTATTAGGAACTAAATACCTCCAAGGAAAGTAATATATTAATCTATATCCGTTCAGTGCTTTTTATGTCAGTAATATGTACTTCCCTTAGCAATGAAATTGATAAATTAGTTGATCTTTCATGAGAAAGAAAATACATCTTGAAGCCTATTCAAATAAATATTAGACATAATAAACTAATTTATTGTTTAGTACCAGAAAGCCTAGAAATTGAATACATAAGATATTTATAGATAGATAGATTGAAAACATACTTCTCATTTTCAAGCTCAGTTTTCAGATCTTTAACCTGTTCTGAATAATTTTGTTCACTCATTGCAATGGCACTTAAGCGTAATTCCAAATTATGTACTTCTTTCTGCAAAATAAACATGTATAACCATGGCAAATGTTTTTCAAATTTTCTCATTTAAAATGTATGGCCACTCTATGTAGTCAAGTCATATATTTGGCAAGATTATGCCAAATATTTTAAATATAAGTAGATTTAATGCCATAACCATTATAATTTTAAAAAGCACTGACAAATAAAAGATAAATTCCACCTCGATATTTTGACGATTAACCACTAAAATTATATTTACATATTATATGTTATCAATTCTGCTCTAATAAATAATTAATTTCAATTAAAATGTTGTATTACTAGGGAGAAATAATGAGACCAGGTAGTACCTTATAAAAGCTATGCTGTTCTTACTATTATAAAGACAGTTATAATATAGCATTGTTATAGATTCAAAACATATTTTAAAATAATACATTCTAAAACTTTAACCTGAGAATTATAAGAAGTATTGTTTTCTAAGAACGTAACTTAATATAGCTGAATTTTAAATGTACCAATTTAGAAATACTCAAGACATCAAGAAATGTAATTGCTATAAACCATAGCATTATGAATAATGTTGATATTTTAAATGTTGACCTTTCTCACCTACATTAAAATATGAAGGTTCTCTAGATAATTTGTGTTAGTAATCTTTATTAAATGTAGCAGTAATACACTTTTTTTTTTCCTTTTTTTTTTTTAGGGGGAAAGTGCGGACGCAGTCCCCCACCAACACAAATTATGCAGTCGAGTTTCCCGCATTTGGGGAAATCGCAGGGGTCAGCAGATCCCCAGTGCAATGGATCAGCCTCGCCCTGGGAAAACCACCTTCGTGATCATGGTGTCTCCCCTACCAGGTAAGTATGTGTAATATACTTTTAAAAGGGATTAAGAAATCTTTCACAAAGCATATAGCTACACCAAAATCTATTTTGTAAATCTGCACTCTACTAACAAATTTATCTGAAGCAAAGTTTATCCTTAAACAGACCTCTCTGGTTTGGAGAAGATCAGTTAGTTCTCGTTCTGTTCCTTTTAATTCTTCAGCAATCTTTTCAAATTTTTTCTTTTCATCTAAAAGCTTTTGGTTTTCTGCCTATTTAAGAATATAAACAAATCATGAGAGCCAAAGCATACACATATTCAAAGTAATCAAATTGGCCAGACAGAGCTGTGGAGAGAATTATGAATTTCTATTTTGGCAATCTGTTCTTACACAGAGAATTATCATCATTACATAAGTTTACTCTTAACTATTCTAAGTTCTGTAGTTCATATTATCATTCTTCCTATGAAATGGTTTTGAATTACCTCATTCCCTCAGGATAGGCCCACTTTGTCAATATACCAATTTAAATAAAGTGCCAAGAATTGAACCCAATACCCTAACCGAAGGTCAGCAAACTATGACCCAAAGGCTAAATCTAGCCCACTGTCTATTTTCATAAAATTTTTACTGGAATACATTTATGCATCTTCTATGGCTCTTTTATGTCTTATACTAGCAATGTTGAAGAGCTGCAACAGAGACTCTCTGGCCAAAAAAGCCAAAAAATTTTACTATTAGTCCTTTACCATAAAAAGTTTGCCAACCCCTGCTCTAGCCCAGTCCTGTCCAATAGAGCTTTCTGCAATTATGGAAAATTCTATGTTTTCCAATACAGTAGCTACTGAGTACTTCAAATATGGCTATTCTAACTGAGGAACTAAATTTTGTATTTATTTTATTTTTAAAATAATTTAACTTAAATAGCCACATGTGGCTAGTGGTTACCATACTGGACAGCTCTAGAAACTGAGCAAGAAAATATCATAAGATGTATTCAATAATTAAAGTAGATGTATAATTGTAAGCCCAGAAGGAGAAAATACAGAGACTAGTGTAGGAAAATTATTTGGAGAAATAATGGCAGAAAACTCCCCAAATTTGGAGAAAATAAAAAATTACAGATTTATGAAGTTTAGTGAATCCCAAACAGAATAATTCGACCTCACCTATCTATATCTTGATCAAACTGCTGAAAAACTCAAATTAAAGAGAAAATATTGACGGTATGGTTGTGGGTTTCTCATTAGAAAACATGAAGGCTAGAAGACAATAAAACATCACCTTAAAGGACCTGAAATAAAAATTGTCAACTTACTACTCTATCCAGCAAAAATATCATTAAGGAATGAAAGTTAGATAAAAGACATATTCAGATAAAAGAAAACTAAGAGAATTTGTTACCAGCTGTACTACACTAAAAGAAATGGTAAAGGAGTGCTTCAGGCTTGAGGAAACACTATTACAGCAAACATGGATCTTTGGGGGAAAAAAAATAAAGAAAATGAAAAAAATGATAAATATTGGGATAAATGTAAGACCATAATGTCCCCTTAAGTTCTTTAAAAGACATAGGAATGTTTATGGGTTTTTTTTTAAATACAAGACTGTTTAAAGCAAAAATTATAACACTGTCTTGTGAGGATGTCAACGTATATAGGTAAAATATATATGACAACCATAACATAAAGGATGGGGTGGATAAAGGGGCTTATATTAAAAGGTTTCCACATTTCACATGAAGTGGTACAATATTAACTCAAAGTAGACAATGTAAGATATATATTTTTTAATCCCTACAGCAAGCACAAAAATAAATACAAAAAGGTATAGACAAAAAGCCAATCAGGGAAACGGATGTGGCTCAAGTGACTGGGCTCCTGTCTGCCACATAGGTGGCCCAGTGTTTGATTCCCAGGACCTCCTGACAAAAGGCAAGCTGGCCTACATGGAGTGCTGGCCCACGCAGAATGCTGGTCCATGCAGGAGTGCTGGCCTGCACAGGAGTGCTGGCCCGCGCAGAGAGCTGGCACAGCAAGATGATGCAACAAAAAGAGACACAGAGGGGAGACAATAAGAGATGCAGCAGACCAGGGAGCTGAGGTGGCACAAGAGATTGAGTGCCTCTCTCCCACTCCGGAAGGTCCCAGGATCAGTTCCCAGTGCTGCCTAAAGAGAAGACGAGCAGACACAGAACACACAGACAGTGAGTGCAAAACAACAAGCGAGCGAGGGGGAGGGGAACAGGGGGTGGGGAGGGGAATAAATAAATCCTTTAAAAAAAAAAGCCAATCATATGTTAAAATGGAATATCAGGAAGCTATACTAATACAGGACAAAACAGACTTTAAACGCAAAACTGTTATAAGATACAAAGAAGGACATTATACATTAATAAAGGGCAATAGACCAGGAAGAAATAACAATCATATTTATGCACCTAACTTGGTTGCCCCAAAATACATGACACAAACACTGGCAAAACTGAAGGAAGAAAACAGACATCTTTATATTATAGTTAGAGACTTCAATACACCACTCACATCAACAAATAGAATAAATAGACAGAGGATCAGTAAAGGAAGAGAGATCTTGAACAATATGATAAACGAACTAGAACTAACATATATACAGAACACTGTACCCTAAATCAGCAGGATATACATTCTTCTAAAGTGCTCATAGATATTTCTAGAGGATAGACCACATATTGTACACAAAACAGATCTCAATAAAGATTGGAATTTTACAAAGCATTTTCTCTGATCATAATGGAATGAAGCTGGAAATCAATAACAGACAGAGAATGGGAAATATGAAAATATATGGAGGGGAGAGGATGTAGCTCAAGCGGTTGGGTGCCCACCTCCCACACAGGAGGTCCCAGGTTTGGTTCCCAGTGCCTCCTGAGGAAACAAAAACAAACAACAAGCAAAACAAACAAAAAAGCCAACTCAGGGAAGCTGACGTGGCTCACTGGCTGAGTGCCGGCTTCCCACATATGAGGTCCCGGGTTCAATCCCCAGTACCTCAAAATATAATAATAAATTAAGTTTTTTTTTTTTAAAAGTAAATATATGAAGGCTAAAAAACACACTCAAACAATCAATGAGTAAAAAAAGAAATGGGAAATGAAACCAGTAAGTATCTCGAGATAAATGAAACTAAATCAATATGGGGCAAAAGACTTGAATAGACATTTTCCAAAAAGGAAATACAAATGGCAAAAAAAAAAACACATGAAAAGATGTTTGACATCACTAGTCATTAAGGAAATTCAAATCAAAACTAAAATGAGATATCATTTCACACCTATTAGAATGGCCACTATTAAAAAGCAGAAAACTACAAATGTTGGAGAGGATGTGGAGAAAAAGGAACACTTATTCACTGTTAGTGGGATGTAGAATAGTGCAGCTGCTCTAGAAGACAGTTTGGTGGCTCCTAAGGAAGTTAAATATAGATTTGCCATATGATCTGGCAATCCCACTACTAGGTATATGCTTAGAATAAAGCAGGACACCAACAGAAATTTGCACACCAATGTTCCCAACAGCATTATTCACAGTTGCCAAAAAATGGAAACAACCTAGGTATCATCAACTGAGGAGTGGATAAACTAATTGTGGTATCTACATACAATGGAATATTATTCAGCTGTAAGAAGAAATATGATGCATATGACAATATAGATGAACCTTGAGGACATTATGTTGAGTGAAACAAGTCAGACAAAAAAGGACAAATATTGTATGACCTCACTGATATGATCTAAATATAATGAGCAAACTCAAGGAGTTAATAGCTAAAATACAGGTCACCAGAAGATAGAATGAGGATAAAGAATGGGGGTCTAATGCTTAATTTGTGCAGAATTTGTAATAACGCTGATTATAAATATTTGGAAATGGATAGAGGTGATGACAGCACATTATAGTGACTGTAATTAGCTGCACTAATATATGGGTATGATAGTGGTTGAAAAGAAGGTCATGTATATCACTAGAAGAAAGCTAAAGGATGAAAATTGGACTGTATAGCATAGTGAACCCTCTTGTGGATAATGAGTGTGGTTAATAGTACAAATACAAGAATGTTTTTCCATGAATCAGAACAAATGTACATTAATATTATACGATGTTAATAATAGTGTGGTATTTGGGCAAAAATATACCTACAGCAAACTATGGACTACAGGGAATAGTAATACATTACTATTTTTCTATCAACTGTGAAAAAAAGAAAGAATTTCAATTCAAGCTCGCAGACCCCTTGTTAAAAAACCCTGCTTTAAATGGACTTTTATGGTATGTGAATATATTTCAATAAAATTGCTTTAAAAATGGAATACCAAAACAATATTCAATAATCCAAAAGCAGGCAGAAAGGGGGAAACAGAGAAACAAAACACAAAGTAACAAACAGAAAACAAATTTTTAAATTGTGAACCTAATCCAACCATATATACAATAAAAAAATACATTTTAATGGTCTAAACATTCCAACTGGCAGAGATTGTCAGAGTGGATAAAAAAAGAAGAACCAATCACATGCAGGCCACATGCATATAGAATATAAAGACTCAGACAGGTTAAAAGATATACCACACAAACAATAAACCTAAGTAAACTAGTATGGTTATGATATTATCAGATAAAATAGACTTCAAGACAAAAGGGACATTAACTAATGATCAAACGATCATATACAAATATAAGGCTTATAACAGAGACACCAAAATACATGGAGCAAAAACTGACCGAATCAAATAGGAAAACAGACAATTCTAAAATCATAGTAGGAAATTTCAACATCCCTCTCAGTAATTAATAAAACTAGACCAAAAACTCACTAAAAACATAGATTTGTACAATACCATCAACCAGCTAGATCTAATTGACATTTATAAAACATTCTAACCAAAATATGAGACTATACATTCTTTTCAAGAGCACACAGAATATGACTTAGATATAGTCATATATGTGTGCATATATATATATATAAATCATATTCTGATTTGTAAAATTAAATTTAACAAATAAAAAAATTAAATCAAAGTCATCTAACTATAATGGAATTAAACTAGAAAGGAATAACAGATTTCTTTTTTTTTTTTTTAATTTATTTTTATTGTGGGTAAAAATCAAAATTCTCACAATACATACAAACATTTGCAAAATATATATATGCATATATATGTAAATATATATGCATATATGAATAACAGATTTCTAACACGAAAATCTCCAATACTTGGAAATTAAATAACAAACTTCTAAATAACCCCTAAGTCAAAGAGGAAATATCAATAGAAGTTAGAAAATATTTTAATCTAAATGACAATGAAAATACAATATATCAAAATTTGTGGGATGCAACTGAAGAGGTGATGAGAGGAAATTTTCTATCATTAAAAGCCTTATATTAGAAAAGAAGAAAGGTGTCAAAGATTCCACCTCAAAAACCTAGAAAACCAGCAAAATAAACCCAAAGAAAGCAGAAGAAAGGAAATAATAAAGAGAAGAAATAAAAAAATCTAAAACAAAAAATAGAGAAAATCAATGAAACAAAAAATGGTTATTTGAAGAGAGCAATAAAATTAATAAACCTCTATTAAGACTGACAAAGTAAAAAGAGAGAAGACACGAATCACCAGTATCAGAATTAAAGGAAGGGTAACACTAAACACCCCATAGACATTAAAAGGGAATATTACTTTTATGAATTCAATTGTGTTCCCCCAAAAACCATGTTCAAGTTCTATCCCCCAGTCCTGTAAATGTAAACTTATTTGTAAACAGGATCTTTGAAGACATTATTAGTAAAGATAGGGCCAAACTGAATTAGGGTAGACCCTAAAGCAATGTGACTGGTGTCCTTATAAGCAGAGAAAATTTGGACACAGTAAGAGACAGAAAAAGAGTGATGGCCATGTGACAGAAGCAGAAATTGTTATGCCATGAATTACCGGCAAGCAACTACTAGAATCTTGCAGACTTCAGAGGAATTAGGGCTCTGCCAATACTTTCATCTCAGATTTATATGTCCCAGAATTGTGAGACAATATATTTCTGTTGTTTAATCCAACTTGCCCGTGGTACTTTCTTACAGCAGTCCTGGAAAACTAAGTCAGCTATAAACAATTCTATGCACAGAAATTTGACAATTTAGATAAAATGAACTAATTCCTCAAAAACCACAAACTACCAAAATCACTCAAAATAACTTAAATAGTTCTATAACAATGAAAGAAATTAAATTCATAGTTTCAAACTTTGCCAAAAAGAAATCTCTATGCCCAGATGGTTTCACTGGAGAATTCTACCAAATAGTGAAAGAAGAAATAACACCAATTCTATACAATTTATTCCAGAAAGCAGAAACAAAGGAAATGCCTCCCAACTTATTTTATGAAACCAGCATTACCCTGATTCCAAAACCAGCCAAAGGCAATACAAGAAAAAGAATACTAAAGACGAACATCCCTCATGAACACAAATGCAAAAATCTCATAAAATGTTAGCAAATAGAATTCAGCAATATAGAAAAGAATAATACACCATATTAGGTGGAGTTAATCTCGGAAATGCAAGGTGTATGACAAAATTCAACACTGATTCAGGATCAAAACTCTCAGCAAACTAGGAATAAAAGGGGACTTCCTATAAAATATCTGCAGTTAACATCATACTAAAAAGTGAAACACTGAATGCTTCTCCCTTAAGATCAGGTAGCAGTTTGTTGTTGTTTATGAACTCCAAAAATAGATATTGGGTTATATTTGTAAACTGGTTTGTACCTGGGTATGATTAAATTATGATTAGGGCTTTGATTGGGCCATGTCAGTAGGCAGAGCAGAGGATAGAGTTGGAGGTTTGATGTGGGAGTTTTGAGCTGGAGCTCCGGGAATTAAGCACACAGGGTAGGCTGGTCGTGAGGAAGGAGAGAAGGCCCCAGGAAAAGAGATGAGCCATTTGTCTGAGAGCTCACAATTTGTGGAGAGAACAATCTTTGAGCCCCCAGAGATTCAAGCCCTGGAGAGAGAGACAGAGCCTACAGAGCCTGACCATGGAGACTTAAGAGGGAGAGAAAGGCTGAACATCAGCAGCCAACTTGCTCCAACACATGCCAACAGACTTTGGTGAGGGAAGTAACTTATGCTTTATGGCCTGGTAACTGTAAGCTTCTACACCAAATAAATACCCTTTATAAAAACCAACATATTTCTGGTGTTTTACATCAGCATCCATTTGGCTGACTAATACAGATCAGTACATCAAAGATATACACTTTCACCACCCCTATTAAATATCGGATTAGAAGTTTGGGTCAATTTAATAAGACAAGTAAAAGAAATAAAAACCATATAGATTGTAAAAGAAGAAGTAAAATAGCCTTTTGCAGACAACAGGATTTTCTACATAGAAAATTCAAGGGAATTTGCAAAGTGAGTTTAGCAAGGTTGCAGGTCAGTGCATAAAAATAAACTATATTTCCATCTACTAGCAATGTCCAATTGGAAATTTTTAAAAATGCAATTTAAAATGCCTGAAAAAAAGAAATACTTAGATATTTAGATATAAATCTAACATAACATGTAGAGGATATTTTTGCTGAAAACTATAAAATGCTGGTGAAAGAAATCAAAGTAATCTTAGATTAATGGAGATACATATTGTGTTCAAGTATTGGAAGGCTCAACACAGTAACGATGTCAATGCTTCCCAAAATAATTTATAAATTTATATACTGTTTTCCACACTACAAGCCAAATGATCTGTTCAAAATGTAAATCTGACCAAGTCAATTCCTGCTAAAGTCTTTGCAGCTTTCCATTCCTCTTAGGAAAAATATAAAATTCCCTTGATATGATTTACAAGGCCATGAATTTGCAGGGTCCAACTACAACTCTGTAGCCTCATCTTGCACAACACTCTTCTTTTCACTCCATCTAAACTCACCATACTCCCTCCCACCAAAGGACCTGCGCACATAATATTTCCTCTACCTGATATGCTCTTCCTTTCCTTCTTTTGTTAATTCCCACTTATTCTCTGATTTCACTTCAATCTTTACTTCTTCAAGGAAGCCTCCCCTAACTTTTCTAACTAGTTCAAACCCCTTTATTATAGGCTTCATAGCACAGTGAACTGATCTTTATTCCTTGTCTCTATTGCAACCTTTGCATTTGAATGCCTGACTATGTTTAAGTGTAATTTATGTGATAGCCATAGTTCCATGAAGGCAAGATATGCATCTATTTGCTCCCTACTATATCCCCAGAATATAGTAAAAAAGGAACTCAACAAATGTATTATTTATTCCTCATATCCACCCTATGAGATACATACAATTATTTTCTCCACTTCACAGATGGTAAAACTAAGTATTTGAGTAAAGTGCCTTAAGTTACACAGCTATCAGGTATTCTGGTATTCTGATTCCATCGACGCATTCTTATTCTGAGGACCAAGATATTAATTATGTTCTATTGTTCAAATTTTAACTGTTGTTCAAATCTGGCAAAATCCTAAACAAGTCCTTATTCATGTAGGAGCGAATCTTTATAGTATATGCATTGCTTTAGTCTTCATTCATTCGACAAATATTTACAGAGGACCACTAAGTATCAGCCACTAGGGTTATAGGGTAAATAGGACATAGCCCTTACTGGAGCATACATTCATTATACAAATATTTATTGGGCACTTTCTACATGCCATCCACTGTACTAGGTAAGGGAAAGTCTAAAGGGTGAATAAAGCATTAAATAATTACAGCAAAAATAAACTGAAAAGTGCTATGAAGGAAAAGTTTTTGTATGGAGACAATTCATACAGAAACCTAAACCCGGCATGGAGTATTAAGAAAAGTTCCTAAAGAAGCATTGTAAGATCTGAAGTATAAGTATGCATTATCAAATTTGAAAGCAATATAAAACATTATTATTATGTACAAAAATTTGTGAAAAAGCAATTCAATGTTTCCCAAGAGATGGAAGACTGGAAGTTGCAAAATCAGGTAGAGATGTGATACATAAACACAGTATCAAGTATCTTTAGCCATAAACAATATTTTCCTCCATATCAGGGGTCTGCAAACTAGTCTGAGGGGCAAATTCAGCTCACAATCTCTTTTTTTGGGTTCTTGAGCTAAGAACGGTTTCCACATTTTCACAAGGTTATAAAAAAAGAGCAGATTTAAGAGAGGCCATATATGACCTACAAAGCCTAAAATATTTACTCTCTAGTCCTTTACAGAAAAAGTTTGCTCTATATGCTATAATCAATTAAAATATAATAATGAAGCCTTATCCTAACAAATTCATTAAAAATTATTCTACCTGAACACATAACTTAAGTATTTTATATATATCATACATATCGTTTTCAAAATTGCAGGTTTGTGGCTAAAGGTATAACAGCATAACATCCAAAAGTACTAAACTTACAATCAGCTACATAACATACATATTTGGTTTTATTTAAGTGTACTGTCAACACATGTTTGAATAATATAAATACATTCACTAAGACAGTTAACAAGCTGTATAAAAATTGGTTCAGATAAGAATGTGCCTATATGTAAAACCAAATATAAATCTTTTCATATTTTATCTGAAAAAAAAAAATAGCAAAAAAACATCTATAGAATGAAAGTCTACATCAGTAGATTCAGTATTATTTTGAAAAGTATTTGTTATATAGTAATAAGACAAGATATATACTTACCAAGATTTTTTTCAATTCTTCAAGTTCTACTTGTATGCTATTTTTAAATTTAGTCATCTCTTCTAAAATAAGCAAAAGAATATATATGTGTTAAAAGCTGGATTAAAAGAAAGAAAAGGAAAGGAAAGGGAAGAAATAAGAATAATACCATTTGAAAGGGAAGAATCAAAAGAAGTGATTCTAGAGTACCATAAAGCACAGAAGTACAAATCTTTCTATGCAAAAATAATAGTGGATAAATATTAACAGTAATGTTACTGTAAAAGTAATTCCACAGCCAAATGAATCCTAAATGCAAAAGCAAAAAAAAAAAAAGCAATAGATCTGAATAAAATATTTTTTGTATGAGGTCATCCAGTATGTACCTTTACATTTAACTCATTGCTTTCTAAACATCTGGCCTCTTCATCTTCATTCCAAAATTAAAAAGAGACCTGAAGTGATCCTCCTTTCTCAAGCTAACTCAGACCATGCACTGTACTCTAGATTTCAAAATTCCCATCTCCCCTGAGACTTTAGTTGCTATATTTAACAATATACACTGACTGTTAGTAAAAGAATCTTTAATTTCTATCCCATCTAACCCCATTTGAATACAAAACAAAAATATCTGATTGAACTTTCTGTCCTTTCAAACGCCTGTCAAATTTCTTACTTTGCTTTGCAGACAAATTTCTGGGTTTATCTACATGCTTCTTTCTTAACCACATGCAAAAGCAATGCCTTTCTCAAGGGAGAATATCAAGTGTAGCCAGGAAACAGCAATAATGAGGGTACTGCAGTAAGAAAGAAGATTACAAAAGAAAGGCAGACCAAGTATCAGTCTAATAAATATAGCAAGGGATGACAAAGATGAGGGTAAATTATGGTAATCTGAAGTATGATCTGGTGATTAATCTGACAATTACAATTTCTGTTCCACTATTTCTCAGTGCATCCACTACTAGAATAAGGGAATGTGCTTGAAACTCTAAAACGGGAGGGGGGCAGGGGAGGGAATGAGGACTTCAACTGTTCTAAGTCCGTGGGGTTGAAGAAAAAAGAACAATATCATAAGATATTTAAGAGTTACAAACTTTTAAATTAGTTAGGTTTTATGAGTTAAATATTAAGAGTTAAGAAAGAGAGCACTGAGGGAAGCGGCTGTGGCTCAATCAGTAGGGCTCCCGTTTACCATATGG